>BMAU01020198.1:0-600000 GCA_019973935.1 Trichonephila clavipes | reverse complement strand
CCCTGATTTTGCGACATGAAACAGAGCGGTGCAAGAGCTAAGTTCGCATAAAAACTTTTAATATTATTTTTTTTACTTAACTATATATATAATGAAGAGGAATATTTATACAGTGGGTGATCGGTTAACGAACATAATCCGTTCCAAGAATATGTTCGCTATTCGAATTGTTCGTTAACCGATCATCGATTCACCATAGACTTCTAAGTGAAATCGATTAATTCGTTCTGGAGACCCTAAAAATTAAAATTTAAAAAATGTATAATTGCGTAGTAAGTTTTTAAAAAAATAATACGTACATACAGTCTTGCATATTAATCAGTCCTTTTCATTTTTTGCTTATGGGGCGTTGAAGAACATGTCCAATGTCGATTGCTTTCCTCTCTTTTTCAGGATTTTCCGGAAGTAATTAATAGCATTGTCGTTGTAAAGATCCCCAATCCTACTTACATCAGCTCGGTTTGGGTGCCATTCTAAGACCATTGCTCTGACAGCCTCCCACTTTTTCAAAAGATCTTTAATGGCAGATGTCGGCATTGGTCTCTTTCGTCTTCCTCTTGTTCAGAAGGAGACACATTTCGTTGTGTTTCTTGGTGTTCTTCATTCAAAATTTCTTGGAGTTCTTCTATCGTTAGTTCATCTTCATGTCCCATTATGAGCTCTTCTATGTCATCCTCGTTCACCTCCAATTCCAGATCTTTAGCAGTTGTCAAAATTTCATCCATAATTTAAAGGGTGTCTCCCTGATCACCTCCGAATATGTGTTCGTTGTCCAAACACAAAAAAATCTTTCTTGAAATTTTTAAAAATACACAATATATATGTACAGTTTTAATTTTTTATTTATGTTCAAGAGATAGTTATATTTTAGGCTGTTTATTTTTATGTTAAGAAATATCTTTAAATGACCCAAATTTATTATTTAAAAAACTGTAAATCAATAATATTGACCTCTAGTTCTGTATGCATTATCGTGGAAATCGAATCGTTTCAAACATATCCTACTGCGTGGCACGCTGAATCCTATTGGCAGATTGGCTTAGCCCGCCAGAGCTAAAAGGTTACCGACCCCTGCTCTATAACAACGTTAATTTAAACTAAGCACGCTTAAAATGGAGAGTAATTAAGGTTTAATGTACGAGAGCACATCATACATGTTTAATTATTACCTAAAATTATCTAGATAGAAACCATTTTTATTTGTCATTCTTAGACTTTTCAATACCTTCACCATTCAAACAGTTCTCCCACCATTTCTTAACCCTTCGAAAGTCATCAGGAACTTAGCTAGTTGCGTTGAAAACAGTTGTTCCATTTCTTTAAGGATGTTATTTACCTTGTCAAATATCTGACCCCGCAATGATTTTTGAGTTCTTGGAATAAGAAGAAACAAATGTCTGGGATGAGATCGGGATAATAGGATGGATGTGGCAAAATTTCACAAAAGCCATGTCGCTTTGACTCCTCGACTGCATCTCGAGATAATTGAGCTAGCATGTTATTGGCAAAGATTAGGATATTTTAGTGATTATATTTTGCCCTTTCTTGATCGTAGCAGCATACAGTCTGCTCAGCATTGTACAGTAATAGGCACTAGGGAATAGTCTAACTCTTCGCCTCATCATCTGTCTGACTCTTTTGTTAACATAACTCTTCGATAGTAGAAAAGCGGGAGTGACTCTAAGTGTTTTTTCTCCTTGCTCGTCATTTTAGTCTCTGGATCCCATTGATAGATCTTAGATTCATTTGTACACTGGTATGCAAAACTTAAGCAACAGGTGGGTTTATTGCCATAACTTCACGAAAAAACATCTGAGAGACATGATATTCAGAAATGAGGGAGAGTATTATGTACGTAAAGGATGACGAAAGCATCGCCTCTGAAAAGGAATACAATGGGTACGGTATGGAATCAAACTAAAACAAGCTTTATTGAACGCATAGTATCGTGACTCATGATTGTCCATCCAACAGGAAGAACAACAAGCAGATGTTTCTTAATATGGTATATGCCCTCCCCTCACTGCAATGGTTGCTTCGCACCGTCTCCGCATACTCAGAACCAGCTGGTGCAACATTTCTTGCGGTAGGAGTGCCCATTCGTCAATCAGCATCTGTTTGAGTTGTTGAGTATTCTCCGGATGATGTAAGCGTGCTGCAAAACGTCTCCCCAAAGCATCCCACAGATGTTCGATGGGATGATTTAAATCCAGGAAGTACGCTGGCCAATCCATTCGAGTGATACCTTCACTTTCCAGCAGCTCCTGAACAACAGGAGTCCGATATGGCCAGGCATTGTCATCCATAAAAATGAAGTCTGGGACAATGACACCTCGGAAAAGACGCACATGGGGAAGAAGTGCCTCCTCACAATAGCGATCCCCGATTACAGACCATCTGTCGAAAATGTGGAGCTCAGTTCACCCGTTCAGCATAATGCCTCTCCAGACAAGGACTCCAGGACCACCGTAACGGTGTCTTTCCTTGATGTTACTGGAATAAAACCGGGTCTCGATCTCTCTCCAAATCAAAACGCGTTGAGAATCGCTTCTGGTACTGAACCGACTCTCATCCGTAAAGAGGACACGACTCCATTGATCAGTTGTCCAGTTTTTGTGCTCTCTGCACCACTGTAAACGGAGGCGTCGGTGGGCAACTTTCAACGGGAGGCAGCGTTCAGGACGGTGGGCGAATAGGCCTCCATTTTGAAGGTGCCTGGCCACAGTAAACCGCGACACTTGTCGCCGCGTTGCTGTACAGAGTGACTGAGCAATGGCGCTTGCTGACTGTTGTCGAACTCTTTTCGCCTGCAGGATGATACAATGGTTCTCCCCTGCAGTTGTCGTCCTCGAACGGCCACCATCAATCTTTCTAACACCTGTACCTGTGGTTTGGAACGCTTTCAAAGCACGCGAAACGACACTTTTGTTGATTCCGAACTTTGCAGCTACACTGGTGACAGTACGCCCCTCCTCCAGCTTTCCAATTATTCTTCCACGTCTGAAGTCGTCCAGGTGAGCTCTTCTAGCCATATTTCATGAACTGACTCACTGGCACTTGCAGCGAATATGTTGAATAGCGTCTTCGTCCTTCATTTTGCTCTTCTGTTGAGCATTGCGCGCCGACATCACACGTTTTACGTACGCTGACGTCGCCTCTGACGTTTAGTTCCTGATATTTGCATACGCATGACGTTTCTACTTACTTAATTTTTCACTGTACTGATCTCCAGGCCTCCTTTTCTGCAATTTCATGGCTATTTGCTAAATTTTTACATTGTTGCTTAAGTTTTGCAAACCAGTGTAGTTACCATATAGCCGAAACAATCTAAATCAGGGTACTCAACCTTTTTTTCTGTTGGGCCGCATATGTATGTCAGCTATTTCACGCGGGCCGCATCCATATGTTAGTTATTTCACGCGGACCACAACATGAGGATAAATGGTGGGGAGGAGGGGGAATGCTTAAAGACCAAGATAACATTAGAACTTTAAAATGTGGAAAATTGATCAAAATATTATTAACTCCTGTTTTGCTTTTATTAATTATTAATTTTTATATTTTTATTTTTGTCACTAACACTAAATAAGAAGCATTTAAGAAACACACCTTCACAATTTCTGCATCAGAAAACGGTTTCATATGATTACCAATAATATAACAAACTTCATAGGATGTCTTTGTTACCCCGCTGTGATATTACCACTAACAAAACACTTTGTTGCTGTTGCAAAGATTAGTCAAGAAAGCCTATTTATCACGTCTTGAAAGAGATCTTCGAGAAAAAAGTGTCATTGAATTATTCTTGTTTATTGGTATTTTTTAAATATGGCACTTTCGTGACAAATCAAACAATTACTGAGCCATGTTTGTTTTTCACTACAAAATAGTCAACCTCCCAATCGTCTTGTAACGATATACTTTCATCAAATATTTTTCGCTTGCAAGATATGAAAGATTGTGAAAAATTAGTTCCACCCATAAAATTGTCGCTACTCTACTGTAGTCTGTTATCACTAACCGTAACCGCTCCAAATGGAAAAAGATTATCAGTTCTTACCCGTACGACACCCACAACAAAAAGCGAAATTGATATACTTGATTTCTTGACAAAGAATTTTCCACCAAATTTTTTATACAATGTTCTTAAATAAATGAATTTCTCAGAGCAAAATGGGCCATGATCGGGCCACTTAAAAAGGCTCGGAGGGCCATTTGCGGCCAGTGGGCCACAGGTTGAGTATTGCTGATCTAAATGGTTCAACAAATGCCTTGACAGGTCGCTCCGTGCTTGCTTCAGAAAAGGTGTCAATAATCGTGGAACGTAGCACGCTGACACCTTTAACATGTACAGTTCTTTGTTCTTCTTTCACACGCTAATGTAACTAAGACCATTTTCATTCATGGTCATTTGGATAATAACTCTTCGGTCTCATAGAATAAAGTTTTCTACTTCCTTCATTGTGGCAACATAGTTTGTGAGTAATAGTCTTCCATTTCTTGGATCATCTGTTAGGGACATATTTAAAATTTCCTTTTCACTTCACATGACGGGCTATTATTTCCTTAAACCTCTAATCATTTGATTGGGGGTTTACCAGGGATATTTTACTAGTAGCGTCTCTCAAGTGAAGGAGCTTAGTGACATTGCGAACCTTTGTTTCCTCCATACTGCGGTGTCACAATAAACGAGTGGTCATGGGCATGAATTGATTGATGGCCAGCGTTATTTTTTTTTGTCATGGGCTAGTCCTGATGCCACTAAAAACTTCCAGTAGACATGGGCAGGTGCACGTTAAATTTGTCTGGACTCAAAATTCTTGTTTGGCGTTTTGGGAAGTTTGAAGGGTGGGGTGCCAAATCCAGTGTTATCCTTGTCACTTGACAGAGGTTCAAGATTACGTGGCCTGTTGCCAATAGCCCTGGGATTTCTTTGAAGGGTGACATTAATGAACAATCAATCTCCATGTACTGCAGGTTACTTCAATCCATGGTTTTCTGAAACCACAAACAATTCAAAATTAGTAGTTGTAATTTACGATATTATATGCATGAAAATCACTTAATACAGTGGTAGCCAAGGTTGTGGACACTTTTTAAAATTATTATGCTTTTTTTTTAAGTTTGTATGCTAATAAAACATCTTACGTTGCACAAAATTTAAAGTATTTTGTATCATTTTAAAGGGAATTTAATACTTAATTCAATACAAAAAAAAAGTTCAAATATTTGCAACGCAAAAAAAAGTTATGCTGCAATAACTGTCGATATACGTTAAATACTGATGGTAGCAGTGTATTATCAGAGCTTAGTGAGGTTGCCTTTGTTCTTTATTACAGCTTAACATGGATGTTTCATCGAGCTCAAAAGAGTTTTAAGCTCTTCCTTCGTTATTACATGATGCCAGGGACCAATTACCGTAAAATCCGCCGTATGACGCGCACCCCTTTTTTGCGAAAGAACTGGAAGTGTAAGTGTGTTGTTGTGGCTTATGCCACCTATCTGACGTAGTCAGAACGAGGCCCACGAAATTCATCGTGGAAAGGGGCTAGAAGTACGCCTGTCGTTAGCCTAGGCTTTGAGCACCATACAGGTGACAGTACGAATTAGCTCGGCGAAATTCCCCGAAGTGACTATAGATGGCGACACCACCTATCTTCACCTCCACAATTTTGCCATGGGACTGGAGGGGAGGGAAATATTCTCCAGTCCCCTGCACTCGTGATTCAGCCCACAAGACTTTCGGACCCACTGATTTAACGAGTACTCCGTGTGTAATCGGAGGGTATTTGGTGGCATCGGGCATCAAACCCAGGCCTTGCGGTCTGGAGTCCGATGCTCTAACCACCAGGCTACCCACAGCCCGGAAGTGTACGTGTGCAATGCTATTATGTTTTGAAGTTATTTATTCGATATATTATTCCAAGGTTATGAAAAAAAATATACTTCTAGATCTACAACATTTAACGTTCATTAGAAACGGCATTTATTTTAAGTATACGGTATTCCAAACTATGTAGAAGTCTTAAATTTTTTCTCTCTATGGTCATCTTATTTTTTTATTTTTAAAACTCTCATTTTTATATCCGGCGTATAACGCGCACCCGTAAACTTCGATCTTATTTTTTGGGGTTAAAAGTGCGCGTTATACGCCGGATTTTACGGTATATCCTCAATTAGTTTTTTTTTTCATGGGTACCTCTTTCGGACAACAGCTTTCAAACGGCGCCACAAGCTTTCGATAGGATCGAGGTCAGGACTGTTTCCTGGCCAGGACAGCCACTCAATGATCTTAGAACGGTACCATTCTTTCAATTTCTTTACTGTGCGGCAAGGAGCAGAAACTTGCTGTGAAGAATTGTTGCTAAATAGATCCCTGATGTGGAAGATAGAAGTTTGGTTCTAGAATGGTAGTGTATTTTATGACATTCTGTGTCCCATCGATGATATGAAGGCAACCAATACCATCTGCTGATATGCATGACTGAATGATAAAACTATGTGGGTACTTCACAGTTGCCTGGATGCTGTCAGGACATAGCATTTCTGCTATTCTACATCTTACATATTTTAGGCTATCTCTACAGAATAACAATATTTTAGTTTCGTCCCTGTATATAACGTGACCAATAATCATTTGTTCAGTTAATGTAATCCATTGCCCACTATAGTCCCTTTTAGCACTGCAATAAATTGAGATAGGGCTTTTTTCATGGAATTTTACCTTTTAGTCTTACATCTGCTAATCTACTTCTGATTATTTTTGAACTGACAGAAACACTAGCATCACTCAAATCACTTCTGATGGCTGTCCATGAAATTATTTTATCTCTGAAACATAGTATTTTTGTTTTTCTGTTATTAGCAGATGTGGCGCACTTTTTTCGGCCTTTTCCTGCTTTTTTTTAAAAATTTGTCTCCTGACATCTTAAACAAAACTTTCAGTCTCCAGATGTAGTCACTGAACTACCCACCTGTTATGTAATTTTAACATAGAAATGGCCATTTCTCGTCACACATGAGTCCAATCTACTCTTTTATTGGATGTCATTGCTTTTTGATTAAATATCATTATTATCGTGGCCAGGAAACAATCCGGACCTCAATCCTATCAAAAACTTACGGCACCGTTTGAAAACTCTTATCCGAATGAGGTACCCATGAAATAAAAAGGAACCAATTGAGGATATAATAGTTTCCTGGTATCATGTAATAACGAAGGAAGAGCTTAAAACTATTTTAAGCTCAATGAAACATCCATGGGAAACTGTAAGAAAGAATAAAGGCAACCTCACTAAGCTCTGATAACTCAATGCGATCATCAGTATTTAACGTATATCGACAGTTATTGCAGCATAACTTTTTCAGCGTTGCAAATATTTGAATTTTGTTTTTTGTATTGAATGAAATATTAAATTCCCTTTAAAATGATATAAAATACTTTATATTTTGCGCAAAGTAAAATTTTTGATAAGCATACAAACTTAAAAAAAACATAACAATTTAAAAGTGTCCACAATTTTGGTCACCACAGTATATGTAGAGAAAAGAATATATAGAGATTGTATTTTAATCGGTTATTTCTTATTAATTAAAACTTTTCGATATCTATAACAGGGTGGAAAAATAGCAATCAGCGTGCCAGATGCAGCCCGCTAAGCCAGTCAGAAAACCAAATATAGAGAAAGTGTTCTCTAAATTTGAGTCGACGCATATTTATGAGCAATGTTTTTCCTGCATGAAGATCGACAAGAATAAATATCTATGAAGGTTTTTTGGCGTTTACTTGCCGGTTGTGTTGAGCAGCGGACGCCAAACTTTTTGACCTCACGGACCAGTAAAATCATAACTTAAATCTCACGAACTGCTAATAGGATAAAAATCTAAATCTATTTATAAAAAAAAATTGTGATCTAAAAACGCAATCAATACACCTTAAAACACAACTTAACATGATAAGTGAGTACATTTCACATTTTTCCTTTGCGAAAAATGTGGAATTTTTCTCGCGGACCACACTTTGGTAACCTCTGCTGTTGAGTATTTCAACGAGCAATCTCTCCTGATTTCAAAAAATTGTAAAAAATGTGTTAGGGTACATTTTAGGTACATACACAAACTGGGGGTACATACACAAACTGGTTTTTAAATTAAATGCGCTTGCAGTATAGACGATATGAAATTCCTTCCTTTTTCAATGGCATGATAGCCCATAGGAGCCTTGACTTTCTCAATAATAAGGTGACCAACCATCCTCCTTTTGTAGGTTTTGTCCTTCCTCGAAAAGAATCCTCCTTTTTGTCCTTCTTTTCAATATTTTAAAACTGATCTTTTAATCTCTATTTTAAGAGATAAACCAATCATGTTTCCAACATGTCGAAGAATTGTCTGAAACAAATATAACAGAAATAACAGTTTTCAATGGTACTTTTTGACTGCCACAAGTAAATTGGGGCAGATATAGAAAATTACGTTATCGAAAGAAATGCCTGATATTAAAATCAATGACAGTTGTCTGTTTGAAGTAGAAAGAAGACTGAATGTATATTTAAATTCTAATAAATTAGAACAATTGGAAAACCAACATGCTGAAAAATTGTTAAAAGTTGGGTGAAATTCCTTAAACCATTTCAAAATGAACACATTCCATATGATAATTTAGTTATTCTTGTTGAATTTACGTTGTGCTGCCCTGGAACTAATGCAGTAGTTGAAAGAATTTGTTTCAGTTGGTAATGATTTTTGTGAAGTGACTAGTGAGAAATCAAAATTGAATATTAATATTTTAGTTACAGTGCTTACCGTAAAATTCAGTATGAAGGATATTTTTTGCCAGAACTTTCCGAAAAATGGTATGTTGCCAAAAAATTCATTCAATGGAAAAATACTAGTTTAAGATAATAATTAAAAAGAATGTAAGCACAATTAGCGTATTTTTGTTTGAATTAATAAAACGTTTCATAAATTTAAGTTGTAATTTTTTCTTAAATTTTCCGTCCTCCTTTTCGCTGTAAAAAAATTGATCACCTTATCAATGTGCCTTTTACAGGCCAGCCTTTTTCTTTCTAGTGTTCTTCAATTCTTAGTTCTTAAAACTAGGAAATCTATTTCTAGGTCATCAATCCATCTAAAATTTGGCCTGTCTTTTCTTCGAATGCCAATAGGTTGGGCATTGAAAGCTTTTTTAGTGGTACGGTTTTCGTGATCTTCGCCACATTTCATTGTCCTGAATTCCTCCAGAAATAAATCTTAAAATCTTCCTTTCGTAGATATATATATACTTATCATGATCTCATCTGTTCAAGACAGGGACCAAGTTTCACATGCGTAAGTTAATACTGATCTTAAAAGAGTTTTATACGATAGAACCTTTGTGTTTTTCTTTTGATTAAATTCGATTTCATGTATTTTCGTATTCCGTTAAGACATCTATTAGTCATAGTGATTTTCCTTTTGATTTCAGTAGTACAATCGTTTCTATTGTTAATTTCCGGACCTAAATAAGGGAAACTACCAGCAACTTTTAAATTATACTCTCCGATATTAAAGTGGGTATTGTTAAAATATCATTTAGTGCAAAGCATGTATTTTGTCTTTTCTCATTGATTTTCAGTCTCATCCCGAGGGCCTCTTTCTCTAAAGATAAGAAGGCTTGTCTTAGTGCGGTGGGTGTTCGAGCAATGATATCAATATCATCAGCAAAGACCAACAATCTTGATGATTTATTAAAGATATTTCCTCTGGTATTGATATTGGAATCTCTTACCGCTTTTTCTAATGCTAGATTAAAGAGAAGACACGCCAGTGCATCTCCTTGTCGAACGCCATTTTTTATTCCCAATGGGTTTGAAAAATCCTCCTGTATTTAGATCATGACCTTTGTTTCGCTGAATGTCAGGTGATATGTGATTAGCATACGGAATAATACTGCTGCTATATTTTATTTAATACTTATAATAATTTTTATGGTACAATTTGTACCTTTTCTGAGATGCAAAATTAAGCAATGAATGGAATCGTTTTAAAAAGGTGTGTGATACCCCCCTGCCTGGGGGAACCATTTCTTCATCTACTGGACCTAGATTTGTGGGAGGTAATGATTGATGACCCAAGCTAGCCATAATAAAACCAATTTATCATTATTCAATTATATTGATCAAAGACAGTCTTTCTCTAGGAAGAAAATCAAGAGTGATATATCGTAACCCTCAATCTCATGTGAATAAGCGCCCGGAATCATATATTCTCTTAACTTTAAGTAAAATTATCTTATGAATCTCAATCTTCCTTACTATTTTTGAATAGCTAAAGCCCGTTCTATAATTACGCGTCTAAGTCTAGATTCTTACCATAAGCTCACGGCGTTCAGCATCACAGCTTCCTTTTCCTCCTTCTTTACGATTACTAAACCTCCACTATATATCTACTAACTAATCTGCATATCAAGTTTTCTTCTTGAGAGGATTGGCTGCGAAATAACTCAATACTGACCCCAAAGATTCCACAAAAGGATTAGTAGGAAAAACATGGTAAAGTCCGCCACAGGTGTGGGCTTCCGGTATCTTCCACTTCCACAATGCGGCCCTCAAGCTAAGGCAATTATCCACCCCTGCTCTATAGGTTGCTATCATTTTTGTCTATAAAACAAATATAATCCCTCTGATTTTCCCTGCTTTGTCTGATGTAAAAAAAAAAACTTGAGCTAGTTAGGAACACGCATTTTCAGACAGAAAAATGACTCAATTTTCATATAAAACCGTAACATATATTCTCTGATTATATGTACAGCATCTTTAAAATTTAGAAACGTAAAATGAATGCGTTTTTTCCCTTTAATATGCAATGTGAAAAATGTCATATTGCATTACGCATAGGAAAAATATGTGGAACGCATTTTACATCAGAAAATATGAATTGACTCAGACAGAAAAAAGTAGTGTCATAAAATATACCGTCCTTCCATAGGAAAGTGATGTCAGGATATTAAATTAATGTTAGAGCATTTTTTTATCTGGAAAATTGTACTGAATTTAGGTCATATTCTTCAACATTACGAAGAGGGGTTTTAATACGAACTTATTAATCACGATAGTTCATCGGATTATATTAAAGTACTACTAAATCACATTATTTATTCCAAATGGATTTGGATAAGATTATGTTTTCTTTCCCAGATTCGAAAATATTAAATTTCAGTGAAAATCGTTTAACACGAAAACTGAAGGGACTGAGATATTTTTTCGTGTTAAAGGATACTGCACAAAAAAAACATACATTTAATAAAATTGGGTTTATTAGAGTACATTTTATTTATATAGATATGTATATATGCATGCATTTAATAAATATCAATGAAAAAGTATAGTCGCAAGAACTTAATGAAATTTAATACAACATTTTCAAAAGTTTTTTGAAAAGAAACCCGACTTTTTTTGAGTTTCTGTGTGTGTGTGTGTGGAGAAAAATCTGATATTTTCTTTGCATTGTCTTTTTTAGCTTCAAATTATCAACAAACTGTTGGATGTCGTCCGTTTTGTTATTCATTTCACCATTGGAATTTATAAATTTTAAATAAATTAAAGCCCCTATAGTTGCATTTAAAAGTCCAAAATAAACAAATACAATGCAATATCAAAACAAAATCGATGGAAAGATTAATTTATAGATATATAGGAATATAATTTCTAAATGTTCCAGAACACAAATCGCATCTTTTGAAAGATATTTTACGGCTACGAATCTAATTTGCAGTGGCGTAACGTACACCCCCTCAACCCCCGCAAACCATGACTGGCCCCAAGTACGTATTTGGGCTTGTGGCCCCAAACCTGATTTTGCAGGGAGGCCCTAATGTTCTCCGTTACGTCACTGCTAAAGACCCAATGAATAAAGAGTGAGTGAGAAAATTAACTTTACACATTATAAAGCAAAACGAGGGCTATTGACGACGGACCTCGTAGTTTTGAACCACGGTCAAGTGACGACACCTCACACCACACCAACAGGAGGATACTTGAGCCTCCACAGATTTAACGTTTGACGATGCCCTCTACACGGCGGGTCTTCAGTGGCGCTAGGCTCGAACTCATGACACGCCAGCAATGAGTAGAGAAACCACTGTACGTTAAATCTTTCGAGACTCAGAGTCAGTGCCGTAACAGACACCCTCGAAAACTCCACGTCGAGGGGGAAGGCCCCAAACCTGACTTTGCAGGATAACCCTAATATTCTTCATTACTGAACTGAACTCATTGACGCAACAGCCCATGAGTGCCAAGGCCTACTGGGCCCATCTCAGTGACCTTAGGCGCTGAGGTACATGTGCAGATGTTTCGGTCAAGTGGTCAGTCTGACGTGAAACTCCCATTGTTCAGTTCCCAAACAAGATTGATACTCATTTATCCACTCACTGAAGAAATGAAAGGCTGAGTTGAGCTTGCTCAGTCCGGAATTTGAATCTCGGACCTGGGGCGTGGAAGCGCGGTACACTACCACTCAGCCACTGGGTTTTGCCACTGCTAATTGGGTCTCGTAATACAAGCTAATTCCACGTTTGTCAATAAAAATTTATATCATTTTAATAATTTTAAACATTTGGTGCTATTGTACAGACAACTAAAAGTTGTGGATGACCGTATTCAATGTTTGATTTTTTTTTATGAACGTTGGACCCCTCAAGCAACGCGAGGGCTGTTGGCGACTAATATCATAATTTAACCTCGGTCTTATAACGAGAATGACACCTGAGAAGTCACATCACTTTTCAAATCTTTCCACCACGCCTACGGGAGGACTTAAAACCAAGTCAGATTGAGGGTGCATCAGCCTCTCTACTCGGGAGATCTTTAGTGGCGCCACACAGGACTCGAACTCACATCTCATTGACCACGAGTTCATGACCATGACCACTCAATTACCGCGGTCACTATCATTAAATAGATAATCATATTATAATGAACTATAATATCAATTAATAATAATGGTATCCAAGTAGTTGCAAATGATGGCACACAAAAAAATTATTTGGAACAAATTTTAAATGTTCAAATATTTCCCCTTACTCTTCTATTGAAGTAACCCAATTTCAACATTTGAATTTTTGAATAATAAGTCATGCTTATTCCATATTATTTGCGATGAAATAGAACGAATATACGCTGAATATTTGTTATATTGTCTAATTAAACACAGACGAGATAAAAAATAAATGTTATCCAACAGTTCTCTTGTTTCTAGAAGCAAGCAACTACATTAAGAGAATATGCAAATGCTCTTGAATTCTAACCTCTCTAAATATTCGAATTTTTTATACGGAAAATGAAAATAACTTTAGAAAAAAATAATTAAACTCTAAATTGCAAGCGTATTGTATTTCGAATACAAAACTGAATGTAAATGTTGTAGAAAGAGAAAGGTATATATATATATATATATATATATATGTAAGGATAATTAAATTAGATTAAAAATTAAATTCCCTATCTAGCACTTGGCTCATCTTTCTCAGTTCCCATCTTCAAGTATCAAACTAACCACCCATTTATTTCTTCCGAACATATGGCCTAGCCAATAAACATGTCTAATTCCAGATCGTTAGATTTAATAGTCAACATATGTCAGCATTAACTTGCAAGCACCCTCTTCAAAGCAGCGATACTTACCATATGTTTTTCAAGTGTTATCAACTTGAAAGCACCACCATGGCGTGCTTTTTCCTCCCAGCTCTCGGTGTCAGAACAGATGTACAAATGAAAGAATAAAGGTCGTCTTTTCACTTTTCTAACTTTAATCTGATTCTGTCTTAAAAATCATGACAGAATTAAAGCCGGCAGGATCTTTGTCTGCGATCTTAATGTAAAAAACTAATCTTTTTTATAAAATATTTTAATATAAAAACGAAAGCCAACTGCAGTAATAACTGATATGAAGAATTTTATGGAAGACTGACGGCACTCTACATTTGTTAGCTGAGGACGTTGGGTTACCAGAATTAATCTATGGTACGGAAAAAGAAACGCGCTAGTAATCCCCGGAAGAACATCGCTCTTAACACCGAGAAGAATGCAGTGTTTACCGCCGAACGTTATTTCTACCGTTGCTAAAGAGACCAGAAAGTTTGCCATGAAAGAACCAACTTTCGAATGGCGAAAAAAGAAACAAAACAAAAAGAGAAGTGTGAATTCCCCAACTCAGTGATGAAAGACGTCAATCCCTTCCACCAGCATAATAATAAAAAAAAAATGTTCTTCTCCGAATAGTATTATGATTTTGTTCCAGTGATACAATGATGGAAGGACCAATATTGAAAGAAAAATAAAAGGAAAAAATCTTCTTCGCCGGAAAGTCTGCACGGTAATATTGTAAATTTGACCACCATATAATAATAGTGAAGTACCAACATTGAAAGATAAATAAATAAATTAAATTTTACTAGTGAAATAACGTGTCAACAGCATCTGGATTAATGTTCACCAAGGGTTTCTGCCGTTGCAAAGTGGAGGTCAGTTAAATTGTTTATTTCCAATTTTAGTAACATTGAAGAACTGAGTTTTGCTGAACAGAACTTTACGAAAAAGAATAATATATAATATGATATGGTATTTAATTTTTATAATATAGTTGTGTTATAAATGAGATATTTTCTTTATATTTTAATTGAGAAAACAAAGTATATAGGTTTAGTCATACAAAATTTTGAGAAATTTTAATATACTTCTCATAATTTTATCTTAAGATGTCGAATGAGTTAAAAGTTATGATAGAAATTGGTGTTTTAAAGTTGAAAAATATAAATTAAGTTTTTAGAAAAATGATTTATGTACTAATACTAATGATATTTTGATAAGAAGCACAAGTAAAGTCACGTTGCATTCTCTTTTCTCCATTGAATTCAATTGTTTTGTTAATTATTTTATTCAGCAGTAATCTTATTACATGTCATTAAATTTTTTTTTCATTTTGAAATTGTGTGTTTTGATATACCGGCCATATATCAGGATTCACTATTTCTTAAAATTTTCCTTATCTAAAATTAAAATTAATTTAATAACTTGAAGTCTAATTTTGGATATTATACAGTGGATAAGGGAGAATACAATCATTATAATTTTGTATATGTCTCGAAACATTAAGAGGACAAACTTGTTTAGTTTGATATGTACACCTCTCATTGTTTCTTATCAGCATCCCTGAACATCTGTGAGTTGATGACGCAGATTTCTCAGAGAGATGTATTCAAAATTAAGTAAGGTGATACAGTTTTATTAGTGAATGTGTGATGCAAGAGAAACTCAAGAATATTTGTCTATGAAACGTATTTTTAGATGGTTACGGAAAGATTTAAAATATTGCATGCGATATTACGTTACAATTAATATTGTGAAAAATTTTCAGAAATATTTAAAGTTATTATTGAAGTGAGTCCACTTTTCCGACTCAAAATAATAAAAAAGAGCTCTTATATTCTTATAATTTTTATATTTTATAACGCATATGAAATAAAACATTGTTTATTGTGTTGGATAGTGCATAGAAGTTGTGTGTTATACACCGTTTTCATATTATTAATAATTTCATTTTATTAGTGTCTATATTTTTTTTTTATCTTTTTAAAAAATATATTTCACATATATGCAAAATGTGTGTAACAATATAAGATATTACTACGATGGCGTCAGAGTAGATTTTTATACAAAATTATTATATTAACATTTGTATGATTTCATGTATTTTTATATTTACTATCTTATTGTTTGATATATTATTTTCCAACATAATTTTTTTGAAAATATCTACCAGCTATAATACGAATCTATTATTATGAAGGAATAGGAGGAAACGCGCGAGCTCTTATTCTAGATGTCGAATATATTTGAACAAGCTAATCTTCATTTATATGTATGGAAATTCATTTTTATCAATTAATATGTTGGAAATGTCCTTACTGTGTTTGTTGTTATAGTTTCGTTTATTGTATTGCTTTTTGATTTTAGTATTACTATTGGTTAAATATTTCTACTATGTTTAATATGTCTTTCTAAATAATGTTATGTATTGTTTTGTGTTTATTGAAAATTGATTAAGTTTGTAAAGAGATAAAAAACCACGCCATGACTCCCTTTTAAAATTGGGGGGCAAATGTAAGGATAATTAAATTAGATTAAAAATTAAATTTCCTATCTAGCACTTGACTCATCTTTCCCAGTACCCATCTTCAAGTATCAAACTAACCACCCATTTATTTCTTCCGAACATATGGCCTAGCCAATAAACATGTCTAATTCCAGACCGTTAGATTTAATAGTCAACATATGTCAGCATTAACTTGCAAGCACCCTCTTCAAAGCAGCGATACTTACCATATGTTTTTCAAGTGTTATCCACTTGAAACTACCACCATGGCGTGCTTTTCCTCCCTGCTCTCGGTGTCAGAACAGATGTACAAATGAAAGAATAAAGGTCGTCTTTTCACTTTTCTAACTTTAATCTGATTCTGTCTTAAAAATCATGACATATATATATATATATATATATATATATATATATATATATATATATATTAGTTACAGATATCTCTTTTAAAACCAAGTTAAAGTTGCAACTAGGTTTCTCTTACAGATAAGGAAACTAGTATAGAAGGCGTTATCAGTTGTTTGTTTTCTTCTAGAGCCTTTTCAGAAAAGTCAAATATTTTAAGTTTCAAAAGAATTTACATACAAATACGTAAAATAAATAAACGTGTTTGTATGATTCTGTGAGTACTTAAATATATAAAATTTACAAAAATATGCTGTAATGATAAACAATCAAATTTTTAAAAATCAATTTTGTATATTTGTGTGTAAAAATACGTAATATATAATATAACTCTTTAAAATAACTATCTTATGAATATTTATTGCAAATATATACAGTGGTGACCAAAATTGTGGACACTTTTTAAATTTGTTATGATTTTTACGTTTGTTTGCTTATAGAAAATGTTACGTTGCACAAAATACGAAGTCTTTTATATCATTTTAAAGATAATTTAATACTAAATTCAATACAAAAAACAAAAATTGAAATATCTGCAACGCAAAAAAAAAATAGTTATGTTGCACTAACTATGCACTTACATACTGATGATAGCAGTGAGTTATCAGTGCTTAGTGGGGTAGCCTTTATTTTTATTACATCTTCACATTGATGTTTAATTGATCTGGAAATAGTTTTAAGCCTTCGTTATTACATGATGGCAAGAAACAATCATAGCCTCAATTAGTTTTCTTTTATTTCATAGGTACCTCATTCGGTCAAAAGTTTTCAAAGAGTACCACAAAACTCAGTTTTTCAAAGCATAATAGATTTTCTGAAGTAATTGATTGCTTGTTTGAAGTAAATGTACTTTTATTGTGTCCCCTGTTCCCATAACAGTTTCACATGCATTTAAAAATTGTATTGTTCAAAAATGCTATGAAAAATTGTTTCGTCTATTTTGCATATTTTTCTACTATTTTGGTAAAGTCTAGGGGGAGAGGACCCATTGTACAAATTATACAACTTTTCAATGGGCCTAATATTTGCCCACCCCCCCTGTAAAGACAGATTTAGGGTCCCAAGCCAGATCTTACGAAGGATTTCAAAACTTAACATCAGGCTTCGGGCCTCCTAGTATCCTGCTCCCCACCGCAATGCGGGGGTGTACGTTACGCCACTGACAATGGCGTAGTTAGTTCTGAGTGGACCCTGTATCAAAATTTCTTCGATACTTTTGTTTAGATATGAGAGCTTTGTTAGTGGAACTATAGTTACACGTGTTGGGGCCCTGTATTATTGGTACGGTGGTAGTTATGCCCCTGGCCACTGTGTAATGGTCCCTGGGGACCTCACTTTGAGAACTAGAATAATTATGAGATATAAAAGAACCAGTAGCCATTATTATAATTAACTTTCTTTATTTGATTATCTTTCTCAAATAGAATCAAAGACTTATTAACAACAACAATGTGAATACTATGAGGTTTTAATTATTATTCTTTAAATTAACTCAATTAATTAATAATCCAATTAATCAATTCATTAAATAACGATCACGCAGAAATTACCACGATAAGAGATCCCATAATTATATTCAATAATGTTCTTAATGAACAATTAACTTTAATCTCACTCTTAAAACCTTAATGAGACTTTAAATACAATTTTATATTTACCACTCGGAATCTCAATTCTTCATGAGAATAATTTATCTTCAACTACAATATTTCAATTCAAAATCACTATAACTCTATGTTTCAATATCTATCTCCTACTGCTCTAACTTTACTATTTCGTTTGACTTAAATACTGAATCTAATCTACATAACAAGTAATCCTGTCCGCTCTTTGGAGTTGATTGGAAATAGGTAGGGAATTAAATTTCCCTAAAAAGGTCGGTTCAGAAGGTTAGTGATAAAGTTCCGTATAGATTCGTCACAACCCCTCCAAAAGAAAACGGGATTTATTCGAAGGACTCAAATGTCCTAAAAATAAATTACGTAAATCCTATCTTTGTCTTACAGTATCGACGATATTAATTTCTAACTGTATATTATTGAAACATCTTCCGCAATGAAAAAGTATAAAGTTACGATTTAGAATTAATTGACAAACCTCATAATATTTTACAAGTTTAAATTAATCCCTGCACTCTATCCATTCGGCAAGGGGGCGTGGGGAAAACCACCCTAGTGGTGGCAAAAAACCAGCCCCATAGAGTATGACTTATATATTATACAAAAAAATACAATACAATCTTCTGTGGCACTGGAACATCGAAGACTTCAGGGTCAGCTACCCTGAAAGATTGATATCCATTTGAGAAGTAGGTAAAAGTATACATGAAGTTATACATTTGTTACATGAATGTCATACAATAAATATCTGGTTCCTTTGCCTTCTCATTCGAAAAACTTGATGCGCTAGTTAGTGTTAATGGTTAATCCTATCTAACTTCGCCGCGCTATAAGGCACCAGATGTGAAACAAAACATACATAGAAACATACATAGCATATAATAATAATCATTTTGTAATAAACAAATAACACAAACAACCAAATGAATTGTCGCATCTTAGCGAAGTCATACATCGAAGTAAACAAATGCAAAATTTACAGATGTTTTTTCTCCAAAATACAAAAAGTAACACAAAAGTCGTTTTTTTTTTGTTATAGAAAAAAACACACACAATGCAGTGTCCACTTTTGTCAGTCTTCTTAATTTTAGAGTCCGCCCGTGACTTGTTTTAATTGCAAAAATTCTTCATTTGTTCGTACCGCGAAGATAATGAAACAATACAACCTGGATTTTGTCTGTTAAATCCTATGCACTGGATCTCCATTCATCGCTTCCATACTGAGGCTTCTTCTGCGGAATATGTTGCCAGGTATGCCGTTGATTTCGATGTTGTTGAGGTCCTCATGGATTCTGTCTTTTTCTTGTATACGGCTCCGTAGATAGTATGGGCAAGGTCTTCTTGTATTGGTTTGATTCGACCGGACTGTTTTCTCCGCTTGTTCGTTGTGTCTTCTCGTTGTCGCTCTGGTCTGACGGGTCTGGTTATCACTTCCACTAACTTCCATTCGGGATCCACCTGTAGTTGTAGCAGTTCTGCGATCAGGCAACTTTGATGGACCTGCAATGGCTTTTACTCCTGGTGAAGAGGTATTATGTCTTTGAAACTTATTGTTCTTGGACGAGAACGAGGAAGGGATCGACCTCTTGACTCCCTGTCTTTGTTCAGGAGCGTGTCTTTTCCGGTCCTGATGATTAGATCCTTGTCGGGATCTTTTCCTACATATCTTGGATCTTTTTATAGCTGGGTCCTTCGACGCAGTACTATTAATTTTACGTTTATTTCTGGGGATCTCCCGTGTGGTGTTACTCTGCCGTGATCTACACCTCTCACTTTCCTGACTAGAGGTTTTCTTATGCTCTTTAAACTGTCCTTGATGTGATCTATTTGACCCATGACTAACTTCTTGTTCGTCATATAGAGTTTCTATCGGACTATCCGAACTAATTGTGTCTGACTGACGAGGTCGGTACACTCGAACCTGATCAATATTAACAGTTATATTTCTTCCGTTTTTCCAAATAACTAAATTATTTCCTTTTATTTCTAAAACCTTATAGGGACCTTCAAACTTAGGCATAAATTTTCCCACCTGTTTCTTACCCGCAGCACTTAAGAAATGTGTTTGAATTAAAACCAAATCGTTCACTTTGATGTGAACATCCCTCCTTCTGAGATTGTAATGTTTTTCCCAAGTTTTATGCTGTTTTTGCATATTTCGTCTTGCCTCATCGAATAATCTTTCGATGTTATTACCAACATATTTCGCATCATCCTTAACATTTATGAGCTTGCTAAACGGAGTTATGATTTTCCTTCCTAAAAACAACTCAGCCGGAGTTTTATTTGTCGTTTCATTTACTGCCGTGCGCAATGCGAAAGCGAACTCGTGTAGAAATTGGTCCCAGTTTTTATGATTTTCTTCAACAAAAGAAGCTATCATTTGAACTAAATTTCTATTCACTCTCTCCGTGAGATTAGACTGTGGTCTGTACGTTACCGTTTTCATATGTTTGATGTCCAACCTGTGACTGAGATGTTCAAACACGTCAGAAATAAATTGGGGGCCGTTATCACTTATCAAAGAAATCGGAGCTCCGTAACGCGCTATATAGGTATTAAAAAGGCATTAGCTATTGTCTGGGCTGAAGCTTTACGAAGAGGAATCAGCTCACACCACTTAGTGAAGTGGTCAGTTATAACTAATATGAATTTATATCTCTCGGGTCGGGATGCGGGGTAGGGGCCTACTAAGTCTAGTGTTACAATTTCATTTGGATATTTCGAAACTATAGGCATTAAACGACCAGCTGGTAGCGCGTTTTTATAATTAAACTTTTGACACCGGTCACAGGTTGAAACATATTCAAATATATATTTTCTCATAAATGGAAAATAGCACGTGTCACGAAGTTTAAGATATGTCTTCCTCTTTCCGAGATGTCCTGCCAATGGCAGATCATGAAATTCTTTCATTATATCTTTTCGAAGAGAACCAGGAATATAAACTCTTAGCTCTCCTAGATTAGAAAAATACTTCGCGTAAAAGAGGAGACCATTTATTAACTTGAAGTCCTGGGACCAACTCTCGCATACCGTCGCATTAACAGAACCGTCATCAGGGTTTTCTAAGTATCGATAAATATGTCCTAATTCAGGATCTTCCCTCTGTTCCTTAATGAATTGTTCACGGGAATTTATTGCGAGGGCTCTAAGAGCTGCGCACGAAATTTGCGACCCCTCGACACTGTCTACTGGATTTCTTGATAAAAGATCTGCGACCACGTTTTGAACACCAGGTCTGTGTTCCCATTCTATGTTAAACTCTGACAATTTTAATGCCCATCGGAACATCCTACTTGATAAATTCTTACCATTGGTTAACTTCGTTAACGCTGCGTGATCTGTAATCACTTTCACAGGTAGGGGTCCAAAATAAGTTTTAAACTTATTTAGAGCCCAAATTACCGCCAAACATTCTCTTTCGGTAACCGTATAATTACGTTCTGCTTTATTAAGGGTTCGAGACGCGAAAGCAATAGGTTTTTGATTTTGCTGAAGCACAGCACCAATTCCGACCCCACTTGCATCAGTGAATAAATTGAACTGTTCAGAAAAATTTGGTAATTGCAAAATCGGTGCCTCCGTTAGTGTGCGTTTGATCTGATCAAAAGAATCCTGTGCTTCTCCCGACCAGTTAAACTTCGCCCCCTTTTTCTTTAATTGGTACAATGGTTCGCATATATCTGCGTATCGCGGAATAAATTTTTGGTACCAACCCGTCATCCCTAAAAATTTTGACACTTCTCTATTATTTTTGGGAGGTTTCATTTCCGTAATTGCCCGAATTTTCTTATTGTCAGTTTCGATTCCTTCTTTACTAATAATCAGGCCTAAATATTTGAGTTTGTCACGAGCGAAGTGACATTTTTCTTTATTTAATGTTAGCCCTGCGTCTCGTAATAAGGTAAAAACCTGAGTTAAATGATCTAGATGGTCTTTGAACGATGGTGATGTAATAATAACATCATCCATATAAACGGACACGAAACGCCCAATAACAGGTTGGAGGATTATATCGATAGCCCTTTGGAAATTAGGTGCCGCCCCAGAAAGACCAAAAGGCATGCGTAGGAATGCAAAAGTGCCATTGCGAGTGATAAACGCTGTTTTTTTTATGTCCTTTGGACTAATCGCCAACTGAAAATAGCCACTTCTGAGATCTAGAGTGGACATAACGTTGGTGTGAGGGATATTGGTGAGTAAGTCATCAATAACCGGTAATGGATATCGAGGATATTTGGTAATTGCATTTAGTTTCCGATAATCGATCGCGAAACGATACGCCTCGGGAGAATCTGGAGGAAGGTCATTGTTCTTTCGAGTTAATACGACTGGAGATGCATAGGGCGAATTAATAGGACAAATTGTACCATCCCGTAACATCTTATCTATGTGATAATCAATAATGCCTTGTTTGACCCTGTCGTACTTGTATGGTCTCGACATTACCGGTCCTTTATCTCCAGTATCTATCTCATGATATACAACATGCGTTAATCCCGGTTGATCGGAAAATAACCTTTTAAAATTATTAAATAAGGCTTTTAATTGTTTCTGTTGCTCGTCATCAAGTTTCGATTCTGTGAGATCAATATCAACGAGTTTCTCCTCTTTAGGTGTTTGTTTGATCAGATGATCGGGAATGATTAAGGATTTCTGATCAAAATCTAATGTTAATCGCGACGCCTTCATAAAATCAATCCCCAGAATGCACTGATACTGCATGTTATCAAGTATATGGAATTCCCAGGGTTTCTGAAATTCCCTGATTCTAATTTGTAATTCGACTCTACCCAAATGACTGCACGGGGCTCCTTGTGCTGTCACGACTCTATCTTTCGTCTTTTGACGAGGTCGGTATGAAAAATAATTGCGGTATACCTCCTCCGAAATAAAAGATTTCTCTGCTCCCGTGTCCCATAGTGCGGTAATAAAGGTTTCATTTAATAGAATAGGGACATACGGTTATTCGACTGGGGTCATTCTTATAGAGGATACTTTGATAGGCCGATGATCCCAAACTGGAGGATTTTCCGTATCTCGCGATCGATTACCTCCATATTCACATCGATCGCTTAAAAGTTTAAATTTCTACTTCATTCATTTTGACCTCGAAATGAACTATTTCTCGACCCACTTTGTCGACCGCCTTGACTGTGGAATGGTTGATCCGATTGTCCACTTTGGCGTCTACCCTCGAATCTGCGATTATTTGTGAAACCTTGGTTTTCGAACCGATTAAATTCTCTTTGTGGTCGGCTATTATTGGCGTATCTCTCATTATTTCTGTTTTCCCTCCAATTTTCCTGTCTATGCCGGGTATTAAAACGATTGTTTTCATGAGGGCCTGAACTTCTAAATCCCTCACTCGAACCTCTGATTTGTCTATGCATAAAACGTTCTTCGTATTTATCAACGATTTGTAGGAGATTGGCAGTATTTCGTGGATGTCTAACTTCGACATAATCCAAAATTTGAGGTTCTAATCGACTGACGACGTGATCTATTAATTTTTCCTCCGACATTTCTAGTTTAAGTATTTTATGAATTTTCAACAATTCATAAATAAAGTCTGAAGGTTGTTGATCTCGTCTTTGTGATGAGGAAAAAAATCGCGTTTCTAGTTCTGACCTGTTTCTGACCACGGGAAATTGTTCTGACAATGCCTGTTTTAAGTGCGCGTAGTCTGTTGTCTTATCTTCAATGACTCTATAACCTAGAACTTCGAACCAGTCGAGTGCCCGTCCTTTGAGATGACCTTTCAAGTAAGCACATGCCAGTTGTGCAGGTATCTCATAATACGCGAGATTATGATCAATATTCTCCAAAAAATCATCTATGTTCTCAATCCCCGAAAAATATTGTTCCGGAATGATTCTAAAACTGGATCCGACTCTATTCTCGGGATTTATACGTTGGGCGCCATTGTAATGGTCCCTGGGGACCTCACTTTGAGAACTAGAATAATTATGAGATATAAAAGAACCAGTAGCCATTATTATAATTAACTTTCTTTATTTGATTATCTTTCTCAAATAGAATCAAAGACTTATTAACAACAACAATGTGAATACTATGAGGTTTTAATTATTATTCTTTAAATTAACTCAATTAATTAATAATCCAATTAATCAATTCATTAAATAACGATCACGCAGAAATTACCACGATAAGAGATCCCATAATTATATTCAATAATGTTCTTAATGAACAATTAACTTTAATCTCACTCTTAAAACCTTAATGAGACTTTAAATACAATTTTATATTTACCACTCGGAATCTCAATTCTTCATGAGAATAATTTATCTTCAACTACAATATTTCAATTCAAAATCACTATAACTCTATGTTTCAATATCTATCTCCTACTGCTCTAACTTTACTATTTCGTTTGACTTAAATACTGAATCTAATCTACATAACAAGTAATCCTGTCCGCTCTTTGGAGTTGATTGGAAATAGGTAGGGAATTAAATTTCCCTAAAAAGGTCGGTTCAGAAGGTTAGTGATAAAGTTCCGTATAGATTCGTCACAACTGTTGCTGGCTACTCATTGCTCAAATTATAAAACTGTAATTTACATGTATTTTGTACAATTTTTTTCAATGTGTGACGGGGCTTCACTGCATTTTTCCTATTAATCCTCTTGGGGAATCTTTGGGGCCAGCATTGAGTTAATTTAAAGCCAATCCTCTCAAGAAGAAACCGTGATATTCAGATTAGTTAGTATATATATTGTGAAGGTTTTGTAATCGCGAAGAAGAAGGAGAAAGGAAGCTGAGATGCTGAACGCCGTGAGCTAACGGTAAGACATAAAACTTAGAAGCGTAATTATAGAACGGGCTTTTTAGCGAGTTAAAGAATTTAAGGAAGATAAAGATTCATAGGATAACTTTGCTTAAAGATACGTGGTTAAGATTCCAGGCGCCTATTTACATAGAATTTAGGGATACGTTATATCACTCCTGATTACCTTCCTATAGTAAGACTTCTTTGTTCAATATATTTAGTCAATAATAAATTGGATTTATTATGGCTAGCTTGGGTGATCAATCATTTCCTTCCCCAAATCTAGGTCGCGTAGATCAAGAGATGGTACCCCCAGGCATAAGGGGTATCACAATTTTATGTACGGAAAAAATAAATTTCTTAAGTCTCTATCTCCGTATTTTAATTTATATTCCAATTTAGCAACAATACAAATAAAGTAGTTCATTGAATAGAAAATTGCGCCTTATTGCCAATTTGTAATAATAATATTGAACAGGATTTGCTGCCTTGTTATTATTGTTCTCGTTGGTTAGTTGGTGTCTTGTCATGAAAAATAATTAAATAGAAACAAATGTCCTACAGAAAGCATCGGCAATTTGAATGCAGTTATCTTCGTATAAGTCCTCACAGGGGTTGTTGCTTATGTGCTGAAATTTGATCAAAAATTCAGGACAGGAGAAAAAAAGTTGTTGTGCGTTAAGCTCCGTGTCATGGCAGTGCTTGCTGACAAAGTACTTTCTTGTCCCGTTCTTCTGAATTTCTGAGCTCCTAGAGCAGGGGTGCCCAACCCAAATTGGTTGGTGGGCCACATAAAAATTTACTAAACTGAGGTGGGCCGCACATACCAAAATTAAAAAAATATTCAAAACATTTTACTATCGTACAGCATTCAAAATATGATATGATCAACATTCAATGATTGATATAATCAAAAAACACCAAGTTTACCTTTTACTGGATCACAATCACAACAAAGTTGAAAGTCGACCGATTGCACTTGTTGGTGGAAGAATATCTCTTAACCTACAAGGTTCTTATCTACAGTAGATTTGTGCTGCCATCTGAGGATACGTAGTATAACAACTATGTGCGTAACATCTTCACATTTGATACTTTTGTTACAGTATGTTTGCATAAAATTGATTTAGATTTTCAAAATTTTTATTTCAAATACAAAAAAGCAATTAAGTAAAGAACAGCTTTGTAATTAGTACACTGTTTGTCAAAAAAAGTTTTTTTTCTGCCCGATAGCCAAATGTTTAGTTTCTTATTGTACGATATTAATTATTGCACCGTGATTAAATATATATCATAAAATGAAAAAGTTACATAACTTCAGAAGGTTAAAATATTAAACATTTTTATTCTGCAGCCGTAATTATCTTACATTTCTACTAGCTGGTCTGACAGTCCTGAGGCAACTCATTAAATCCATCATCGGATTCTTTCATTGCCAAATAAAACAAGAAAAAGATTACTAATCTGAACTTAAAAATATAGACATAAATTATTTCTCTGACAAATAGAACTAAATACACTACTCACTCAACGAAGTTCTCGTTGAAAGAGGAATAACACACCCAAACTCATCTACTTTCCTTCATCCATCAACACCTGTTATTATGATTGCTTGGAAGTCAAATGAAGGAAAAAAATTATTTCGGTAAAAACTGCACGGGGAGAGGTGGGGGCGGGTCAAAACACGATATTTTCCGATTCAACCGTCTGTAGTCCAAATGTCTAAAATAATATAGACAGAAACTTCAATTGGGCCGCAAAAATTCTCCAAATGGGCCGTATGGTGCCCTAGAGGGCACGTCCCAAGGTGGGGGATAGGGGGGTGGTACCTCCACAGGGTTAACCTCTGGGAGGTAGAGGGGAAAATAAAATACTCTCCGCGGACCAACAGGTAGAAATCCAGCCTCTCCTAAGGCTCTGGCACTTCTTTCTTCATGGATAGTAAGATTAATAATATTGTTCTTGTGTGTAAGATAAAAAAATTAATTACCGTATTTACTTGAATCTAAGCCACCGTGGATTCTTAGCCGCACCCCAAGTTCTCAAAATGTTTTTGTGTAAAAAATTTTGTCATCGCGATTCTAAGTCACCCCCCCCCAATTCTCCACACGTTTTTAAGAAAAAATAAAAAAAAATGTGGATATTATTCATCAATAATCGATACTTAATAAATTAAAAAAAAAACTTTAATGAGAAATAAAGTAAAATTAATTATTTATTTTACCTATATTAAAAACTTTCAAAACCATATATGAACCTATAACTACTCTAGCCATCAGTATCATGTTTCGTCACTCCCATTGTCAAAGCTGACTTCGAAATTGGTGCTGGCATCGCCATTTTTCCACACGATGTCATCTTCCGCGCTATCCAATGCATTTGTTATGCAACATTTTTTTAAAGAATGTATTAAAGAAGAATGTTAAAGAATTATTAAAGGCTGTTGAAAATTTGCTAGCAAACATTACATCATTTTGCTTACGCCATCGACGAATATTTGTTTCATTCGTGTCAAATTTTCACTGGCCGCTGCTCTGTTTCTGTTTTTTCTTCTGCATATAAAATCGCCATCCTTTTCATACTTGAGTCATAGTGAACTCTTCTGGATACAAAAAAAATATCTAAATATGAGCAGACAAGCGATACTTAGGATATATAACGCTTTAAAACGTGAGAAAAAAGACCTTTTCATGTTTTGACACAAGTCGCCCAATGGGTCGCTTAGTCGCCAAAAATGATGCCAATGTGGCTGTATTTGTAATTCTTTAAATAATTAGTTTTTTAATCAATTAATTTTTATTTATCATAATTAGATTACTGTATTGTCATCCAAAATAATCATGAATGTAAAATTTCAGCTCAATTGAGCGCTTTAAAATGTATTTTATTAACGATTGAAAATCCCACCAAGATAAATAAATAAATAAATACATAGAGAGTGTGAGCTAATAGTAGGAATTGAAATACCCGACGAGAGTAAATCTATAAAATAAATAAGTCTATCAAATCCATGACTCCGAATAACTTTTATAAAAAAATTCTACTTTTATAAAGGAAATTTTGTTTTGTAATAAAAAAAATATTCCAACCTCATTTTCATAACATGTAGAATAAAATAGATTTTAGAAATTGCATCAGCAAAGAGGTTACATTGGAGAAATGTTGTCACTCCATTGTTAGAAACTAATCCAGAGCTCAAACCTTTTTTTAAAAAAGTAAACACAACTAATTTATATTAAAATATAATATTTATTGGCACAACAACTGTTAATTTTAACTAAATTCTTTTCACGTAATTAGGTGCGGTTTGCTTAAAACATTTTTTTTTTTTGCCGTGTGAATTGTATTGAATGTTAGTATTTGACAGTTAACTCGATACAAGATTTAAAGATTTTCTGTCTTCCAGTCACTTTTATGTTACAGTTTTTCATGACCTTGGCCAATTTCTTGCATGCGACATTGTTTTGACCCAAAGGCTTATCAAGTTCAACCTTATCTGAAAATTCCGATAATTTTTATGTCCTAAGTCCCCTGTTGTTTACCAATAGTGATTACTTCCAGTTCAAGCAAACAAAAATATCTTGATCCTGCCTCAAGTTTTCTAGATAAGTTGTTTTCTAAAGAAAAGAAAGAATTGCAAATTTCGAAGAATTTTTAATGACACATTTGAAGCTAAATAAACTATTAAGCACAAACTCTTTACTATTTGAAACAATTTTAACTTTCATGTGTGTGTTTCGAAAAACTTTAAACGAAAATATGACAATATTTTATTTGAATAACATGATTTATTAAAATTTAATAAAGACTCGAATTTTGATCAAATCATCTGAATAAAATTACGTGTAAATTTAGTTTATCAGTAAATTTAATATACAACAAAAAGACTATTATATTAACTTTTGCAAATCTACCGCAAAAAATCCCGCGTACAACACGCAATTTTAACACATAAAATAAGATCGAGATTTACGGGTGTGCGTCATGCATCGGGTATAAAAATAATAGCTTTGAAAATAACAAGTAATATAAAAAAAATTTTTAGGTCAATTCCTACTTAGAAATAACAAAAAAAAATTTTATTTTATAGTTACTTTTTATCAAATAATTACAATTAATATAAATATGTATGTACATATGACAGAATCACAATATTTAATGGTAATTAATTTCTATTAATTATCATTAAAGTATTGTATTGTCATCCAAAACAATCGTGTATGTAAAATTTCAGTTCAACTGAATGCCTTAAAACGTGAGAAAAAGAAATCTTTTAAATTTTTGACCAAGTCGCTAAAAGTGAAGTCAACGTGACTGTATCTATAATTCTTTAAATAATTTATTTCAGTCAATTCATTTTAATTAATTATAATTAAATTATCGTATTGTTACCCAAAACAATCGTATCTAGAAATTTTCAGCACAAATGATTGGATTTAAAAAAGAAACGCAGTTTTTTAATGAGTTTTGTTCCATTCAATCAAAATTTCATTTTAAAGACACATTTTTAACAGCTCAATCAGTGTATGAGACAAAATCATGTACATACATAAAAATGTGTGTGTAACAATTTACAAATTTAATTTATGTCTTACATATACATTTCTCTAAAAATCATAAATAACTATGTCCATATTTCAAAAGGTCAATCCGACTTCATTTCCGCGTTGAAAGGATTATATTTTAAAAGATTTATTGGTGATTCGTCGTTAAAAGGATTAGACCTTGAAGTTTTTGACAGATTTATTTGCGATTCCTAGAAATGGAATATCTTAATATCTTACACGTGCCTATCTGAGCAATAGGTTAAATTCATGTGATGTCATAGTCACGTGATAACTGCAATCACGTATTTTTAAGGAATGAGAAAATACGTTTTTCTGTTGCCAACTTTTGTTTTTACGAAGACTTTCCTTTACAAAGTGCATATTTGTCGTCAATAATAATGCACAAAGCTAAGAAAATTGCTCTTGATTTAAAAACATACGCATTACGACGTGATTTCCTTTATCATGTGACCGTCATGAATTAAACCTATTTCTAAAAATAACATATTTCCCTTCACTTGAACACACGATTATATTTTTCCCATCATACTTTCCCAATTTGAATGATGAAAAGGTTAGTCCTTCTTTTTTGTTGTTGGATAAAACGTTCCAAAATGTTTCATAAAACTCGCTGACTTCTCATGTAAATTAACAAATTCCTGGTTTTCTACTCGGCTATTTCCTTTGGGGACCGATTGCGATATTTTAATTAGCAAAATGAATATGTTGCTCGCACTCGAATGCAAAATTAAAAATTTTTGAAAATAGTGTCTATATTTCGACAAAAATTTGAACCCAAAGTACTTACTAATAATGCTCTTGAAGAATTATTCAAATATTCAGAATGGAAGCTTCTGTGTGCGTGTCTGCGGAGTTGTGACAGTTAGACAGAGGCGTCTTAAGACTTCTTGAGGTCCTGGGCCCTTACACACAAGTAGGTCCTAGAACCCTACACAAATGTAGGCCCCTCCTATGACGACCCTTAGAACCAAACAATATGTAGCAAGCGGTGTCACAAACTAGTATAAACAATAACCCAAGGAAATAATGCACAAATGTGCATGACTTACAATTGCACAAACCGGTTGGACAAACTGCCACCTTTTGACCGAATGAGTAATGATGGTGTATGCTGATAGGCCTAGACTGGTATATTGACTACGGTCACCACAAGCAAGTTTACATATCGTCTGAAATTCCCAGTTTTTCGGAGAATACAACTGGACATAACATTTGACCGTTGAAATTATTGGAATTTTGTCGTATTAAGGCTGAGTCGATAACGGGATGAGGCCCCAGTTAGGGCCCGGGCCCAATTGAACCATGTGTTAAGACGTCCCTGAGTGGAGGGTGTGATAATCCTCTACTTGGGGAAACCATCTCTTCATCTACTCGACCTAGATTTGTGGGAGGTAATGATTGACGACCCAAGCTAGTCATAATAAAACCAATTAATTGTTATCAATTATAATAATCAAAGACAGTCTTACTCTAGGAAGGAAATCAGGAGTGATATACCGTAACCCTAAATCCTATGTGAATAAGCGCCTGGAATCTTAACTTTAAGTAAACTTATCTTATGAATCTCAATCTTCCTTAATTTCTTTGATTCTCTAAAGCCTGTTCTATAATTGCGCTTCTAAGTTCAAATCCTTACCATAAGCTCACGTCGTTCAGCTTCCTTTTCTCCTTCTTCTTTCACCCTTTCTACGCACGATTACTAAACCTCCACTATATATCTACTAACTGATCTGAGTATCAAGGTTTCTTCTTGAAAGGGCTGGCTGTGAAATACGAGTAACTCAATTGATGGCCCAAAGATTCCCTAAGAGGATTAGTTGAAAGACTCGGTAATTGATTGATTGAATATTAAAGTGGCACTATTCAGCTACACGAGGGCTTTTGGCGATGGACCACGTAATTTTGAACCGTGGTCAAGTGACGTGGATGACACCTGAGCTGGCACCTCCCTCTCCTAACTACCACACCACACCAATGGGAGGACGTTTCAGCTCTCGACAGATTTAACGTGCATCGCTGCCCTACACGGCGGGTCTTTAGTGGTACTAGGCTCGAACTCGTGACAAGGCAAGCCACGATCCGATACCCATACCACTCGGCTACCGCGGCCACGAAAGACTCGGTAAAGCCCCGTCACAAGGGGATATAAACGCACGAAAAACTGTTGGAAATTTTTTTGCTGGTATTGCTTCACAACGTTCACCTTGTTTCTCTCAAGAGATGTTTAAATTTTCTTAGGTATCAGATAAAATAAGCAATCACGGACATATGGAATGATATGGAAAATGATTGGTTACAAGTTGGAAACAAGTTGGTTACAAGCACAGGTGTCGACCGAGCTAAATGTAACATGAAGTGCAATTTGATTAATGAGCAATTTGTGGAAACAGCTTCTGAATGCTGATTCCAAATCGAGGAGACCTGGACATGATCGGTCAAGAATCAAAACGACGTTTGAGGATCATTATTTGGTACTTTCAACGCGGTAACATAGGACTGCCCCAGCTTCACAGCTCTCACGTGAGTCCAGTGGTGCATCGTACACCCTTAAAAACCCTCGCATCGAGGGGGGCAGGTACTCTAGGGCGGTGCTCCTCAACCTTTTTATCGTTGCGGACCGGTCAACGTTTGATAATTTTACCGCGGCCCGCTGAGGGTGGGACACGTTGATTGTTTATGTTTTAGATCGTTTTGATTTAGCAATTTTAATTAAGTTACATTTAAATATGCTTTCAGAATAAAATATAGTTACACTAAAAATTAATAAAGGTGATTTAACGTGGAATATAAAGGGATTTCTGAGAAAAGTTGCTCAAATCCGAGAGAAATGCACCACTTTAAATGAAATGCAATAGTTTAATGTTCTTTAGGTGACCCGGCACCATTTGATCCACGGACCGGGGGTTGCGGAACACTGCTCTAGGGGTCCCAAAGCAAATATGTACTTCACTAAGTACATATTTGGGCTTGGGGCACAAAACCTGAGTTTGTAGGGGGGGCCCTAATATTCTCCGTTACGCCACTACGTGAGTGAAGGCCGGTTTATCCATTGGACGCTTGAGGCGAGTGCCCAGGGACCCTGATCAGCTGGACTAAAGCTGGTTTTCTGGTAATAAATTTTGGTCCACCAGTGCCAAGGAGACCAGTAGATCTTCTATACCCTGAGCCCAAAATTAGCTTAAATAGGCACTGAAGTGAGCTACATCCTGCCACTGGAACACGAGTTTCATGGGTTACAATACCCCTAAGATTTCGGGAGAGAAAGAGAGAGATGTGTTCCAGAAGACCCGTTGTTTGCGTTCTGCTGGTTGCAACGCACAAGAAAGCCCGTTTAGCACGATGCTCACACCATATGCCTTGCACCAGACTTCAGTGAGATATACTTTTTGCAAAGATGAGTTGAAATTCGTCTGCACACAGATTTTCGGCACACATTTATCTGTAGAAATCCTGGAACGCGATACCACTTTTCCCTCTTTGAAAAGTATATTTACTATGGTGGTGGTGGAATAATTATTTAGGCAGGCATTACAAGAGATGGTACCACACACCTCTGCATGTGTTTGACGATGTCTCCTTGTAGCTATGAAGGAAGGTCAAGTGCGGTTCTTATTAATAGACGAAAACTTTCGTTCCACAGGATTCACTTGTTCGACACTTTTCTAAAAAGTGAGAATATTTGGGTTGCATGAATTGATCAGTCATATCTCTTGCCTTTAACCTTACAGAGTACATCCGGAACGTTATTGGGAGAGCAAATACATTTCAGGATCTCCAGTCGAGAATCATCTCGAAGCTAAAACTGCCTAGTTTCAGGAATGGGATTGACTGTCACATGGACTCTTTAACTGCCTACTATTCAGTATACGTCATGCTATGTGATTTTCTTGGCTGTGATAAAAGACCATACAATATATTTGACTCATTTTCAGTTCGAAGTCACAATGAAGATTTTGGTATAATTGTAGGTTATGAACTTTACTTTTATGTAATTCATATTTTACTTTGTAACACAAATGTATGTTCCTACTAGGTGTCCTTCAAATCTGTTCATTTTTTTTTCTAGAAAATTCGACATACTGTGCAAATTCTGTCTATTTTGCGTGCGGAAGCACTCACACACAGATGTAAATGAGAATATATAAAGCGTTTTTGTTTTTACTGTATAAAAAATAATTATACTTTAGTTATATATTTTAATATAAATTGTAATAAGTTTGAATTAAAATAAATAAATCTTATAAAAGTCCTATTTTAATCATACTTTTCCTTTTAAATTTACTTGTGTCTCAAAAATTCAAATATAGTTTAAAGCAGAGGTTGGCAAAGTGGTGGTCCGTGAGAAAATTTCGTTGGTACCTAGAAAAATGTTTGGAACATACTTACTCATCACGTTAAGTTGTGTTTTAAGATGCAGCAAGTAGTAACCCTAGTTAAAAAGTACATGGAATCAATCACTTACAGAATCTTTTGTTCGTTATTACCCAAAGAATGAAGATTCCAGACGTGGTAATATGTGGATAATACTTCCTTTTTCAGCGAAAATTCAGGACAATAATTTAAGTATGCACCTAAAAGAAAGCCTCATCGACTTATTGTCCGACGAAACTCTCAAATTTAAATTTCATTTATCCTTATCAAGAACTCAGTTTTGGCTTTTCATAAAAAGTGAATACCCTTTTTTTAGTAAACAGGCGATGAGAATTCCGATTCAATAATTCACAACTTAGTATTGTGAAACGGCATTTTCATGTCACACCCATCAAAGCATGGCATCGATCTCAGCTTGAAATAAATGCAGTTCGTCTTGTGGTAACAACATTGGATCCAAATGTCCATAATCTTATATCAAGTAAGCAGGAACAAGCATCACACTAGGAATGTATGATGCTAAAAGTGTGATATACTTAAACCATTTTTTAATTAATTTTTTTACAGTTTTTGTTTACTTTATTATGGTTTATTAATAAAGCTTTCATAATTTGCTTACAATTAATAGTTTCATTTTATTAACTAGATACGTGTTCTTAGATTACAATTTTTTTATAAATATATTTAACACTTTAAAATCCTATCAGTGGTCCGAGGGGTTTAAATTATGAATTTACTGGTCCGTGAGGTCAAAAAGTTTGACGATCGCTGGTTTAAAGTATGTCTTGCGATTCAAACAGTGCCGATTTAAGCTCATTTCGGGCCCTGAGTGCAGAAGATTTACGGGCCCCTTTCGCTCTGGCGGATCGAGATTTATTACCAAAAAACCTGGTTAAGTCCAGCTTATTCGGGCCTCGGGCCCTGGGCGCTCACCCTAAGCGTCTGATGGATAAACCGGTACTGGATTCAAACGATTGAAAGACAATGGGCACTAGAGGTATGTTACAACAAATCAGTGCGTAACTTCGTAATTTTATCCCTAATTAAAACGTTCTATCTCGAATAAACGTTTAAAAGGTACATTTAAAGTCTTAAAATTTATTGAATGAATGAGTCAAAGCTGGTTGGTTTGAATTAATGTTAATCTAGAAGTAGAGCAGACATCGCAAAATTGAATGTAATAAAAGAGCCCTTTCTGAGATGCCATCTCTCTCGTAACACCACTCAACGTCTCACGAGGATTTTGAAATGCAGTAAGTTTACGCAACAGTTTATCATACAATCAGGATTCAAACCGCACAACTTGAATTGAAGCTTCACAGGTTCGAGACTTTCAAATATATAAATAACGAACAAAAAACTGTTCGTTAAAAAAATTCCAGTAAAATGTAGCAAGGTAATTGCCATCATCAGTTTTTTTTCCCTTGTTGCTTGTGCTCCAAACTTCATTTTTGCTTTCTTTTGTTTTCATCAATTGATCATCATTTTCCTTTCAAATACAGTCGCTTATGAAGAATAAATTGTAAAAATTTCTATTGTCTGATTTACAGTTATTTCATATTTGTTAGTAAAAAAAAAATAAATGTCAGAAATTTATGAAACACTAGCCCGTTACCTAGCCGCTTCCTAGGATATTTCATGATTTTGTTCGATTATATTCTGTTTATACATAAATTACTGTTATCTAAGTCCTAACAGTAAGCATTCGATTGTATGAAAAGTATTCATATAACTTTTACCTCTTGTTTTAAAAGGGACTGAATAATATACTGAATATATAATTATTTTTACGCCTGCCCTCTCCTCCTCATCAAAGTTAGATTACCGCAATATTCATTCATCATATCTACTCAACAAACGAAACATGTTTACCAAATTTAAAGTCTGTAAATCATACAAAACGGAAATTTTTTTTATCTATATGCCCCGTGACTCTACCTCATTCCATGTGGGAGTCGATTTCCGTAAAATCCGTTCTTCGTAGATTTCAAATTCACAAAAGAACACCAAACTTCAATACTGTAGGTCTAATATTTCAAAAATGGGAATTTTTATCTATAATGTCCTCTTAACTCCCACCTATACGGGAGTCGATTTTCGCAAAACTCATTTTAAGCCGATCTCTACTCAACAAAAGAAACGTGCTTACTAAATTTCAAGTCTGTGTAGGTCTAACATTCAGTTCAAAAATAAAAATATTCATCTAAAACGTCCCTTAACCCCTCGCAATCTAAGTGGAAGTCGATTACTGCAAAAACGATTCTTTATGAATCTTCACAAAACAAAAGAAATATGCTCGCCAAATTTATAATCTGTAGATCTAATAGTTTCAGAGATGTCGTGATAAGTAAGTGAGTAAGTGTAAGTCTTACTTTGCATATATATATTCCTCTGTGAGTGCACGGATGAGGGTGTTCTTGTTTGTCGGATATATATCCCATTTTCAATGGGGTTTTAGATCTGAGAACGCGCTATATATATATATATATATATATATATATTTTCTGGACGATAAGAGAGAGAGATTACTGCATTATTCATAGCATCTTCACACACATACACACTAATATCCCGCACTTATTCTAATTTTCCACATTTTTGCTTCCCTTTTCATTTTGTGGTTGCTGGATGATAGTGTTATCCGTCCTTAGCAGAACATCTACTTGGGTAAATTATACATTATTATTAGTAACTAAACACACAATTTTTACGTGTTTATCGTGCAAAGAAGAATCATTCGAAGTGCAACAATATGTAAACCACGTATCTTAAAAATTCTGCCAAAAAACAACAAAAAAATGTAATAATTAAAGACTCAAATTTTGAATTTAAAATAAAACTTTAGTAATTGCTTTTTTAAGTTTTGTTTTTGATCTAACTTTTTTATTAGAATTAATTATATGCTTCGTTGGCCAAACAATTATCGAGAAAATTGCGTATGTATCTACTGAAAGAGCTTTTTTTCCCTTCGGGTTTTTATTATATATACATGTTTTTTTTGTGACTTACATCTTTTCAACCCTAGTACATGAATGTTAAGGAATTATGCATGAGAATTCGACAACAGATATGCAAATGTAATATATGCAAGAAAAAACTCAGAATTTTCTCTTCCTTTTGCAGTTGTTTATATTTGATTAACTTAAACTGATAATTTTCTTGTTGCCATTATGCAAATGCAAATCTTGTTTTATTCCAAATAAAAACAACGTGAAATGAATTGGAATATCGTTTGGTGTAAAATACGAAGTCTCAAACTTATATCTAAGAGGAAACTTAGAAGGTTAGAAATGGTAGAAAATTCGATGCAGTAGAATGGGAAATCTGACGGAATATCGATTGAATTCATCGATTAATCATGAGGACACCTAAAGAGAAAATTACAGAAACCTACCCGAAGAATGAGCTTCCGATTCCCCCAAAAATTTGAGGGTGTATAAGTGTCAATAAATATACAAAAAAATTGATTTCATTAAATTTTAATATCATTTAGTTTAATTAGTTAGACATTATTTGCCATAAAAAAGATTAATGTAACATTTATCGAGATAATCAGATAAATATCAATAATTCAGCCAAAAAAAAAAGATACGGATTTTGTAAACATTTTTTTTGTAAATGTAATCAAGAATTTTAGCTGAAAAATTATTATATTTAAAAATAAAGGAAGTGGGTAAAGATCAGGCCTTTTTTTCATGTTATATATATATATTCATGTTATATATATATATATATATATATATATATATATTAACTGATGCTCAGTCAAAATGAAAAAATGTTAGATTTTTTTTCAAAAAAATCTGTTATTAACATGAGAAAACAGGAAAAAAAAAACATGTTAAACTATTTGAAACATATGTCTTCGATTATATTTCCTTCTGGCTTTCATTGGTTGAATCACCACTGGACCATCTATTAGCAGCGTCTTAAAGAGTATCAGCATATCCAAGACTTGGTATTTTTGTCTGAGTGTGATGAAGGCGCCAGTATTCCAAGTACCAAAGTACAGATGCAACATGTGCACAGCAGCCAACAACTTTAGCACCAACTTTGCACTGCCAATACAATTCAATGTTTGGATTATGACCTATACCTGTTCTTATCCATATGTTACGTACTTTTGAACTTGTGTGTCGTTATCTCAACTGGAGTCGAATAATTGAGGAATCTTCTCGATTACGTGAGGAGAGTACAGCCCCGATTGATTAAGGTGTTCGTGAGTGTATGATCGGCTTGATTAAGCTTATATACACTCAGGAACATTGAAAATAGCGACCCAAGAAGGAAGCTAAGTACAGTCGCGAAACTTTGCAAATAAGTACAGCGTAATGTGATATGCAAATGATCCAAGTTTTGTGCCAATACGCATGCTCATACACGCCGACGTGACGCTACTATCAGGAAGAGGGTGCTATATAAGCCGGCGCAAATTCGAAGATTCATAAACGTAACGATTACCCGCCGATTGTAGGAAGACTTTGGTAAGCGAAATATGCCAGGTAAACGTGCTAGAAGACATTTCTCACAGTTAAGCGAGTTTGAGAGCGGCCTGATCATCGGGATGAAAACTGCAGGCTGGTAGACGCGCCGTGTTGCTGGCCAGGTGGATCGTTCGGAGTGTGCCGTTAGAAATTGTTGGGAACAGTGGTCACGAGAAGGTACCCACGCGCGGAAAACCGGGTCTGGAGCGACCAGGAAGACCACGAGGAGAGGGAATCGAAGGATCGTGCGGCAAGCACTTGTGGACCCCACAGTGACTCGTTCAACGATACGAGCAGACGTAGGCGTAGCAATTGTTCCACAAACAATTTCCAGGCACCTTGCAGAAGCAAATCTTAAATCCAAGCGCCCTTTCCGTGTACTCCCTTTAACACCGGAACATCGGCAACTGCGTCTACAGTGGTGCCAAGCCAGATCAATGTGGAATGTCACAGATTGGCAAAAAGTTGTGTTTAGTGATGAATCCCGGTTTGTTTTGGGGACAGATGATAACCGTGTACGGGTGTGGAGGCGCCCTGTTGAGCGGTACAATTCCCTCCACACTGTTCTACGTCACACTGCCCGCACAGCTGGTGTAATGGTCTGGGGGCCATAGCCAATGATAGCTGGACCACTTTAATTATGATGCGTGGAACCTTAACGGGCCAACGTTACGTTGATGATATTATTCGACCCCATGTAGAACCTTTCCTAAATGGTCTCTCAGGGACAATTTTCCAGCAAGATAATGCTCGTCCGTATACAGCAAGAGTGTCAAGACTCCTAGTCATTTTCAGATTTTCATGGCCGGCCCGCTCCCCGATTTGTCCCCTGAAAACGGCAGATGCCATCGTGTCACTCTGTACGTGATTTAGAGTTGGCTGTCCAAGATTTGTGGGTCCATCTGTCTCAGGACAACATAAGGTGTCTAATTAACTCAATGCCGGGCCGTGTAGCGGCATGTGTTGCAGTTGGAGGTGGTCCAACGCGCTATTGAAGTTGCCCAGTATTTGTGTAGTTGCACACCCTGTATTCGTTTAATTGTCTTGTTTTTGAGATCAAGTGAATCTCTCATCTGTGTCATTATGTGTATTAAATTTCATTTCAATCCGATTCTTTCTTCTTGGGTCGGTATTTTCAATGTTCCTGAGTGTATTTCAAGAATTAAATATCGTAGCTCCTTCCATGTTAATCGTGGAAAGTCTGGAAGATAAAAGCCACTTAACAAATTCCATATCACCCTTTTTCTTGACCAGCCATTTTCTTCAACTGTTTGTTGTAAGTAATTAGGCTTCTTTACTAAATCTAACATTCGTTGGGCAATTACATTGTCGTTCTCAATATTGTTAAGTCTTGCTGGGTGGAAAGCATTAAGAATTGCAGAAACGATTTTAATATAACCTCCAATATATGGGTATTTGGACATTTGGGATAATATTTTTTAAAACTCTGAATTTCTTACGCTGGCCGTTTACTGCTTCAACTACCCAACGAATCGATATCACCGAGCGTGTCTCGTTAGCATCTACAGACAACTGTGCTTGTTTTTCTAGGAATGCAGGCATTTTAGGTACTAAGATCATTTCGTCTAAAAGTTTCAAAAAAATCTGACCGATTTGCGGACAAGTTATTTTGTTTCGTATCATATCAATGCGCTCGATGCACCCAAACAAATCTCAATGACAGTTTAAAAGCCTTATTATTGTAGTATTTGAGATACCAAAAAATATATAGTGGTGCTTAAAGACCTTAACAGTTCTTTTAAAAATGAAAGTTAGAAAAAGCGCTTAAAATAACAAAATTCAACGAATTTGCCAAGTTTGATGACTTTTTTATGTGACTTCCTATTTTTTCCCCTACTGTTTTAGAATAAAAATAAAAAAAAATACCTAAAGTTAACATAAATATAATAATATAATTCCAATAAATACTTTGAATTTTCATGACTATGATGGGTGAAAAAATGCTACCCACCTCCTTTTTTGCATTAAAAATAGAGGAAGCAATATATAATCAAATTATCACATAATAATTAAGTGTATTTTTATTTTATATATTTTAAATGTATATGTAAGAATCCGTACAATTTAAGCTATTTCCAAATTTTTTTTATTTATTTTGTGAAAAAGTAAGGAAACATATAAAATTTAAATACTACAGAAAAATGTTACAATTAAAAATAGTACATCGTTTGAATTTTTTTTATTTTATTTTTTTTCTGAACAACTTTGTGAAATGTGTGATAAATAAACCAAAATGGTTTTTTTTATAATAATGGAAAAAAGAATGTAAAACCATGTGCAATTTTTCTTTTTTCAACTGAATTTGATTTTAGAATGTTTAATTTAAACTTTCTTCCTTGTATTCAAATAAATTTGAATTTTTTAAATCTGATTTATAGATAATGTGATAAATCTAATTATCCATAAATCTGATCTTATGCACATTTATGTAGAACTTTCTTTTTAATTTAAATATAATTATTTTTAATATTAATTGCAATATAAACTGTAATTAATCAATTATTATTTAAAAGTGTTGAAAAGATGTCATCGAAGGCCTAAAAAGGAAATCTAAGAATTAATCATTTTAATTTTTTTTCTAGTTTTTATGATTTTTCTCAGTAATATGAATAAGATCCTTGAAAACACACACACACCTTTTTCTCATTTAAAAAAATAAATAATTCCAAGAAGTTGCATTATGAACACATCAAAAATAGTAAGAGGATTCGATGCAATAAAATTATTGATATTATTTATATTAATTATTATTTATTTCCTCTTTATTCTATTATCTTTAATTATTGACCCATAATTTAATGGTAGCTGTATCAGGAATTAAAAAAAAATGCTGGTAGCGCATTTATTTGTGCGGGAAAAAAGAATATAAGGATGCATCTATATTTGCAAAAAAACAATGCAGGTACTCAGAGAATAACTTTTTGAGTGAATTCCGAGTGTTTTAATATTACGAAAAAGTAAATCAATGAGATATGTTTTTAAAGATTAATTTAACTGTAGAGGCATGTCAATCTATTTTGTAGTTCTCTTAAGTTCCTTCTTCTGAAAGTACTGTTCTGGTTAAAAATAATCATAACCTGTCTGCTTTAAGAAAACTTCAATTCCATTTGTATTGATGACGAAGTGTCTACAGTTCCATGAATTCAGGTAGATGTGAATTATTGGCTTTCATTGCTAACTTTGTGCAACCATTGTAAATACTTATTGATGATGAAATGACAAGTCAGCTATTAGCAGTTTATCGGCAACAGCACATTGAATCCATAGGAAAGCAGAGATTGCTACGCATTATTCGGCTACAACGGCCGATTATCACCAACAGCTGTAACACAGACACCACATAGAGCAGCGTATTTTGCTGCGTTTCGACTTATGCAGCTGGGGCCCGAATCGTGTTCTTGTGTTGACGCATTTTCATCAACAGCCACAGCAATGGATCATGGAACATCTACATTGGATCATAGAAAATTGGGAAAAAATCCCTAGCCCATCGAATCACATTGATGGACGAATACGAATACGCCGACTTCCAACGGAAAGTGCAGTTGGCCGGATACAAGACGGCGATGGTATTATGGTCTGGGTGATGATTTCACGGTGCATTTTAAGCCCCATAGAACAATCCTTGACACACTGGCGTAGCTAATCCTGAGTGGACATTGCATTTAAATTCCTAAAGGATTCTCTTTTGAGGTCCCTTAACATTTTACGATTTTTTCTTCACATATTTTGGAGCCTCTGAAGCTTGGGGGTCCCGTATCATCGATACAGCGGTAGCTACGCCCCTGCTTTGGCATGTGTTCGCTATCTGAATATCACAGAAGACTAGTTGCATCCGTTACAGCAACAATGTTCTCAGTCAGTGGCATTTACCAACAGGTCGTGTTATAAAAGCCGAATCGTCAGAGAGTGTTTTGATGAACATTCTGGTCAATTTCAAATCGCCTTGGACTTCTTTATGGTTTTCCCTAGAAAATCGAATTCGTGTTGCTTCACTACAACCTTGCAATTTGTGGAACATGGAAGACCAGTAGGTGAGTGCATGGTACCAAATTCTTATTAAACCTATCAGCAACTTGTCAAATAAATGTCTCGCCGGTGTTGGTGGTTTTGGTGAAGATTAAATAGATGGTCATAATGAAATGGCTCTTCGATGTATATGTACACTACCTGGCCAAAAGTATCTGGATATCCCCTAAAGAAGTAGATATTGTAGGTGACATAATTTGATGCATAACCGAAAGCTATAAAAGTGTTGGTAGTGGCCAGGTCATGTTTAGCCCTTTGTGAAACAATCAGTAAGTCAAACATGCTTAGTGACTTTGAGCGTGGCATTATAGTGGGATGTCAACTTTGTGGGAAATCATTAATATGAATTTTAGCTGCCTGTGCCCAGATTGGCGCGGCATACTGGTTAAAACTAGTCTTAGGATTAGTATGCAGATAAGTAGTTTATTTTCTCTGCTCTAATACAGAGATTCTTGCAATTAAAGGATAGATTTTACAGACCGACTGTGAATTTAGATTCAAGCGCTATAGTGCTTGAGGGCTACTAGAGCTGTACCCCGATGCGCTGCACACCTCCACGCGCTCTCATTGGTCAAATCAAATAGCGCCGCTTACGTCACTTCCTGTTACACACATCCGTCCCTTTTCACGAAATCACTCCAACAAATATCCAGCAAGCGAGATGAAAGATGTTACACATCGAAAAGACAGTGCAAAGAGAAATACCAGATTATTTTCCAAAAAACTTAGTAAATGTATTATTTTTTTTAAAAAAACGAAAATTTTGTATTTAGTTTCATTAAGTTCTTTTGTGAATGTTCTCTCTCTCTCTTTTTACTGATATTTATTAAGTACATGTACATATATACTAGGGATTGCAATATCGGAATACCGAATACTGGTATTTTGAGCCATTAGTACAGTTTTGTTATACCTGTATTCACAAGTTTAAATACCGTTTTTTCGGTATTTACTAGAAGTTTTTTTTTTAATTAACTCCACTTTATGTTCAACGATCGCCAACATAACAAAATAGAATACGTTTTTGTTTTTATGTCTCCTTAACGGGCAAAATTAATTAGGCCGTGAATAGAAAATAGAGTATTGCACGATCCCGAGAAGCTATAAAATATGTGAATCATCCAAGGTGTCGAACCAAAACCCTCCTATTATAACTAAGAGCGATATTGCGCGCCCGCAGAATTCGCAATCAGATATTCGTATCTGAGAAAATAAAACAAGGTTGTAGTTGTCAAGAAAGTGTGTAATATTTCGATATTTTTTAAATAGGTGAGTTTGTAATTCACATTGCAATTGCATATCATACTTTAGGGTCCAAAATATTTTTCAGATTCATTAGACATATACTCATAAATAATAACCCATAATAATGCATAACTTTAAAGAACATAAATAATTACATTTTTTTGTGATTTAAATAAATAAGATATTCTCTTACTTTTTTGTGATTCTTCATACACTGTTGTAATTTATAAGTTACAAATTATTTTTTCTGGTACTTGCACTCTCTAATAAAACTGGCAAATGAAACAAAGAAACACCTGTGTTTTTTTTTCTTTTTCTAAAATTTCTACTGCCGGTACTCAAACCGGTATCCCGGTATTAAGATCTAAAAAATACCGAGTACCGGTATTGAACTTTTGGTCCGATTTTGCAATCCCTAATACTGTCGAACCTCTATATTACGAATTTTTCTATATAGCGAATTTTTCCAAAAACCAAGAACATTTCACGATTTTCTTCGTAAAATAACCTTCCAATAGCGAAGTGCATTTTCTATATAACGAACTTTTTCTCTTGTGATTCAACTTTTTTTTTCTCCCTGTTTTTAAATTATTTCTGAACATTTCAAGTTATTCTCTCTTTTAACACATTTTATAGTAGTCATAAATCTTGAACTGGTTTTATTAGTTGCCTAATTCACTGAGAGCAATAGAATTCTGGACATTTTATCCAAGAAGGGTAACCTTTAACCTCCCCCCCATTGTTCACTTCTTTGGAAACATGTTCAATATCCCCTTTTACCCTCAGTGGAGTCTCGTGTCCTTGAACTAGTCTCCGTTCATTTGTAGTGTTGATCAATCGTAATGGTAACTTCATTTCTCTTAGCTCAAAAATGTCAAGACCTAAAAAAGTGCTTGAGAATCAAAGAAAAAAATTTAATTCTTCAGGAAGTGGATTAAAGGCGTCAAGAAACTTTTCTTGCAGTTTTTCTTTCTTTTTTTCTAGGCAAGATATATAAAATAAATATATATTAATTTATAAAAAGGTGAGAATAACTACTTTTTTTAAATAGTGTTTATGAATTTGAAGTATGTTTTATGTGGTTTATAAAGAAAATTGAAAGATGAACCTCTATATAACGAATTTTCCACATAACGAACTTTTTTTTCGGGTTTTAGCGACTTCGTTATATAGAGGTCCGACTGTATATACCAGGGGTGGCGAAAAAAAAAAGAAGTGTTTGATGAGGTATAGACGTGTCGTCAAATGATTTTGACTTGTGATCTCATTGGGAGAATAATAAAACTAAATATACTAACATCAATAATTACTACGAAAAAATACCTTTTGCACTGTATAGTTATAAAAGTTTTATTTTTATACGTGTAATTCACATTAAAGTAACATTAGTGTGACTTCTGTTGTTGCAGATTGGATGACAAATAACTAATGTTCGGATTATAAGATGTTACTTTTAGTAGAATGCATGCTTAATTGGAGTCATTTGCCAAACGGTTTCTAAGCAATTAATTAATTAATTATTTTTGGTGTGGTTCACTTTTTTGACAAGAGGTTTTGTGATGTGTTTCAAAATAACGTTTTACAGACAATATATGTTCTGCATACCACTATTCCAGAACATAAAATACATACCGTTTTGTTGCCTTTACTAATAATGCCATGTTTCTTGGTTCTCCAAATTTGAAATACTCTGTTACATTTACAATCTTGATTTTTTTTGTTCTTTTGCTGAACTTGCCATGTAAAATAACAGTTAAAAATCGTACATATAACGCAGATAAACTTTAAGGTATCCGACTACGTTCGGAACCGTGATTTTAAAAAAAGTGCATGAATGGATAATTTTCATGATATTTAGTGTCACTCAGATTAGAATACATGCATAAAATTGTTTTAAGGACATTTTGACAAAAAAAATTATTTGAATATAATATTTTGGCGAAAAATTAACTTAGAATAATCTTTTTTCCAAATGTTCTCTTTTTTTAAAAAATGGTTCTAAAGGGTGTTTTTTTGAGAGGTATAGAACTTTAAATTGCAATAAAACAACGATGTATTATTCGATTGACATGAATTTTTTTTATTCGAAAGATAATCTTGTGGCATTACATCTTAAATATGATTTCTGGCATAGGACTGCCACGGCTGGCTCGGATGTAGTCCAATCTGGACGTCCAATTTTCGATGACTTTTTCCAACATTTGTGGCCGTATATCGGCAATAACACGGCGATTGTTGCCTTCCAAATGGTCAAGCGTTTGTGGCTTATCCGCATAGAACAATGACTTTACATAGCCCCACAGAAAATAGTCTAGCGGTGTTAAATCACAAGATCTTGGAGGCCAATTCACAGGTCCAAAACGTGAAATTAGGCGGTCACCAAACGTGTCTTTCAATAAATTGATTGTGGCACGAGCTGTGTGACATGTTGCGCCGTCTTGTTGGAACCACAGCTCCTGGACATCATGATTGTTCAATTCAGGAATGAAAAAGTTAGTAATCATGGCTCTATCCCGATCACCATTGAATGTAACGTTGTGGCCTTCATCGTTTTTGAAGAAGAATTCCACCAGCCCATAAATCACACCAAACAGTCAGTTTTTCTGGATGTAACGGTGTTTCGACATACACTTATGGATTAGCTTCACTCCAAATGCGGCAGTTTTGTTTGTTGACGTAGCCATTCAACCAGAAGTGCGCTTCATCGCTAAACAAAATTCTCTTATGAAAATCGACCATTATTTTCGAAATAAAATTGCACAATTTGAAAGCATTGTTCAGGCGTGAGTCTACTCATGATGAATTGCCAAACCAAACTGAGAATAAATCACTTGACAGCTGTTAAATCGGTCGCCATCTTGAAAAGTAATGCCAACTTAAACCTCTATACCTGAAAAAAAACACTCTGTATTATAATAATATTTTGCCTGTATATAGCTCAGACCTCTCTACAGAGGCTCAACTAGAATTTTTGAAAAATTCACATTATTTTCAGAATTACCACCAATTGAAATAATTATTGGCGTTTTTTTCTTATAATTGCTTCCTGGACTCCCTTTTTTTCTTAAAATTGCTTCTTTTCTTAAAATATGAATAAACCCACTTCTAAATTATATATTTCGAAAATTCTAGTTGAGCCTCAGTAGAGAGGTCTGAGCTATATACAGGCAAAATATTATTATTATAGAAGCATTTTTCACAAAAGAAGAACATTTGGAAAAAAGATTATTATAAGTTCATGTTTTGCCAAAATATTATATTTAAATAAATTTTTTTTGTCAAAATGTGTCCTTAAAACAATTTTATGCATATATTCTAATCTAAGTGTCACTAAATATCATGAAAATTATCCATTTATGCGCTTTTGCAAAATCACGGTTCCGAACGTAGTCGGATACCTTAAAATATGGTTGTGTCAATGAAATTGACTACGCTATGCGTAGACAAACTTTACATTATAAGCAATTGTAGTCTACGACTTAAGTAAGGCAAGGCAATAACAAACGAGTTTGCTCCCCGAGACCGATTATTTGCGTTTGTTCGCAATACTTCATAGTGAACTTTGAAATTTTGAAATAAAATACAAATCATTTTGATCACTGGCGTGCCAAAAATATTGTGTTGCGTGCCACTGGTTCACCATCCCTGGTATATACATATCTAAATAAATAAAATGCACTCTAATAAACTTAATTTCGTTGGAAAAGTTTTTTTTCTGCAATATCTTTTAACACGAAAATATATTTCAGTCCCCCTCCCCCATCAGTTTCGTGTCAAACGATTTTCACTATATTAAACATAAATTTTTGACAATATTGTTTCTTTAGGTCAAACAAGTCCTTCTCCAGATCGAAAAGTAGTTTTTGTTTTGAAATCCGTTCACGAACCTTCTTTCGTTCCACAAACGCCTCTTCTCCGTGAGCGACCGTGACCAGTCAAATTTTCGTCCTCGAAAAATCTCATCGGGGAAGATCGAGAAGTCAATAAACGCATGCGCCAATATTCTTTCTTCTTCCTGGACTTTTTCGAACGAACGTCTGGATGAAGCTCGAATTTTGCCTGAGTTCCATCGTGCGTACGTGCCTACCTAGGCTCTTCGAAGACGAGAAGGGGGTGGAGTGGAAAGGAACGGCCCTCGCCGAGAAAGTGTCCCAATTTCTAGACGTGTTGCTCCTGGACCTTCGCTTCGGCCGTTGTCTTGCGGCAAAGAGGTCAGTATCCCCAACGGCTGAAGAAAGGACAGATTGTAAGAGATGTAGATTGACGTCACATCCGGTAAGAGATCGCGAAAATTTGGAGCGGGTTCGTTTCTTGCAGTATGGAGATGTGTTGAATATTTTTTTCGAATTTTAAAAGAACTTTACAGAATTTTTGAAGACTAATTCAAAAGAATTGTTTAGTATTGATACTAAATGGGCTGGGGAATATACTCAGAAAAATATTTTTTAAAAGTATATCTTCGTGTGTGTGCTTCATTTTAATTCCAATATTGTGAGTCCAACTGAGAAACGCACAGTTTTGGACTAAATTTAACATATATTTTGGAGCAAAAGCATCTGCGCTCGGTGCTCTTTAAAATAATTTCTGAAATAAAACTCTAGCAAATAACGTAAAATCCGGTGAAAACGCGAAAAATGAGATTGAAATTTGCGGGTACGCGTTATACGCCTGGTATGAAAATGAGAGCTTTAAAAATAAAAAAAGAGAGATGAATATTAAAAAGTTTAATTTCTCTACATACATTGAAATATGTTTATTTAACTAAAATGTCATTCTTTATGAAAACGTAAGGGGCTGTAGCTCTAAAAAAGTTTACTATTTTTTCTAAATATACTTTTTTTATATACTAAATGTACTATTTTTGGGGGAAAATACCTCGAATAAATTACTTCAAAACAAAACAGCATTGGACACGTACATTTCAGAAAAGAGGGTCATACGGCGAATATACCCCAAAATAAAAAAGTGCTGCTTGAAAATAAGGGTGCGTGTTATACGCCGGACTTTACGCTATATGCATTTTATGTAAATTCATTTCACATTTCCGTGTGTGAAATGCTTAAAACCTTTTTTAAAAATGGGGATCCATGTTGGGATATATTTTCCCATGTAAAAAAAAATTCAATTAATAAACTAAATGATATTATGTTTCCCTAAAAAAATTGCAACATATGATTATTTCGAATCTTTAAGACGTCGAACAGAGAATTTTTGAATTTCTAAATTTCTTTAAATGTTTTCTTCTAGAATGGTTTGTTCCCGTGATATCCTAGTCATACTTATCTCGAGCCCATGACCAGCGTTTCAATAGCTCGAGACCTAGTGCCACAAAAGACCCACCGTGTAAAAAGGCTCAAAGTCCTTACGTTGGCGTGGTGTGTTATTTTGGAGATCGGGGGCAGCTCAGGTGCCGTTGTCGTCACTTAACCTAGTTTCAAAATTATATATATATATATATATATATATATATATATATACGAAGTCCGTTACCAATAGCTATAGAGTTGTTAAATAGTGCGATGTTGATAAACACTCAATTTACCCAGGGTTGATATAAATATCCTTTTATAAAATACAGTCGAACCCCTATATAACGAACCTGTATATTGCGAATTTTTCTATGTAACGAACTTTTCTTGGAACCTTGAATATTTCACGATTTTCTTTGTAAAATGACCTCTCTATAGCGAAGTGCATTTTCTATATAACGAACTTTTTCTTTTGTGATTCAATTTTTCCCCCTCCTAATTTTTAAAGTATTTCTGAACATTTAAAGTTATTTTCTCTTTAACACATTTTATGGTTGTCTCATAAATCACCTTGAACTGGTTTTATTAGATCCTAACTCGCCTAAAGCTATAAAGTTATGGACGTTTCATCCAAGAAGTGCAGTTTTTAACCCCCATTGCTCAGTTCACTAGAAACATCTTTGATATTCTCTTTCACCCTCAGTGGAGTTGTCCTGTGTCCCCGTGTTCTAATTAGAAAATAATGAATGATTAATATTACTTGAGTGCTTTAAATTATAAAATGTTGTTAAAATTCATTTAATTTTAGTATAAAATTATTTTCTTAATATTGAAAATACAGTGAATTCTTCGACATTTTTTCTTGTTTTCCTTGCAGTTTTTCTTTCATTCTTTTTTATGGGTAAGATATATAAAATAAACATATATTAATTTAAAAAAAAGTGAGAATATATAATTGCTTTTTTTAATATATAGTCTTTATGAATTTAAAATTTGTTTTATGTGGTTTATAAAGTACATTAAAAGATGAACTTCTATGTAACGAATTTTCAATATAACTAACTTTTTTCCGGGATTTACAGAATTAGTTGTATAAAGGTCCAACTGTATTTTAATTCTCTTAAACATTATGTAAGGTACAATTTTAATTTTAATCTCTGCCGACACTGCTTTTGAATTGAGAATTTCAAATCTCTCACAAATTTTATCGATTCTCAGCTAGATTTTAAAACAATAAAAATCTGTCAGCATGAAGCTTATAAATATATTACCACGATATCAATTTTTATACAAAAATTCTCTCTGAAAAGCCGGAGCGAAGTACTTTAGTAATGAAATAAACTGGGGTTGGATGTACATTACACAAGCTAGACGTATCGATTGGCGTTCTGCCGGAGAATATGGGAGCTCGATGAGCGCTCGAGTGGGTGACCATATCTATAATATTTATTCTGTATATTTCTGCACAAAAAATATAAATTAAACTTCGTCTTAAAAGTATATATATATAAATGTTTCAAAAATTTATGTGTGTATACATATTTATATTATAAATTAAAAATATTTTTTAATTGTAAAATTATAAAAAGTTTGATGTAAATTAATTTTTAAGATATCCAACTACGTTCGGAACCGTGATTCGGCAAAAGCGTACAAACGAATTTTTTTTATATTTAATGTCACTTAGATTAGAATACACTTATAAAATTGTCTTAAGAATATTACTACAGTAAAAAAAATATTTAAATGCAATATTTTGACAAAAAATGAACTTAGAACTACCTATTTTCAAACCATTCTCCTTTTAATGAAAAATGCTTCTATAATAAGAATATTTTGCTTATATATAGCTAAGAGTTCTCCAGAGGGCCTGAAGTATGACTTATGAAAAATTCTGATTATTTTCTGAGTTACTACCAATAGAAAGAATTATCAATGTTTTTCTGTTAAAATTTTTCCACTCTGTTGTAATAAAATATGGATAAATCCATTTCTAAGTTGTATATATCAAAAATTCTAGTTCAGCCTCTGTACAGAGGTCTGAGATATGTACAGGCAAAATATTATTATAATGGAAGCATTTTCACAAAAGGAGAATATTTGCAAAATAAATAACTCTATGTTCCGTTTTTACCAAAATATTGCACTTGAATAATTTTTAATTGTAAAAATATTCTTAAACAATTTCATACGTGTATTCTAAGCAGTGGCGTAACGTACACCCCCGCCACCCCTGCACTGCGGGGGGCAGGACTCTAGGGGCCCCAAAGCCTGAGCGATGCTGATTGCGTAAGATCCAGCTACGGCTCAAAATCTGATTTTGCAGGGGGCCCGAGAATTCTCCGTTACGCCACTGATTCTAAGTGACCCTAAATATTAAAAAAATATTCGTTTGTACGCATTTCAAAAATCACGGTTCTGAACGTAGTCGGATACCTTTAGTCAGTGCTACTAAAGTTTTTATCACCGCGGCACGGACAATGTTTGATAATTTTACCACGGCCCGCTGAGGAAGTGGAGGGGGGGGAATACATTGCTTATATTTTAGACTGATTTGACTTAATAATTTTAATTAAATTTAAATGTACCTCCAGACGAAAATACAATTCCACCAAAAAATGAATATAAAGTGATTTCCATTGAAAGTCACACAAACCCGAGAAAAATACACCAAGTAAATAAAATGGAATTAATTTAATATTCCTTGGATGGCCCGGTAGTATTTGATCCCCGAACCGGTACCGGTCCATGGACCGGGGGTTGCGGAACACTGCATTAAGATATCCAAATAAGTTCGGAACTGTGGTTTTAAAAAAGTACATAAATGGATAATTTTCATGATATTTAGTGTCACTTACATTAGAATACAGTGGGTGATCAGTTAATGAACATAATCCGTTCCAAGAATATGTTCGCTATCCGAATTGTTCGTTAACCCATCATCGATTCACCATAGACTTCTAAGTGAAATCGATTAATTCGTTCTGGAGACCCTAAAAATTAAAATTAAAAAAATGTATAATTTCTTAGTAAGTTTTTAAAAAAATAATACATATACATACAGTCTTGCATATTAATCAGTCCTTTTCATTTTTTGCTTATGGGGCGTTGAAGAACATGTCCAACGTCGATTGCTTTTCTCTCTTTTTCAGAATTTTCCGGAAGTAATTAATAGCATTGTTGTTGTAAAGATCCCCAACCCTACTGACATCAGCTTGGTTTGGGTGCCATTCTAAGACCATTGCTCTGACAGCCTCCCACTTTTTCAAAAGATATTTAATGGCAGAAAGATATCGGCATTGGTCCTGTAACGTCGCTTCTCCGAACATCAACAGCGGTCGGCGTCTTTGTTGGACCCGACACCCACACGTGCATCTTGCAGCTGCAGCGTAACCCCTTTTTGACCCCCGAGGAATCGAACCCCGTCGACCGGAAGATGAGGGAGAGATGCTTTGAACTTACACGGGAGCGGTGGCCAACGAATCCTTCTCTCACAAAGTATTGGATTCTAACAATCTATAATTAAGTTTAATAACTTTAATGTATCATTCAGTAAATAATATTCAATAGTTGTGACGTAAATAAATTCCATATTTAAATTAACCAAGAATACGCTACCGTTATTCTTTCAAACGTTACTGTCCTCTTTCGCCTTCCTCTTGTTCAGAAGGAGACACATATCGCTGTGTTTCTTGTTGTTCTTCATTCAAAATTTCTTGGAGTTCTTCTGTAGTCAGTTCACCTTCATGTCCCATTATGAGCTCTTCTATGTCATCCTCGTTCACCTCCAATTCCAGATTTCTAGCAGTTGTCAAAGTTTCATCCATAATTTCAAGGGTGTCTCCCTGATCACCTCTGAATATGTGTTCGTTGTCCAAACACAAAAATCTTTCGTGAAAGTGTTCGTTAACCGATTTGTTCGTTAGCCGATCTGTTCGTTAACCGATCACCCACTGTACACGTATAAAATTGTTTCAAGGACATTATGACAGTAAAACACTATTTAAGTGCAGAATATTTTGGCAAAAAATTAACTTAAGAATTACCTATTTTCAAAATGTTCTCCTTTTATAAAAATGCTTCTATAAGAATAAAATTTTGCTTATATATAGTAAAGACTTCTCCAGAGGACCTGGAACTAGGGCTTTTGAAAAATTCACATTATTTTCAGAGTTACTACCAATTGCAATAATTATTGGCGTTTTTTTCTTAAAATTTCTCCCCTCAGTAGTACTAAAATAAGGATAAATCCTTAAGTTATATATACCTTCAAAATTTGGGTTCAGGCTCAGTACAGAAGTCTGAGCCATTATATACAGGCAAAATTTTATTGTTATACAAGCATTTTCCTTAAAAGGAGAATCTTTTGAAAATAGGTCATTTAATGTTTATTTTTTGTCAAAATATTGTATTTAAATATTTTTTATTATAATAGTATTCTGAAAACAATTTTATACATGTATTCTGATATAAGTGACACTAAATATCATAAATATTATCCATTTATATGCTTTCGCAAAATCACGGTTCCGAACGTAGTCGGATACCTAAAGGTATCCGACTACGTTCGGAACCGTGATTTTAAAAAAGCGCATAAATGGATAATTTTCATGATATTTAATGTCATTCAGATTCTAGAAATGTATAAAATTGTTTTAAGGACTTTTTGACAAAACAAATGATTTAAATACAATATTTCGGCAAAAAATTAACTTAGAATAACATTTTTTCCAAAATGTTCTCTTGTGAAAAATGCTTCTATTATAATAATATTTTCCCTGTATATAGCTCAGACCTCGGTACAGAGATTCAACTATGATTTTTGAAAATTTCTCATTATTTTCAGAGTTACAACCAATTGAAATAATTATTGGCGTTTTTTTCTTAAAATTTCTCCCCTCTGTTGTCGTAAAACATGGATAAACCCACTTCTAAGTTATATATTTCAAAAATTCTAGTTCAGCCTCTGTACAGAGGTCTGAGCTATATAGAAGCGAAATATTATTATAATAGAAGCATTTTTCGCACAAGGAGAATATTTTGAAATTGAGTCCTTCTATGTTCATTTTTTGTCAAAATATTTTACTTAAATAATTTTTTATTTTAATACTATTCTTAAAACAATTTTATATGCATTGTCGAATCTAAGTGACACTAAATATCGTAAATATCCATTTATACGCTTTTGAAAAATCACGGTTCCGAATGTAGTCGAATACCTTAAAATACTTACGAATATTGGTATATCTTAGGTACAGTCAAATATAATAGTCTTCTGTAAGAATATTCCAGCGATAGTGTGTGTGTGTGTTGTGTGTGTTGTGTGTGTGTGTGTGTGTGTGGCACAATTTTTATTTTAGAAGCTTTTGTATATTGGTTGTTTATTTTTATTTTAAGACCGCAATCTCTAGATAATTAAACTATGTATGCATAGAAATATATGCATATGATTTTTATACATAAAATTCTCTCATATATTCTTCTAAATGTACAAATTTTAAAAGAGTTTGTGTATACTGTTAATTTGAAAAAAATTTAATCAATTTCAAATGATTTAGGTGTCCGACTACTTGCGACAACTTTTTTTTTTTTTAAAAAAATGGAATATTTTTGTGGTTTTTACATTAAATTAGTACGTTTTAAGAAAAATATGCTAAAATTAAAAAGAAAAAAAGAAATTATTATAACTAAAATGGAGTAAAAATGGATAAAAATGTACAAAAAATTGAATAAATGGGGCCCATTTTGTGCAAAAAGTTGTGAGAACCCCCTGGATTCCACCCTGACACTAAGAGTAACTTGAGGCAAAGAATTACCGGACGCCATTTGTATAATAACAAGTTATATTTATTCAATAGATTCAATTAGAAACCTTCTAATTACAAATATTAAACAATATGTCTACGTTAAAGGGATTTACCTTTACTATTAAATTAAATTACAAAATATGAAATAAATCAAGTACTAAGCTCAATATCGAACGGGTTTACCGGAATAGAAGGTCCGAGAAATACACGCAACTTGAATTATTAACATTTATTAAATTTTTATTAACTTTATTATATATTAACTCTTGTGGTAGGAGAAACTAAGTTATAATATATCAACTGGCTGTAATGTCGTTCTCTCAAGGTAGATCAATCCTTCTAATGCTACTTCGCTGAATAATAACAGCAATACTCAAAGCACGCAATCCACTTGAATCCTCTTAACTTCGTCACTACTGCTCTCTTGGCTCAATCGCCTTCTCTCTGCTAACTTACAACCCTCTCCTTAAATACATTAATTCATTTGCATATCCCATTTTCTTCTTTTAGAGCTGGTTGGAAATATACGCGAATTTACAATCCCCAAAGACGCCTAAAAGTATTAGTGGAAAAGTGCCGTATAGATTCGTCACAAAGTTTATAAACAAATTTCTAATTGTTCAATTTTGATGTGTTTTTTGCTATTCATTTTTGAAATTGCTTTCAAGATAAGAGATATTTTAATTTTTCCAAAAACTAGAGCACTTTATCTTAGTATATGGAATTGCTTTAAAAAACAGTGATTATATTCACATGAGGAACTGCACATTTGGTAATAAAACAGTGTGATTGATAAATCTGAAGTTTTAAACACTTCTATTATTATGCAGAGCATACACAAAAAACTTCAGTTTTCGAAATTTTTTGAGCAATCCTGTCTTCCGTTTGATCATTTAAAAAAAGAAAACACACTTCGAACAAAACGCGTTTTAAAGTATGACATCTTGCTTAAAGTAGTGGCATCTGCTTTTACTAAAACACTTGTAGTTTTTGTTCCAGTGAATGGAAAATAATAAACTTGCTATTTTTATAAGGCTAATAAAATGGTCTATAAAACAAAATTTATCAATTTTTGGGAAAAAATCGCAAGTTTAGGGTAGTCGGATACCATAACTCGTTTTAAAATCATATCATCAACATAAACACTGTCTAAGTAATGCAAGAAAAAGATTTGTTAGTTTTAATGCAATTAAGTTAATTATAATTTTAATAATATTATTTGTTAACAAACAAATTAAGAAATATTTTGTAACGTAGAAGGAATTTTATCTAAAATTTAAATTCTTTTTAAGTTTTCAAGTTTTTTAATTTTTAATAATCCCTATATTGTTTGGATTATTTATTGATAGGTTAATAGTATCGCAGCGAAATTTTGAATACGGGTTCATTAAAAAAGGTATGGCTTTTCAATAAATAATGCGTGTAATATGCTTAGAAAAGAGTACATTGAAGGCATGGTGAAAATTCTTATTACATTAAAGCTGTCTTCGCTTAATATTAAAGAACAAGAGGCACTATTTAGAAGACTATTTTGGACTAAAGAAATTCAAAATGATAAAATAATTTTAGATTATTTTAATGACTAAGCCCGATAACAAAGAAATTATTTATAAAAATGCAAAATTCCATTTAAACACTAGGCATTTGCAATATTTTCAATTCACCCGTTTTTGAATGCATGACTGTTTTCGAACAATAGAATCGTTCTTTGATAATTTTGCATTTTAATACAATTGGCAACGACGGTAACTGTTAAAAAAAAGGGAGGGGGTTACTAGTAAAGAAATAATTAGAAATTTGAGATCTTATTGTAAACAATAAATTTTCAGTAAGTTAAAATATGCCGTTGTAAATTTATATAACGTAAAATCCTGCGTATAAAGCACACCCGTAAATTACGATCTTATCCGTTGTGTTAAAAGTTACGCGGACTTGTTAACACAAAAAATAAGATCGTAATTTACGGGTGCGTGTTATGCGTCGGGTTTGAAAATAAGTTTTAAAAAGAAAATAAGAGCATATGAAAACTTAGGCTTTCTACATATGCCGAAATACTGTTTCTTTAAAAGAAATGACATTCCTTACGAACTTGAAAAGTTGTAGTTCTAGAAGTATACTATTTTTTTTTCTAAAGCTTGGAATAATACCTCGAATAAATGACTTCAAACATACAAAAAGAAAAAAAAAACATAGGAACATTACACACATATACGTTACAGGTTTCATCGTAAAAAAAGAGGTGCGCGTTATGCGGCGAATATACCTAAAAACTAAGAAAATTGCCACTTGACAATATAGGTACACGTTATACGCTGGATTTTACGGTATATTTAAAAAATTCGCATTATATATATTTTTAGGACATTCGGCTCTTCAGTTTCATCCAAATTTTGTGCTATTGTAAAATGAATTTTTAAGATGTCACAAAAAGACACCTCATGTCAGAAATAGGTATACCATGAGCATATTTCAGAACTAGTATGGAGAAAAGGAAGCGATGCCACTTAATTAAATAAATAATAATTATAAGAAATAATGATTTCAAATGTGTCGCTAGATACACCAACAATATTAGCTAAAATGTTGCTAAACTCAGAAAAAATTGCGCTAAAACTAGTAGCTTAAATTTCAGAAAAAGAATAATAATATTTTATAATATGTTTTGTTATTCATCAATTTTGACATTTGAACCTTCATAAAACAAGTAATATAAATAAAATTTTTAGTCAATTCCCCTACTTAGATCAACAAAGAATAATTTTATTTTAGCTACTTTTTATTAAATAGTTACAATTAATGTAAATATGTATATACATATGACAGAATCACAACATTAAAAGGTAATTAATTTTTATTAATTATCATTAAAGTATCGTATTGACATCCAAAACAATCGTGTATATAAAATTTCAGTTCAAATGAATGCTTTAAAACGTGAGAAAAAAATCTTTTAAAGTTTTGACCCAAGTAGCTAAAAATGAAACCAAAGTGGCTGTGTGTATCTGTTCTTTAAATAATTAGTTTCAGTCAATTAATTTTAATTAACTATAATTAAATCATCGTATTTTTACCCAAAGCAATAGAGTATAGAAAATTTCAGCTCAAACGAGTGCTTTAAAACGTGAGAAAAAATCATTTTCAAGTTTTGATATATATATATATATATATATATATATATATATATATATATATATATATATATAGTCGCCCAAATGATGCCAACGTGGCTGTATTTGTAATTCTTTGAATAATTAATTTTAACCAATTAATTTTTATTAATTATAATTAGATTACTGTATTGTCATACAAAATAATCTTGTATATAAAATTTCAGCTCAATTGAGCGCTTTAAAATGTATTTTATTATCGTTTGAAAATTCCATCAAGATAAATAAATAAATATATAAAGAGTGTGAGCTAATATAGTAGGAATTGAAATATAAATAATATTCCAATTTTTTTGTACGAACCATTAAAAAATTTGCACGGACTACCGTTTGGCGCCGCTGGATTTTAGGGTAGGTAATTTGTGTTCATGTTAAGTATAAGGTAGTTCTCAGTGCCTTGCATAAGAATGGGGTTTTTGGGGTACGAACCCTTTCCATGCACCAAGACAAATTACCCTTTGGTGGACGAACCCTTTCCATGCACCAAGACAAATTACCCTTGGGGGGACGAAACCCTTTCATGCACCAAGACAAATTACCCTTTGGGGTTCGAATCCTTTTTATGCACCAAGACAAATTACCCTCTGGGGTACGAACCCCATCCATGCACCAAGACAAATTACCCTTTGGTGGACGAACCCCTTCCATGCACCAAGACAAATTACCCTTTGGGGGACGAAACTCTTTCATGCACCAAGACAAATTACCCTTTAGAGGACGAACCACTTCCCGTAATTGTTTGCATAAAAACTATGTCATTCTACTGTCGTCTATGTGTTTTTAAAAATGTAAACTTCTCCCATTAAAATAGTTTGTCTATGTCACTGGCAGTTCTGTCAATGACGCAAACGTTAATAAATCTATTAACTCCTTAACTGCCGCCGACGTATATATCAGTCTCGCTCAACCAGTGTGTTTAATACCCGGACGTATATATACGTCTTTCTGAAATACGATTTTTTTTTCTTTGCGCTGATATCAGTAAACTATTCCGAAGACTTTTGAATGTAATGAAATGCCCCTGATAATGTTTTTGTGGGGGAATCACGTAACTTTTAATCGTTAAAGGGTTAGAGATATACGTTTGAATTGTATTGTAAATACGGCTTGTGTGTGTGCATCTTATTTTTCCTTTAAATATAATTTGCATATTCTATTCACGTCAAGTAGAAGCTTATTATTGTTACTTCTCCTCAACTTGCAAGCTATACATGCTTTTGATGAATAATTATTGTGTTATGAACACTTTCGTTACAATTAATAAATATATACATGTATAAATATACAGAATATGGATAAGAGCGTATATCAATGAGTGACTCTACACAAAAAAGATATTGTTATGAATTTTTGCTGTACACTTAATAAAACAAAGATAATCATATATTTCAATTACTTTATATGTACTCTAAATATAGCCGGAGGAAAGTCTATATCGGTGAATACCTATTTATATTCCCTTGACATGTACGGAATCGTTTTTAAAGCATTCTTAGAGAAAATATTTTTCACTAAACATTTAAAAAGAAATTCTCGAATCCCGGAGAAGACATGGATGTTTGTAAATGTATAGTGCTTTGCGGCATAAGTGAGTTTGGTGGAAGGGGAAGAGAAGTGAGAGGCCCCTGACCACTCCCTGGGTGATCAGGGGCCTCTCACCCAATTATAAGCGATCTTTCACCCTGGTCCCTTAAATTTGGGGTGGAACCGAGCTAAAACGTACTGTCACATGTATGGTGCTCAAAGCTACGGATAACGACAGGCGTATAACTAGTCCCTTGCCACGATGAATTTAGTGGCCTCGATCTGATGTTATTGTCGATCGGGTGGCATAAGTAACCACAACAACAAAAAAATTCTAATTAAACACAAAATTCATAAAATTGGAAATTTCTCAAAACAATCAAAAGATATCCAAGAAGAGACACTGTTATCCGTGAAGAACTAAACATTTTATAAGGAATCGATGTCCTATTGCAGGGGTGGCGAACTTTTTTGGGTCAACGTGCTATTTTTTCTAAAAAAACGTTTAATGAGTTATAGGCGTGCCATCAAATAATTTTGACTTGTGATTTTTGAAGAACTAATAAAACTAAATACGAACAAATCAGAATTCTTTATTTAATACGAAAAAATACATTTTGCACTGTATAGTAGTAAATGTTTTAGTTATACTTGTAATTTAAATTAAAATAACATTAGTGTGATTTCTGCTGTTGTATAGATTAGATGACAAATAACTTATATCAGGATTATAAGATGTTACTTTTAGTAGAATGCATGCTGAATTAGAGTCGTCTGTTAAACGGTTTCTAAGCCAGTCTTTGATGTTATTTATCTCTGAAAATAATGACTCGCAGGCATAGGTAGATGAAAATTTGGTTAAAATAGCATACGCCAACTTCTTCAAACAGTTAAATGCGTCTGGAATCAAATTCCATGTTTCCAAAATTTCGTTACTGGTATTTTTACTTATATTGCTTGTCAATCTTTCTGTTTCAGTCAATTCCAACTTTTTCTTTGTTTCAATAAACTTTTGAATCCATATTGAACTAGACTGGAAAACAATCAGTTGCATTTCAAGTTCTTCAATTTCCAACCAATCAAATTTAGACAAGTTCAGTTTATCAAACGAAATCACATCAGGGTACATAATAAATTTGAACGTTTCCGATAATTCCTTGAACTGAGAAAATCTCGCTGAAAATTCTTTGATTAAAGAATCCATTATGGAAATAAAGTCATCAATAACTTTTTCTTCATTTCGTTTCTCTTGGGCATCTAAATCTTTGATATTTTTTTTCAAGTTTGAGAAGTACTTGTAGTTTTTTGTAATAATATCGCGTTTCTGAAAACATATAGTTTAGCTTCAAAAGCGCGAATGAGATCCATCATGACGATAACTGTTTTATTCGGGCCTTGAAGCTTTATGTTCAATTCATTAAAATGTTGGCAAATGTCTGTAAACAACATCAATTTTAAAAGCCACATAATATCCATCAACTGTGGGTATTGTTCAATTTTGCTCTCATTTTGTAGAAACAGTCTGATTTCTTCCAAGCAATCAACAAATCTTTGAAGTACGTTCCCGCGGCTCAACCAGCGAAGATTGTGTTATACATTATTAAGCCATTATACACCGAATTGACTTCATCCAACAAAGCATCAAACTTTCGTTTATTTAAAGCCTGCGACGATATCAGGTTGACTATTTTTGTGACTAAAGTTATTACATTATCAAGAGATGTTAAACCACTCTTTGCACATAAGACTTGTTGGTGAATAATGCAGTGGCATTCAAGAATCGAATGTCCTGTGACTGTTTTAAATAAAGAAATGAAACCATTTTTTTTTTTTTTTTTTGCCTACCATATTTGGAGCACCATCAGTGGTTACTGAAACAATTTACGGCCGCGGTAGCCGAGTGGTATAGGTATCGGATCGTGGCTTGCCTGGTCACGAGTTCGAGCCCAGTATCACTAAAGACCCGCCGTGTAGGGCAGCGATGCACGTTAAATCTGTCGAGAGCTGAAACGTCCTCCCATTGGTGTGGTAGTTAGGAGAGGGGGTGCCAGCTCAGGTGTCGTCTACGTCACTTGACCATGGTTCAAAATTACGTGGTCCGTCGTCAAAAGCCCTCGTGTAGCTGAACAGCGCGACGTTAATATTTAATCAATCAATCAATCAATACTGAAACAATTTTTTTTCAAATCAATTTCTTTCTCAGCAAGCGAATTTCTTACTGCCGTACAAATATCTGTGCCCTTTGTAGTTGTGAACAACGATGTTATCGCAATTAATTCTTCCTTAATGATGTTTCCTACACAATATCGAGCAAAGACAGCTAAACGTGCCGATTGAGTAGTGTCAATACTTTCGACAAGACATAGCGATACAAAAGGAGCGGAGTTAATGTCATTTTTTCGTTGATCTGTAACATTTTCTGCCAATTTCAAGATTCTATCTTTCATTGTGTTTCTAGATAGAGGAATATCTTTGATGCGCTGAATTATCTTATCATTATTATCAAAATCATCAAAAAGTGAGGGCGCACATGCCAACCAAGCTTCCTTCAAAAACTCTCCCTCTTGAAAAGGTTTACCATGCCGAGCATTTGCAGCCGAGTAACTTGCCGCACTTGTGTGACAATTTTTGCTTACATATTTAAACATAGACGTCGTCTTTTTATTTCTGTCTTTATTGCACTTGCAATTAATTCTTTTTACTCTGGTCCGCTTTTTTCACAAAAGGATTTGTGATTTGTTTTAAAATGCCGTTTTACAGACGATGTTCTGCATACCACTGTTCCAGAACATAAAACACACACCCCTTTGTCGCCTTTACTGATCATGCCATATTTCTCAGCCCACCAAGTTTGAAATTATCTGCAACACTTACTATCTTGCACTTTTTGTTTTTTTTTGTTGAATTAGCCATGTTAAATAGCAGTTAAAAATCGTAAATTTAACACAAAACTTTAAATGTACAGTTGTGTCGATGAAATTGACTATTCTATGTGCTCTCGCTTGATTCCTCCTCCCCCCCGCCAAAAAACCCCTTTTTACTGACTGCGCACGACTGCGGGCTCATGCACAGATTTATTTGTTTTTAGGAAATTGAGTACTTGTACGAGATTTCTGTAGTGTCAGCTCTTTCGCTTTTGTCTCAGTCATTAAAATTTTTTAAAAATAAAGCAGTGAGAGTTATGTTACCAATTAGACTTACAAGACAAGAATTAGATCACATTAATAAATTAGATGTATACAAGCTGAACTATTAATGTAAACGTTAGAATATGTTTTTAAACAACTTGAATATATTTAGAAATAGTTACATACACACACTATGCGTAGGTAAACTTTGCATCTCATTAGCAATTTATAATATATGAAGTATTTACGCAAGACATAACAAACGAGTCTGCTCACCGACTTGTCGGCGTCGCGACGGATCACTCGCGTTTGTTCATAATACTTCATAGTAAACTTAATTATTTTAAGCTAAAATGCAAGTCGTTTTTGATCGATGGCGTGCCCAAGATATTCTGTCGCATGCCATTGGTTCGCCATCCCTGTCCTATTGTAAGTGAAATCCCTATTCAGATGCAACAAAACGAAGACTATTTTGGGTTCAAAATCAACTAACATGGCTGGTCATCGAGAACACTACTCAATTGTTAATCAGAAAAATCTCACTAATAATATTTAAAATTGTTTCCTTTTTCTGAGCTTAAAATTATATATAACGTTAAATTTATTATTTACTTTCCGTTACTCTGAAGAAAAGTGAATCATCCATAGGTTGTGCTTTGTGAAGGTGGAGCCACGATGTGAGTAGAAGTTGAAGGCCATTTTGAACATCCTTGAACATTTTTTTTTACAATTTTATTCAAAGGAAAAAGTGTTCGCGAATAATTCTGCGTGTAGCAAGCGATCCGACAATTGCTGTTTTAAAAATGCTGAAAGTAGCTGCCATTTTAAAATCTTTAAAACCTGTTTCTGCAAACGTTATTTCGCCAAAGCTGGAAGAAAATGGCAATTATTTCGAATATCAATCCTAAAATTATATGAATAATTATGGTAATCTATAATTCCAAAATCTCAAATTTCGGTGTTTTATTTTTTTAAATTTTTTATTTAATTTTCTTAAGGGCATTCGTTGAATTTTATGAATATTTCTAAGCATTTATATATAATCATCTGGAACAATTTTACAAGTTTATTCAAAAGAAAATAATACTAACTTGGTGCATAATAAATTGTATGAAAATTGCTGTTTTAAAAGTGGCTAAAAATAATTAAAATTTTAAAATCTTTTAAAATTTACTTCTTCAAGTTTCCAGTACTATTTCTGCAACAGTAACTGTAACTTTTTCTATACAGTTGCGTCTGTAACTATAACTATTCCTATTATGTTGCTGCAACTATAACCAAAACTGTGACGACTTTAAATTTGAATCATAAGTTATAAAAATAATTAACAATATATAGTTCAAAAATTTTTAAAAATTGGCATTAATTAATTTATTTTAAAAATTTGTATACAATATTGATAAATTTTTGACAGTAGGACTTCTGGTGCATTCTGCGTTCCTGCATCATTTAAATAATTTTGTGCTTAATTTTAGCAGGGTTTCCTACTGGAACTGAACCGAAAACCGGAATAAAAGGTTATTTTGGTCGGAACGAAAACCGGAACTGAACCGAAAAAAAGAGTATCAGTTTATTTCGGTTCGTTATGTCTTCAGTCATTTTGTGGGACTGTAACCAACTAATCCATATTTTCTAATTTAACGCCAACCATATAATTATCATTATTACATGTACATTCTTTCTCGATTTCTTGTTTTGATGTTCACATGTACTTTTCTGTTTCAGTTCTTCTCGAAACTACTTGTAGAAGGCAGATTTGTTATTGTTTCTTATGCCACCTGATCGACAGTAACTTCAGATCAAGGTCCATGAAATTCATCGTGGTGAAGGGCTAAATTCTTACGCCTGTCGTTAGCCTTAGCTTTGAGCACCATGCAGGTGACAGTACGATTTTTCTCGGTTCCGCCCCAATTTTGAGATAGAGCACTCTGGGGATGGTCTGGGGCCTCCCACCTTTCTTCTTCCACCAATCTGTGGCTCGATGGCTATTTAGAGTACCCTCATGTCGCGAAGGCACAATATATTTATAAACATCCATGCATTCTCCTGGATTCGAACCCTGGGCCTACGGCACCGCAATCAGCGTTACTAAGCGCTATACCGGATGGGTGGCAGAAGGCAGATTTAATTCAGTTGAATGAACTAGAAGTATAGATGATTTAAGATAAGAACATAAATAAAATAAAATTATTCATTCGGAATTGAACCGAAAACTGAAAACCGTTATTTTTGAAAGAAGGAAAACCGGAACTAAACCAGTAAATATATATGTAATACTTCCAATAATCTGTGATAGCTCTTGAATTATTAACGTCCAGTCCTTCAGGACAACCTTTAATTATTTTAAATGGTTACCTGCCTACCGGGGATTTAAGAAACTATCTCCATACATTTCCTAAAATCACGTGACGTCCCGTTGCCTATAAATACCGAGATCTGGAAATCGCACGCTCTCTTCTCTTCTGCTCTCGTCTCTCTGCAATCATGTAGTCAGCCGGCTGCCGTGTTGTGGGTTGTCTTTGTTATGTGTAATGCCGTCCTGCTTTATGTTTATGTGTTTTCAAGATGTGAATAAACTGGTTTAATGTTCCAAACTGCCTCATCAATAGTATTGTATATGTAACAACAACCAATATAGAAAATGTATCTAATATGCAATCATTCACTCGCCTTCGTACATGTCCTACCTTTGGTTCACCACATTAAAATCTACCACTCGCCACGACAAAATACGGTATAGTATGCACTATACAGTATACGGTATAGTATACTATAAGTTTCCTTATATATCCTTATATATATATATATATATATATATAGTCTAAATTCTCTACTAATGAGATGAGCATTTATCAAGCAAAACGGAGAGATTGTAAGATAACCAGACATTGAAGGATATATAAGAAATTAAAATTATAATAGGGTTTAAAATATAAAAAAATGGATGCTACAGTATTATAAACATTGCTGACTTAGGACAGATTATATATAAAATAATTTACATAAAAGTGGGGTTGAACATTCATTGTGGCCAACCAACCTTTCCCCTTTATGTTAATAATACTGAGCAAAAACCTATTGAAAATAATGGATAGATTATCTAAATCCGTTACAAGAGATAAAGCTAACTTACCCAAAATTTGCATTCAAAAATGCAGAGCCCGCGCTAAATCTGAGGACAATAAATAAGTTATTGCCAGATTCTAGACCCAATTGCAAATTCAAAGCATGGGAAAGGCTTAATTGTAGCACTTAACAAAAGTATAAAAATAATAGAAATAAAAAATTAAAAAGAGAGTTTACAAACTACCATAACTTTAGTGACACTCGGGTTATATATGAATTTAAAAGTAATTTTAAGTACTTTTATCTAATATTAGAATATGGAGGTAACTATGTCTAGGAAAAATGATAAATTTATAATAATAAACTATTATTATTTAGAATTTCTGTATTCACATAATTAATAATAAAATTAGATGGGTATTTCTGAATTAAGCAATATTTAGTGAAATGTTTATAGTTTTTTTTTCTGATTTTTTTGGAACTAGAACTTTATTGCGTTGTATGTAATTAATAACAATATTTCTGAATGTAGAACAATGAGGAACTTTTATGATATTTAAATTAAATTCTTCTCTTATGTCATAAATATTAGTAACTGTAACATTATCTTTTAATTTGATATGTATATCAAGAAAATTTGCTTCATTGTTGTTACTATTTGTCTGTATTAAATTAAGATATTAAGGATAAAAATTAGTGTTAGGTTTAAAATTGTCTTGCTTGCCAAAAATGATAATATCATCTACTGAACGAAAAATGTAAAATTCAGAATTATTAATGAAACTATTTTCAAAATAATGTAAATATAAATTGGCAAGACAGTTCCTAGCAGGGCTACCTTGTGGCAAAACTTTAATCTGTTGATAATAGTTACCGTTATAATAAATATAGTTCTCTTAAAGTACAAACCTAAGTAGAGAGCCAAATCTATCATAATTAACATTTTTAAATAAATTATCTTTATGTAATTTTACAAGTATATTAATCATATCATCAATTTAATTTTGAGTTAAAAAGATCTTCAAAATGTAATAAGTGAAAAGTGCAGCTAAGTGTTGTGATATAATTTATGTGCAAAGTGAAATTCAGTGATTAGTGAAAGGCAAGGAAAGGACATTTATTCTGAGATAAGATATAGTTAAGCATACATTATATACAGATAAAATACAGTTGATTCTCATTTTCTCTCTAAGTATTTTTCGATATATTCGAAACACTACGTGCAAAAAAAAAAAAAAAAAAAAAGAACGAAATTTCAATTGATTATTTTTAATTCTAGCAATTAGAATAATTAAAATAGTATGTTACAATTATATATATATATATATATATATATATATAAAGATTTTGTCTTCTCATAACAAAAATAGGTAGATAAAGAAACAAAATAAAATGTATACTTCGGGATAATTCCTTACAATGTACTTGAAGATTTCGGATTTAATATAGGTATTCTATTTAGCCGTGTAACGGAATTTTTGAACTTGATTTTTACGCACTTTAAAAGGTCAGATTAATTCGAAATTTTGCACAATTGTCAAGGACTGATGACAATATAATAATTTTGTACCATTGTCGTGATCAGGAGAATCAGGAATAATGATTTCCAGATTTGGCGACTAATTCCAAAAATCATTGTCAGATTTGGAGACTAAAAGATTAAGAGTAACCCTAAAAGCGAAAATGGTTTTTTGCGTCAGCAATTTCTTGCCGTAATATAAACAATTGACCAGTTTTTTCTGAATATGTAAATAAAAGACGCGTACATGTGGGAAAAAAAATTTGTTCTAACTCAAGGATCAAACTTTTTCGGTCGCGGGCCAAAAATAAAAAAAAAAGTGTATGAATAAATGATAATTTAAAAATTTAAAAATACTTGCTTTTATTGCAGATCGAACTAAAAAGTGAAAAAATGAATTATAGTTTTAAAAAACTAAAAAACACGCTTTTATGGTTAATAGAACTAAAAAGTAAAAAAATAATTATTAATATAAGAATAAAATGATTAACGAGGAAATTATACATAATGTTATTGTGTTGAAAGTGTGGGATGTGCTTTGTACTATATTTTCACACTAACTCAGTGTTTCGGAAGAGAACTAGTAACAAATTATGACAATTGACATAGAGCACCCCACGTTTTTACCCCCCAATGACATTAATTTTCTCATAAATCATTTTATTCTTATGTTAAGAATTATTACTTTACTTCTTAGTTCATAAAAGCTTATTTTTTATTTTTTTATAACTATAATTTTTTTTTCTTATTATTTGTGAAAACTGAAGAAACTTCAAAAATATTTTCAAATAAAAAACTGGTACCAACCAATAATATATAAATTTCTAGCTATTCTATTTGTTCGATATCCATTCACAGAATGACTTTGTATTGAAGTTATTTTACTTAATCTCTAGAACAATCTTGAGAAAAATAATTTTGGACGAACAAAAATATATTAATAAAAATGTGCAATTTTTTTTCACGCAAAATTTTCGTGGTTCAGAAACCTGTTTTAATAGCTTTGGCAGGTTACAGGTATATTTCGTCTTAAAATTTCAGCATGCTTTATATATATATATATATATATATATATATATATATATATATATATATATATATATATATATTTTATAATATTAGAATATATCCCATTTTAAATAAATTTTCAATTCATTGCATAAAAATAAATTGTTCTGAGTGTGTTACACAAGTGAATTTTAGAACAAAGGGAAAATTCCTACAGAAAAAAAAGTGCTGCAACATTTACCTTACGTAAATTGAATTTTTTTAAAAAATCTGGTTTAGGAAATTAAAAAGTTCATTTTCATTTTTGGGGGCGACGCACAACAAAGTTTAAATAAATTCAGTAGAATGCATGTATCCACGAGTAAATTGCTTTCTAATATAGAAAATGTTTGTTAATAAAACTGCTTAATTCATTGAATTCATTAGAGTTTTATCACAATATTCAATTCCTTATCAATGCAAGTATCTTTACTTTTTAGAATTACCGTAAAATCCTACATATAACGCGAACTTTTAACTAAAAAAAATGAGATCGAAATTTAAGGGTGCGTGTTTTACACGCCGGGAATAAAAACGATAGATTCAAAAATAAAAAGAGAGATGAACATAAAAAAAAGTTAGGCTTCTATACGTATCGAAATACTGTTTGTTTATAAGAAATGACATGCCTTATGAACTAAAAAAGAGAGTTGTAGTTCTATATTATATAAAAGTTATATATAATATATTTTTTCAAAAATCTAGCATAGTACCTCGAATAAATGGCTTCAAAACATAAGAGCCTTGTATACTAACATTTGAGATTTCTTCCTTAAAAAGAGGAGGAGAGCATTATACAGTGAGCATACCTAAAAATTAAAGAATGCAGATTGAAAGTATATGTGCGCGTTATACGCTGGATTTTTCGGTACTTTAAAAGTTTCATCAAAAACATTTCAGATTTTGAGGAAAATTTTTCAGCTAGTTCCATTTCTATTTCATTCCGCAACGGTTAATAGATATAAATTTGAAAGTTGTTAGTTAATTGTTGTGCAGTCAAAGAGAGATTTACATTAACATTGCACTAGAAAGCAACAAGAAGGCTATTAGCGACGGACCTCGTCGTTTTGAGGTCAGGTGATGAGAACGACACCTTGTAATGGCCTCCCACCTGCGGAAGCCATCTCTTCAACTACTCGACCTAAATCTTCAGGAGGTAAAGATTGATAGCCCAAGCTAGCCATGAGAAATCCAATTTATTATTACCTAATAAAGGGTGTTTTTTTAGAGGTATAGAACTTTTCATTGCAATAAAACAACGATGTATTATTCGATTGACATAAAATTTTTTTTTATTCGAAAGATAATCTTGTGGCATTACATTTTAAATATGATCAAGCAAGGCGTAGATTCGTCGAATGGGCCCAAAACCAGATTGCCGTTGTTCCCGATTTTCATAAGCGAATTTTGTTTAGCGATGAAGCGCACTTCTGGTTGAATGGCTACGTCAACAAACAAAACTGCCGCATTTGAAGTGAAGCTAATCCACAAGAGCATGTCGAAACACCGTTACATCCAGAAAAACTGACTGTTTGGTGCGCTTTATGGGCTGGTGGAATCATTGGTCCGTACTTCTTCAAAAACGATGAAGGCCACAACGTTACAGTCAATGGTGATCGGTATAGAGCCATGATTACAAACTTTTTCATTCCTGAATTGAACAATCATGATGTCCAGGAGCTGTGGTTCCAACAAGACGGCGCAACATGTCACACAGCTCGTGCCACAATCGATTTATTGAAAGACACGTATGGTGACCGCCTAATTTCACGTTTTGGACCTGTGAATTGGCCTCCAAGATCTTGTGATTTAACACCGCTAGACTATTTTCTGTAGGGCTATGTAAAGTCATTGGTCTATGCGGATAAGCCACAAACGCTTGACCATTTGGAAGACAACATTCGCCGTGTTATTGCCGATATACGGCCACAAATGTTGGAAAAAGTCATCGAAAATTGGACGTCCAGATTGGACTGCATCCGAGTCAGCCGTGGCAGTTATATGTCAGAAATCATATTTAAAATGTAATGCCACAAGATTATCTTTCGAATAACAAAAAATTCATGTCAATCGAATAATACGAGTACATCGTTGTTTTATTGCAATTTAAAATTCTATACCTCTAAAAAAACACCCTTTATAATAATCAAAGACAATCCAACTAGAGAGGGAAAATCTAGAGTGATATAACGTAACTCAAAATCTTGTGTGAACAAGTGCATGAAATCCGAATCGCTTAAGTTTCTTCAAAGTTACATATCTTAAGAATCCTAACTTCCTTAATTTATTTCAATAACTAAAGCCCGCCCTATAATCACGCATCTAAATCCCGAGTCTTACCATAACAGCACTGCGTTCAGCAACTCAGCTTCCTTTCCTCTTTCTCTCCTCGATTACTAAACTTCCACTACATATATAAAGGGTGTTTTTTTAGAGGTATAGAACTTTAAATTGCAATAAAACAACGATGTATTATTCGATTGACATGAATTTTTTTTATTCGAAAGATAATCTTGTGGCATTACATTTTAAAAATGATTCCTGGCATAGGACTGCCACGGCTGGCTCGGATGTAGTCCAATCTGGACGTCCAATTTTCGATGACTTTTTCCAACATTTGTGGCCGTATATCGGCAATAACACGGCGAATGTTGTCTTCCAAATGGTCAAGCGTTTGTGGCTTATCCGCATAGACCAATGACTTTACATAGCCCCACAGAAAATAGTCTAGCGGTGTTAAATCACAAGATCTTGGAGGCCAATTCACAGGTCCAAAACGTGAAATTAGGCGGTCACCAAACGTGTCTTTCAATAAATCGATTGTGGCACGAGCTGTGTGACATGTTGCGCCGTCTTGTTGGAACCACAGCTCCTGGACATCATGATTGTTCAATTCGGGAATGAAAAAGTTAGTAATCATGGCTCTATACCGATCACCATTGACTGTAACGTTGTGGCCTTCATCGTTTTTGAAGAAGGATTCCACCAGCCCATGCGGTGGTTTTGTTTGTTGACGTAGCCATTCAACCAGAAGTGCGCTTCATCGCTAAACAAAATTCGCTTATGAAAATCGGGAACAACGGCAATCTCGTTATGGGCCCATTCGACGAATCTACGCCTTGCTTGATGATCGTTTGATGAATTGCCAAACCAAACTGAGAATAAATCACTTGACAGCTGTTAAATCGGTCGCCATCTTGGAAAGTAATGCCACCTTAAACTTCTATATCTGGAAAAAAACACTCTTTACTATCTAATCTGAATATTAAGTTTCTTCTTGAGATGGATGGCTGTGAAATAACTCAAATTGTGACGAATCTGTACGGAACCTTTCCTCTAATATTCTTAGGCGTCTTTTTGGGGATTATAAATTCGCGTATATTTCCAATCAACTCCAAATGTGAACGGGATATGCAAAGTAGATAGGGTATTTAAGTAGAGCGTTGTAAGCTAGCAAGGATGAAGGCTATTGAGCCAGCAGCAGTAGCTTCAATTTAGAGGATTCCATGAGATTACGTTAGCGAAGCCTTATTGTTGTTATTCTACGGAAGAACTAGAAAGCTGATATACCAAGCGGTAACTATAATTTATGTACGCTTAAAATAAGCGTTAGTTTAATAAAATTAGTTAAAGTTAATGAAAGCTAATAATTCGAGTTACGTGTATTTCTCGGACCTCCTTTTTCGGTAGACCTTATTTGATCTTGCGCGTAATTATTAATTAATTTCGTAATTTAATTTAATATTAAAGGTAAATTCCTTTTGTTTGACGTAACATAGAAATATTATGTTATTAGAGTTTATGATATTTGAATTGATATAATAAATACAAGTTATTTTTTTCAAAATGGCTCTTAGTGATTCTTTGCCTCAAATTAATCTTGGTGTCCAGGGTGGAATCTATGGAGGTTCACACAAAATGTTGGCCCCAACGATTCCTGAAGAGGATTAATAGAAAATTCCGTAAATCCCCGTCACAACCTGTGCTGGCACTCCCCTCTAAACTACCAAATCACGCTAACAAGAGGATTTGGAGTTAACGTGCTTCAGCCTCCTCTACACGGCGAGTCTTCAGTGGCGCCATAGTTCGAACCCGTGACACGCTGGCCATGTTTATACAGTCGAATAAACATGATTCGATTCGATTGAGAATAAATTCATTTGACAAATGTATGAAAAATAAGAAACGAAAAATTTACATAACTTTAGGGAAAGCTACAGAATAAAAGTTAAAATCACCAACCATTAATTTTTATTCTCATCATTACATCGTATCTGGCAAGATAGCCCCTCGTGGGCAAGTGCCTTCCTTTGAAGATTCCTCCATAATGATCTCTTGTTTACTTTTATTATCCAAGTTTTTTTCTCGTTTAAAATCCCAAAGTAAGGACAATAGCCTTTGCTAATCCATATCCTACAAAACCAGAAATGAACTGAAGTGAAAAGCCCAAAGTTTGATTCCACTGAGTTTGCCCATCTCAAGACTTGGTCTTCCACGCTTCCTCCCAGTGACTTTGAACCCCAGTACCTTTTTGACAACATTATTATCTAGCATTTGAATTGTGCATGGGCCATCCAATTCATTCTATTTATTTTTATGTATTTAAGGATGTCAGGGTGCTTATAAATTTTATACAATTAAAAAAATCGCCTCTACGGCTCTTGTTTTCGTTTACAAAACCAAGTATACTTCGAAGTATTTTTCTCTTAAAAGATACCATTCGATTTTCTTCCAGTTTTGTTAAGCCACATTCACATCAAGGCAGTCAGCGTCGAGCGTTGAGCATCTAGTCAATCAGAGACTAGACGTTCAACCCTCGACGTTGACTGCCTTGGTGTGAAAATGTGGCTTTATTGTCCAAATCTCAGATGCATATATCAGTGAGTGCATATTAACGTCGCACTGTTCAGCTACACGAGGGCCTTTGGTGACGGACCTCATAATTTTGAAAAATGGTCAAGTGACAAGGACGACACCTAAGCTGGCACTCCCCTCTCCTAACTACCACACCACAACAACGGGAGGACGTTTGAGCTCTCGACAGACTTAACGTGCATCACTTTCCTACACGACGGGTGTTTAGTGGTACTGGGCTCGAACTCATGACATGCCTGCCAAGATCCGATACCTTGACCACTAGGCTACCGCAACCAAGGTACATATGTCAAAACTGGTATTATAAGAGTTTTGTATATTAAAAGTTTTGTGTTTCTTGAAAGAAATTTAGATTTTAAAAACCTCCTCAGTCCAATTTTTATTCTAGAAAGTGGTAAATGAACCATGAACCACAAAATATTTTCCTTTATGAAAAATTTTATGTAACCGATATTTCCAAAGTGTTCGAAATTCTTTTTTTTTTTATCCTATTCTGCTTACGGAAAATGAACATCGTTTGAGGTAAACTGTACACACTTCTAGACCGCAAATAAATTAAAGATGATATCATTTAAGTTTGTAGCACAAAAGATCAGCGATGATGTAACATTCAAAGAACTCTGCACTGTGTAATCTCTCAAAACACGAAATCTCAAAAGACTTTTCTTTTGATGCTCGCCTTTTTTCAAAAAGCCGAATTCTGTTCGAAAAGTCGACCATCTATCTTGCTCATGCGCGGTTCATTAGGCACGAGGTGTATGTGGCCCCAAATACACGCACTCCACGACTCTTTCTGAATTCAAAGTTGAAGCCTGTTTTCATCAAAATCGTTCACCCATGACATCGGATTGCCCAAATATCTGCTAGGGAAACTGCCCATCCCATAGAATGCCTTCTTTCTTTTTTTTTCGCTGTATGAATAAATTTGTACGTAGAATATTAACAGCTTTATGCCCAATAAAAACCTTTTCAGAATTTTATTTGCAATATTTCGAATCAGCAACAATCATCTTTGACATTCTTCAACTAATAATTGTGATGATGGATACAGGAAATACACGCATGGTTACATGTTTCATCGGAAGTCGTACCAGTTTTGAAATCAATTACATCATTAAGTATCAGGCCTTCCCCCTTTAGTACATCTTGAACATAATTTTAAAGGTGCCTTCGATGTATTTCTAAAGAATACAGTTAAAATCGCTTAACACGAAACTGAGGAGACTAAAGCGGGGTTCACCCATGTAAAGGCCTGTTTTTTCAGCATTCTTTATGAATTTTTTTTTAACGACCAATAAAAAAAATAGAACTCTTTAAATTTTGTATCATTTATTTATATGTGTTTTAAGTGTATGTACACTGCTGGCAACCGTAAATGCAACACCCTGAAGGAAGCATGCAAATAACATGAAATTTACAACATGCATTAGCGAAGGTGAGATAATGCAAATGATTAGAATTTTAGCGCAGACACACATCCCGCGCGCCTGTGGAGTCACCTCAAAACGCTATTTAAGGCTTGGAGATTTCGACGATTTCAAGTTCGGCAATTGAGTTTTTTTGTGGTTTTTTCAAAAAACGATCAGTTATGTTTCGCAGAAAACAGCGATCAGCTTTTGATCATGTATCCTAGTTCGACAGAGGAAGGATAGTGGCCTGCCGAGATTGTGGATTATCTTTCAGGGAAATCGGTAGTCGTGTTGGACGAAACCAAACAACTATAATGCGGATATGTGACCGTCGGATGCAGGAGGGTATGACGGACCGACGTGGTCGATCGCATCCACCTCAGTGCACCACTTTACGTGAGGACAGGCAAATTGTGCGCATGGCAGTGACGGATCGCTCAGTCACATCACGAACCGTAGCACAGCACATTGAATCTGTAACGCATCATTCAGTGTCTGCGCGTACCATTCGACGCCGTTTACAGCAGAGTGGTCTGTCCGCAAGACGTCCATTGCTTAGTCTACCCTTGACGCAGAACCACAGGCGTCTCTGCTGCCAATGGTGCAATGAAAGAAGGATGTGGGTGGCAGAATGGAAAGAAGTTGTCTTTACTGACGAGTCACGCATCTGTCTGCAACACCACGATGGTAGGATTCGAGTCTGGAGACACCGTGGATATAGGATGCTGAACAGCTGCGTTATGCACCGCCCCACTAGTCCTGCACCACGTATTATGGTACGGGGGAGAATTGGATATCACTCTCGCACTCCTCTAGTACGCATTGCCGGTACTTTAAACAGCCAGCGCTACATCTCCAAGGTGTTGGAGCCAGTTGTCCTTCCTTACCTTCAGGGCTTGGCCACAGCCATATTTCAGCAGGATAATGCGCGACCACACGTGGCACGCATTGTCCAAAGGTTCTTCGTCAATCACCAGATTGAATTGCTTCCCTGGCTGTCTCGCTTTCCTGATCTTTCGCCGATAGAAAACATGTGGTCCATGGTTGCTCAACGATTGACCCAGATTACACCCCCAGCTGCCACACCAGATCAACTTTGGCAACGTATGGAATGCTTTTGGTCTGCTGTACCCCAATAGCACATCCAAAGTCTCTTTGAATCAATGCCGAGGCGTGTGACAGCGGTGATCTCCAACAATGGCGGCTACTCTGGCTACTGATTCTGGCAGGAACCACACATCACAGAAATCTATAAATTTAATCATTTGATACTTGGTGAACATGTTATCTACAAAATAAATTTTGTTGTGCTATCTCTTGTCTTTCTTGGTGTTGTATTTACGGTGGCCAGCAGTGTATATAAATGTTTAGCAAAAAATATCCATTAGGACGTAAGTCATAGCGCTCTGAACACACCCACCTAAAAAAATGGACGCTCACTTCCTCCACGACTCCGGCTGATTAGCTTACCTGAAATAAAAAAAATTAACGGCGTTTTAATCTATAAGCTTAAATCCACAGAATGGACTATACTCAATTGAAAATATCAAAATTTGGATTTTTGGTAGGCCTCTGAAGAAAAAGTTTCGATTTTCATGGGTTTTTTTGCTGTGTTTTTGTTATAAAAAATAGATATATTTTAAAATGATCGTAGTTCATTTGGTGCGTATATATGTGCTGAGTCTACCCTAAGAATTTGAAGTTATTCGGTCAAACCGTTCTTGAGATATTATGGAGGAAAGTTTAAAAACACAGTTTTGAGAAAAACACGTTTAAAGTTTCAAGTCTGATTAAAACAATGAAAATCTTAACATAGCGCTCCGAACAGCTGCTCTTCTATCACCTGATTCTTTATAACGACTTCGAAGAAAGGAAAACTCTTTTCTACCGTATTCTAGACATGTTAAGGAAACAATTTATGAAAAGAAAAATTTTGATTTTTTGAATCCCTCACATGGGTGAATCCCTTAAAATTTTTTGTGTTAAAAGAATTTCGTGTTAAAGGATATTGCAAAAAAAGATGTATGTTCAACAAAATTAAGTTTATTTTACATTCTATTTTCATAGATATGTGTATATACAAGAGAGTATTTAATAAAAACCGTTCAAACATTTACGTAATTTACTCTCTTTTTTTAAAATCATTGTTGATAAAGTAGAGTTAGCAAAATCAAAAGCTTAACAGATTTCTATTTCCATCTTCTGTTTTTGATTAACGGCCTTAAAAAGCTCCATCTTCATTTTAAGCAGCACCGAGAGCACCCAAGCCAAATAGGCACTCTAAGGATCTTTAACATGCCGCATAATCGTACGACATGAACACTGTTGATTTTCTGCATCATCGAAATCCACCGACTTGGGCTGATGTCGATTGACTGATTATTAACGTCGCACTGTTTTAGCTACACGAGGGCTTTTGGCGACGGACCACGTAATTTTGAACCATGGTCAAGTGACGTGGACGACACCTGAGCTGGCACCCCCCTCCTAACTACCACACCACACCAACGGGAGGACGTTTCAGCTCTCGACAGATTTCACGTGCATCGCTGCCCTACACGGCGGGTCTTTAGTGGTACTGGGCTCGAACCCGTGACAAGGCAAGCCACAGTCCGAAACCTATACCACTCGGCTACCGTGGCCACGGGCCGATGTCGAACCCACAACCTTAGGCGAACAAGGCCAGCGACAAACCAACTACGCCGTCCGTCCGGCCATTAAAAAAAATGTATAATGTGTCACAGCTTTCATTTGTACTCAAATGGGTGCATTTTGGATTTTCTGGCATGATTATGGCTGACCGTCAGGAATTAACAAACTTTGAAACTCTTTTGAACATGCTTGTGTTAAGTGCGGCCCAAACACAAATTATAAAAATATTTAAATTTATACATTTTTATTAAAAAAAATAAATGCTTGCAATATTTTTCATATATAATCGATTTTGTTGACATTTATTTTGAAATAAAAATTTAAATAATTTAACATTTTGAATGACTCAAATTTGAGACTTCAAGGAAAAAATAAATTAAATTTTTTTTTATAAAATATTCCAAACAATAACAGCGTTTTTGAATAAAAATGAAATTTTGGCACAATCAAATAAAAGTAAAAAATTTGAGGCATTTCAGTACTTTGGCTGCACATAAATCTGTGAGTTGCACAAAATATGCAAAATAAGCTGCATTAATTTCTGGTTTAATTCAAGAGTTTGAAAGTAGGTTTCAAGATTTTCGAAAAAATAAAGATTGTTTCAACTTTTTTTATTTTCTACTCCATTTTCTCTAGAATTAAATAAATTACTTTCAAATCTTCAAATGGAATGCATTGAACTGCAAAGTCACGTTCAACTGAAAGAAAAATTTGTTAATGTTTCTTTACTGAAATTTTATAAAGGTTACACCTACCCCGCAATAAATATCCTAATTTTCCCAATCATGCTTCATTAATGTCTTCAGCTTTTGGCAGTACCTATATTTGTGAACAATTATTTTCTAGAATGAAGCACACTCAAAAAACAAAAGTAGGACAAAGATCGCTGCCAAACATTTTGAAAATGCATTAAGAATTGCAATCTCGTCAATTGAACCCGACATCGATTTGTTTATTCAAGAAAAAATCAAATTCACCTATCTCATTAATTTGAATTTTTTTCATCTGTATGAAATTCAAACTAAACGAAATGAAACTTTTACGAAAATTTAAAATAAATATATATCTATACACTTCTAATTCAAATTAAGGCATCCGACTACGTTCGGAACCGTGATTTTAAAAAAGCGCATAAATGGATAATTTTCAGGATATTTAGCGTCACTTAGATTAGAATATAAGCATAAAATTGTTTTAAGGACATTTTGACAAAAAAAAATTATTTAAATATAATATTTTGGCAAAAAATTAACTTAGAATAATCTTTTTTCCAAATGTTCTCCTTTTGTGAAAAATGGTTCTATTATAATAATATTTTTCCTGCAGACCTCTCCACAGAGGCTCAACTAGAATTTTTGAAAAATTCACATTATTTTCAGAGTTACCACCAATTGAAATAATTATTGGCATTTTTTTCTTAAAATTGCTCCCCTCTGTTGTCGTAAAATATATGAATAAACCCACTTCTTAGTTATATATTTCAAAAATTCTAGTTGAGCCTCTGTAGAGAGGTCTGAGCTATATACAGGCAAAATATTATTATAATAGAACCATTTTTCACTAAAGGAGAGCATTTGGAAAAAAGGTTATTCAAAGTTAATTTTTTGCCAAAATATTATATTTAAATAAACTTTTTTTTGTCAAAATATCCTTAAAACACTTTTATGCATGTATTCTAATCTGAGTGACACTAAATATCATGAAAATTATCCATTTATGCGTTTTTTTAAAATCACGGTTCCGAACGTAGTCGGATACCTGAAAGAACGTTCTGGACAGTTCCAGTCAGGGCCGATTCTAGAACGCGGGTGGCCAAAACAAAGGGCAACAACAGGCCACGTATAGCTTTATCAACTAAGCAAAGTTAGCTAAAAATTCATGTACATCAATGTATTAATTCATGTACAGGAATTCAAATATGATTCACATAAATCAAATTCATGAACATCAATGTGTTAATGATTTCACACAAAAAAAATACTTATCCTACAAAAAATTTAAATGTGATCTGAAGTTTTTCAATCAAAAAACATTTTAGTTTAATCATATTCATGCTCACGAGTTTTTTAGCAAATAAATCTTTGATCATAGCGGTCGCAGTGAATTTCCATTTAACAATGTCGTAATTACTATGCTATGTAATGCCCCATTTGTTGCATAAATATAAATGTATTCTAAGAATAAGTATAATTCAAGAATATTCTAAAAATAAATAATAAAAATTTCAAACCGAAAAAAAATAATAAAAGAGTATCAAAGTCGTGAGAATAAATATTTTAAGAGAATATTAGCCTGAATTTGAAATCTGTAACATAGCTAATAAAAACAGACAAGACAAAGCCATTACTTGTACAAGCACTCTGATAACTGTCATTTATTAAAGCCTCTTGGATAATATATACTTAGTTAAATAATCACGTAACATGTTTTGCATTAGAAGAACTAACAGTAAGCAAAACAAGTTAATCGCCAAATAAGTTCCCATCATCTATGAGTGACAATAGCCGTTTAAAAGTACGCATATATGAAGCTTATCTTGTCTACTTAAAATTTATAATTCCAATTACCAGCACAGTCGATGTGTCAGTATTTTAGTGATCGATAGTTATCAAAATAGTTTTATCCCATCAATTATGATTATGTATTCATAGTTGATGGAAGAAGAATTTCTTTTTGGAGATAAATGCATCTTCTGAAAAATAGTACAAATTTCTTTTCATAAAATTGCTTTTTTACTTCCCCTAACACATGTCACTAGAGATAAACTAAAAATTTCAGAAAAATAGGTGTTTATTTGTTTTATGAATTTATTTTAAAAAATTGATGGGTTTTTTGTTACATATATGTCAAGTTATAACTATTGATCTATTCCAGTTCTTTAAAACTCGTTAACGTTTCTGGTTTGCAGCTAAAAATAGAATAGGATTTTTTTTTTACTTTTTAAATTCCTACTATTAGCTCACACTCTCTCTCTATATTTATTTATTTGTTTATTTATTTATTTATCTTGGTGGAATTTTCAATTGTTAATAAAACACATTTTACAGCTCTCAATTGAGCTGAAATTTTATATACATGATTATTTTGGATGAAAATACAGTAATTTAATTATAATTAATAAAAATTAATTGATTAAAACTGATTATTCAAAGAATTGCAATTACGGCCACGTTAGCATCATTTTTGGCGACTTTTCAAAATTTGAAAAGGTTTTTTTTTCACGTTTTAATGCATTCAGTTGAACTGAAATTTTATAGACACGATTGTTTTGGATGACAATAAGATACTTCAATGATAGTTAATAAAAATTAATTACCACTTAATGTTGTGATTCTGTCATATGTATATAAATCTTTATATTAGTTGTAACTATTTAATAAAAAGTAGCTAAAAGAAAATTTTTCTTTATTGATCTAAGTAGGAATTGACATAAGAATTTTTTATATTACTTGTTCTTACCAATTTTGACTTAACAAAACTGGAAAGAATAACAAAAAAAAATCCATTACGTCAAATGTTGCTGCGAAACTCAAATTGTTAGCTCTATGAGTGAAATTTGGATTTAAGGTATCCGACTACTTGCGACAACTATTTTTTAAAAAATGGAGATATGAGGATTTTTTGTGGTTTTTAACACCCCCTTTACAAGTTTCACTTGTACGTAACGGAATCTTTGAGCTAAATTTTTAACAACTTTAAATGGTCAGATTAATTCGAAATTTTGCTCATTTGTCCAGGACCGATGACAATACAATAATTTAACAATTTTGTTCCATTGTCCTGATCAGGATCATCATAACTAACGATTTCCGCTTTTCAGATCCCCTCCCGCATCTGGCGACTAATTCCAGATCCCATTTCCAGATTTGGTAACTAAAAGATTAAGGTACAATTTAGTTCGATTAACTATAAAAGGGTGTTTTTTAGTTTTTTTAAGTGTAATTTATTTTTATTCATTCAGTACATTTTAAGAAAAATATGCTAAAATTAAGAAGAAAAAAAAATTATTATTACTCAAATAGGAAAGAATGGCAAAAATTTACAAAAAATTGTATAAACGGAGCCCATTTTGTACAAAAAGTTTGTGAACAAATTTCCAATTTTTCAATTTTGATGTGTTGTTTTGCTATTCATTTTTGAAACTACCCTCCAGGATAAGAGATATTTTAATTTTTACAAAAACTAGAGCACACTTTATCTTAGTTAGTATATGAAATAGCTTTAAAAAACAGTGATTATATTCACATAAGGGACCTGTAAATTTTGTAATAAAACAGTGATTGATGAATCTGAAGGTTAGCAATCACTGTCCCCGTTTGAGTATTTAAAAAAAAATATCGCACACAATTTTTCGAGTAAAACGCATTTTAAAGTATGACATCTTGCTTAAAGAAGGGAATCCATCTGCTTTTATTAAAACACGTGTAGTTTTTGTTCTAATGAGTGTAAAACAATGAATTTGGTATTTTTATAATGTTAATAAAGATGGCCTTTAAAATAAAATCATAAAAATATTGTCAATTTTTGGCAAAACTCACGATTTTGGGTAGTCGTATACTATAATTTATATCTAGTATTTTACATTTGGTTTTAAAAATCTTCATATAAACATGACTTCTCACATTAATTTTGCCTGCTATAGATGATTGGCCATGGTCACCAACTTATAGCAAACGTTGTTGAGTCGTGGGATCGAATTCTGATGCCCTCCACGAAGAGGGCAATGAGGTAACGTACACCCCCGCATTGAGGAGAAGGTCCAGGGTCCTAGGTGGGCCAAAGCCTACGTTATGTTAAGGTTTTACTATCCTTTGTAAGATATAGCTTGGGCCCAAAACCTGACTTTGCCGGGGGCCCTAATATTCTACGTTACGCCACTGATAGAGGAGCTGATGCACGTTCAATCTGCTGAGGCTCAAAATATTTCCGTTTGCATGGTGTGGAAATTTGGAGAGTGGGATGCCAGCAGAGGTGTAGCCTTCTTCAACTGACCGCAATTCAAAATTAGTAAGTCCGTCGCCAACAGCCCTCGGGTTGCTTCGAAATGTGACGTTAATTAAAATCAAATAAAAAAACTCACCTTAAGGTATCTGACTACGTTCGGAACCGTGATTTTGCAAAAGCGTATAAGTGGATAATATTTATGATATTTAGGGCCACTTAGATTAGAAAATGTATATAAAAATTGTTTTAAGAATAGTATTACAATAAAAAAATGATTTAAGTACAATATTTTGACAAAAAATGAACATAGAATGACCCATTTTCAAAATATTTTCAGTTTGTGAAAAATGCATCTATTATAATAATATTTCTATTATAATAATAACTGAGACCTCTGTACAGAGACTCAACTAGAATTTTTGAAATACATAACTTAGAAGTGGGTTTATCCATGTTTTACGACAACAGAGGGGAGAAATTTTAAGAAAAAAACGCCAATAATTATTTTAGTTGGTTGTAACTCTGAAAATAATGTGAATTTTTCAAAAATCATAGTTGAGCCTCTGTAGAGAGGTCTGAGCAATATACAGGCAAAATATTATTTTAATAGAAGCATTTTTCACAAAAGGAGAACTTTTTGAAAAAAAGTTATTCTAAGTTAATTTTTTGCCGAAATATTGTATTTAAATAATTTTTTTGTCAAAATGTCATTGAAACAATTTTATACATGTATTCTAATCTAACTGACACTAAATATCATGAAAAATATCCATTTATTCGCCTTTTCAAAATCACGGATCCCCACGTAGTCGGATACCTTAATTTTATTAATTGTAGTTAAACTCTACAATAAACTGGAAAAATTTAGGAAAATGGTGTATTTGAGAGAAATAAAGATGGAAGGGGTAATGTAGGTCAAAGGAAGAAGGTCAAATGATCACTTCCAGAGGCTTAATTAGTTTAAAAATAATTTTGAAGGATATTATTATATGGGTTGACATGTTCTCTAAAGTATCAGGAATAATCGTAGACAAGAATAAGTATAAATAAACCTACTGTCCAATTAGATATGTTTTAACAAGCTAAATCTTTATCGCGTGCTATATAAAACCACCCTTAGCTTACATCCAGTTTTCATAAGACGTTACATTCTAACCTTTGAGCTACAGGCAAAGTTAAGACTCTTTGTCAAGAAACAGAAAGTAAGACATTAAATTTGTTTAAGCGAATTGACAACTCCCCAAATTTATCTGTTACAAACATTTATAAATATACACCCTGCATTAAATTCTTATAGACCATAATAAATTATAACTGACCTTGAATTTTTATAATTTATGACATTTCTAGTTTTGTAGTTCCTCGTTACTATATATTTAAATGAAAAATTTTCTGATTCTTGAATGTTTTCGCTTTTTGCAAATTTTCAAAAGTGTTTTCCATGCCTTTTTTGACAGCCCCGATCAGGATCTGCTTTATCGGATCATGTAATTTTATTATCACTGATCTTTTATCAACACCAAAATATATGAAATCGAATTTAATCAAAATAAAAACAATGGTTCTGTTGTACAAAAGTCTTTAAAGATCAGTATTAACTTATGCACGGGAAACTTGGTCCAGGTCTCGAACAGATGAGAACAGGATAATTATCAACAAAAGGAAGATTTTAAAGGGTTTTTTTTGGAGGAATTCAGGAAAGGCGAAAGGAGGCGAAGGAGATCAAATTTCGAGCCCTATCACTCATATAAAGAATCCGACATCGTTAACTTCATCCAAATACAACGAATTAAATGCGTAAGTCACGTTGTCAGAATGAACGATGACCACTAAAAAAGTCTTCAATGATCAATCGATTGACACGCGAAGAAAGGGCAGGCTAAATCTGAGATCGATTGATGACCTAGAAAAAGATCTCCTAGTTTTGAGAACTAAGAATTGGAGAATACACTAGCAGGAAGAAAGATGGTATGGAAAAGGTTTCTTGAGAAGGCCAAGGACACCGTGGGCTGTTGAACCACTGAGGAAGGAAGGATGAACTTTCGGGCTACTTGCTGCATTCGGATTGGCAAGGCTTGCTCCGTCCATGTTCTGATCATTTTTTTCTCAGACTTTTTCATATTCCTAAAAATAAAATACTAATACTATCCCTTTAATTTGAAGTTTTTTAGGAAATAAAAAAGTTGAATTTTAATTGCTTTTAAGAAATTAACACTGGGTAACGGAACAACTTTCACAGCCACCTTAAATGCGAGGGCTAATAACAAAGCTAAGGGCTCCAATAAATATCCCCAACGATATGTAAAACGGTATTGTGCTTTCCCCCCTGTATTATGGTTGCGTTATTTCTAGTGACAATTTTTATCTTATGGTGAATACAAGATAAAGAGTCAATCAAGAAACACTCACACACATAAGGGATTTTTGGAAGAACGTATATTTTGCTTATTTCACATTGAAACTTGGTGACCAAGACAAAGCATGGACCCCAATTTTCACGATATTTCTGATTGAGTCGAAGAGGATGGATATGCATTACTTTCCAGAAGATCGAATGTAGCTCAGATGTTTTCAGAAACGAGAGGCTTCAAATTTTTAATCAAACTGAGCTCGAAGACCAAGTTAGATATTTAGATTTTCCCAAAGATGCAGTTGAATTGCTAGTTAAGTACTGAAAAACGAAAACTTCCTATTACCTGCGATCTGATTTTCGTTGTAAAGATATCGAGAGAAAGAATATATATACACACAAATTCTTTTCTCTAAAAAGGGAAATCTAGTTTTTGGCGTGATGTTTAAGGACTCATTAAGTACTTTAAAGTATAAAATAATTCACATCTGAGTGGCGTCTAGTTACTGATTCATCCAAAATTAGACTCAAAACAGTCTTGTTGCATCATGGAAACATATTTGCATCTTTTCTTGTGGGACAGTCGTACATATAGAAGAACACTGTAAAGATATGGCTATGATTTCTAAGAAATTCAAAATCAAAAGCATCCATGTGGACACTCCAAAATAAACCATGTTGTTGGGTCAACAGATTATACAAAATATTCCTGCTTTTTAGGATTTTGGGTTTGTAGAGCCAAGGAGAGTTGTGTTTGACAAAAACTGCCTGGCCACCACCAAACATACTACCTTAAACAAAATGGAACGTCATCAATACAATCTTAGTTCCATCAGAAAAAGATTTATTGTCACCTCTTCATACTAAATTGGGGCTTATGAAGTAGGTTGTTAACCCCTTACAGTAACGCCCGGACTCAGTTCGGGCAACACAAAAGCGGCAATTTTGAAATGCCCGACTTGAGTTCGGGCAGGAGAAAAATCAATGTTTCAATTCCGTGAAGCCCTATAACTCAGTTCGTCCAACGTATAACATGTAATTTACCTTTTTCCTAATAGTTGGTGCTACTTTCTCGAGAAAAGTTTGGCAGTTTAGTGCCATTTGTCGGATTTGTGTAATTTTGCAGTTCGTATGTACCATACCGTAAAAGATTGGGGAAATTAAAAAAAATCTGAGGGACATGGAATTCATTACAGTTCATATAAATAATAGTATTGTTGTGTATTAATTTGTTATATTTATCTTGAAAGTTTTGTCATTTGATTCATTTTGCTATAATTTGTGCAAAAACTACTGTAATCTATTAACATTCCCCATGTGTGTGAAAATGTTAAATATAGTAGTTATTTCGCTTAAAATTTTGTTTTTCAATAAAATATTCTAACATTTTGAGAATATATTGAGCAAAATTAAAGAGAATCCATCTCCCCCATTTTTGGCATGTTTTTCTTGAATATATTCCACAGGCAAGGGGTTAAATTACTGCTAAAAGATGATAAAAGTTTCAGATATCTGTGTTCCAAGTTCGCAAAATTATCTGAAGTCAAACTAAATGAGAGAGTTCTTACTGGTCCCGACGTACAAAAACTTATCTCATTCCTTCTTTTTGAAAACAACGGGAGAAACGAAAAGCTAGTCGTGAGATTCTTTCAAATACGCAATATGCTCAAGTATTTGGGAAAATACTGAAAACCTTGACTAGAGACTCATTGTAGAACTTATGCTGGATGCGTATAAAGCTTAAAGATGCAAGATGAGCTTAAAAATCCCTTTCCTACACTCCCATATTAACTGTTTTTCAATAAACCTACAGGGAATTTTAGGAGCCTACAGCAGTAAAGTACACATACCTCTCTTATGGGGGTGGTTATATTTTAAAAAACCTGTGGGTGAAAGCGTCGAGAGGTAATCTCTATGGTAAAAATTAAAAAAATTGTTGATCTATGGAGGGTGGCGGGGCTTAAACCCCAAAACACACCCTAGTGTATGCCACTGGACTATAATAGCATACACAAAGAGTAGGGTAAAAGATTTCACCAGAGTGTCTGGGAAATAGAGTCGATAACAAGGAAGGTGGGATGTGAATATACATGATGACTACCGCTGGATACCCAAACGAGAAACCAAAGTTGGAAAGCGAGTTTAGAGAAGCATTAGTGGGAAGAAAAGGTTTCAACATAAAAAAAAGATTTTTCGCAAAAATTGTGAGTATAATGTTTAGTTTGTGTTGTAGTAAATTTGTAATTTGTTTTAAAATTACTGCATGATTTTTTTTACACATACCTTTTTTACTTTCTATAAAACTGTTCGTGGTTCGTGATGGGGGAAATAAAGGTCCTTTTTTTGTGTCAGCACACTTAAAGCACTTTATTCAGCTAAAATATTCCATACAGCAGAAAATTTTTTTTACCCTGTCTAAGTATTTATAATGCTTCTCCAAAAAAGTAATAAGCAGATAGTTCTGAAAATAATTTCTTTTTTTCTGCAGATCTGCATTCTGTAATAAAAATACTGTTGACTTTGTCATTAATCCTTTTACTGAAGTAATCTGCTGAGCTAAAAAAGGATACGGAACTAACTCAACTTGCTTAAGTTGAGTTAGAAAAGATGAGCATTAGGAAGCATCTATTTATTTAATTTTCTCTTTTCATCCACCATAAAGAGGATTACAATCTATTTTGAAGAAAACTTAATTTCTCAAAAACAACTGCTTAGAATAACTTAATATTTCCCCTTTACGAAAGTCTAAATATGGGGGTCACAGTATTTATTATTAAATATTCAATTTATTATTAAATATTCAACATATTTCATCCTAAATTTCTATATATAAGTTAGCTTAAATCGATCCTGTAAAATGAGCTGTTTAGAAAAAAAAAGGAAAGAAAGAAACCCGTGTTATATATATAAAGGGGGAAAATAATGGGCTCAATTCATGTGACGTCATAGTCACATGATAATGATAAACAAGTTTCCAGTCAACCAGTTCATTCATTCATGTGAAGTCATAGTCCCATGATAATGATAAACATGTTTCCAGTCAATCAGTTCATTCATTCATGTGAAGTCATAGTCACATGATAATGATAAACATGTTTCCAGTCAATCAGTTCATTCATTCATGTGAAGTCATAGTCACACGATAAATGCAATCACGTCGTGCTTCCAGCTAATCAGTACACGCGCTGCATTGTTGCCAAAGTTTTGCTTTTTGCGGAAATTTTTTAAAAATGCATGCTTGTCAATAATAATAACGTACAAAGGTAAACAAAATGTTCTCGATTTAAAAACGCACGTTTAGTAAATATTTTTTTAAATTTTGAAATACTTTCTAAAGAATCTTAACACTTGAACATCTTTGCCAAATCATCAAATTTGAAACTTTATCTAAATTTTACAAGCAGAACAACAAATACAAGTATAATGTCAGTTTGTTTTGAATTCAATGAAGAACACGTGATTGTCTTTATCATGTGACCGTCATGAATTTATTCCATTGCTTTTTAAAACATTTCTTTCCAATTTATTATTCATTGAAACAGATCCTCTACACACGAAAGCATCGGGTTCGTCTTGACTTTTTCATTTTGCCCCTCTCCCTGCTAATAATATATATATATATATATATATATATATATATATATATATATATATATATATATATATATATATATATATATATATATATATATATATATATATAAAGTAAAAGCTATGACAAGCTTTGGCAATTCGAAAATATTTTTAAAACTTAAGCAAAAAATATTTTGTATTATCATTAAAATATTAAAAATTCTCCTTTTTACCAGTAACTTTTATGATATCTGACCTTAAAACTCATACTTAGTAGCGCAATAGTCCGTGAGGGCTGAGGCCTACTGCGCCCGTCTCAGGATACGTGACCATTGGACGCAAAGGTGCATGATCAGATGTCCAGATCAGGTGGTTAGCCTAAAAGTCAAACCCCGACAGTGTTTTAGTCCCCAAGCAGGCCCGTTACCCATTTATCGGCCCACTGAAAGGATGAATCGACTTTGCCCAGCCCGAGGATAGAACTCCGCACCTGTGGTGTGGAAGTGCGATGCGCTACCACTCGGCCACTGAGCCACGTCTGACCTTAATTCATATAATTGTTATAGTTCGCAAGTTCTTAAGAATTTAGATTTTCAAGAGACGAAATAAAAACTTAAAAACACAGTAGCCTAATGTAGACCGAAGGTTGGCCTAGTTCGTGAAAATGCCGGGTTATCGTGAATAGAATTTAAAAAGAATAAGCACGAGTGCAAATTTAGAAAATATTGTACAGCACTTGTATGTATTGTTTGTTTGAAAATAAACTGCCCAAATACCCAAAAGAAAAGCACGTACTTTATGAAGGCATAGGGCTCATGTACTAAATGAAAATGAAAATCAATGAATACATTTTTTTAAAATTTCTAATGGGTTGTAAATCGGTGTTTTACCATTGCACATGCACACCTAGTACATTCCCCGGAAACTGGTATCTCTGTTTAGTGCGGCACTTAATAGGCGGATACTAATCACTGCAGGTAATTTTGTCGCCCAGTCTCCTCGCTAGAGGGAGACACCTGAGCTCTGACGTTGCGAACCTGTACTAAGATTTAATTTTGCCGAGAGCACTCAAGTCAAACAGACATTCTAGGGATATTTTACATGCCGTATAATCAATCATACAACATCAATGAATAGATATAAAACAGTAATTTACCTGATCAATCACACCTCAGGAAAATACTTTGGAAGGCATAAAGCTGTCTGTAATAAAAATTAAGAGGCCGATTTTGCAAAACTGGCTACTTTTTTTTAAAGAAAATGCATAAAAATATGAAACAGATTTGTTTTAAAGTGTGTAATAGCATTTTGATTATTCAAACTAGCATAAACGATTCCAAAGGGTTTCAGTACGAAATAAATATTTATAACATCGATTCCTGGATTCCATTTTAATATGTTTTAAGATAGATTATTGTTAAATATTGTTGCCTTATTTACATAATATATCCAGAGATTGACACAGGAATACAAACTGCAAATTTAAACATCACCAAAAGACTTTTCAAACAAATTGTTTTAAGAGAATTTTTCAATTTTTTTTTTTTTTTTACTTTTCAAATTTGTGTGGATCTGGCTAATAAAACAAAACATTCCATTTCGTACTGTTTGTAGATTTTTCTTTTTGTTACAAAATCATTGAATTTATGAGCTAATAACGCCTTGGCTTTTGTAGAAGCACTAACTGTTTATCATGAAACTGTTTTCAAAGCGTGCATCATTAATTATTTTTTCTGTGTAATACATTTTCTTATTAATTCAAATATCCCTTTCATAAGCAATTCCTAAGTGGCATAGCTGTTGATCCACATTTAATGTGCCAGGTGAATATACTGTTACAAGTAATTCTTCAATCGAGAAAAAGACACTTTTGTTCTAGATTTCTAGAACAATTTTCATTTTTAAAAAAATGATAGACAAAGAGATGTGAGTAAATATGGATTAGATAAATATAAAAAAAATTTCCTTAAGAAACTCCCTCTGCAAGATCAATAATTCAGTGTTAATAATAATTTTTATGTTTAATAAAAGGATGTGTAAAAGTATTCCGGGTTAATTATGAACAATACGTTTCGCATTGTTTTCATTTTCGAGAAAAGTAATGTATTCTGTTCCAAATCATTGAATTGTGATTTTTCGAATTTTGAGATCGTTAGAATTTCTTTTCTGCAATATTTCATTATTTTTTAAATTCATAACGGTCGCAGACACATAGACACAATCAAGTGTTCTTTAGTTAATTCAAAACTGACATTAAACTAACTTGTACTTGTTGTTCTATTTGTAAAATTTAGATAAAATTTCACATTTCCTAATTGGGATAAGATGTTCAAGTGCTATGAAAAAAATATCATCAAAAAGATTTTAAAATTAAAACAAGCAATATAAAAAAAATTTTAAGTCAATTCCTACTTAGATCAACAGAGAAAAAATTTATTTTAGCTACTTTTTATTAAATAGTTACAATTAATATAAATTTGCATATACATATGACAGAATCACAACATTAAGTGGTAATTCATTTTTATTTATTATCATTAAAGTATCGTATTTTCATCAAAAACAATCGTGGATATAAAATTTAGTTCAACTGAATGCTTTAAAACGTGAAAGAAAAACCTTTTCAAGTTTTGACATAAATTGCCAAAATGGTCGTTAAGCAGCCACAAATGATGCCAACGTGGCTGTATTTGTAATTCTTTAAATAATTAGTTTTAATCAATTAATTTCTATTAATTATTATTAAATAATTGTATTGTCATCCAAAATAATCATGTATATAAAATTTCAGCTCAATTGAGCACTTTAAAATGTATTTTATTAACGATGGAAAATTCCACCAAGATAAATAAATAAAAAAATATATAGAGATCGTGAGCTAATAGTAGGAATTGAAAAAGGCCTTATTTTGTACATGTATTTTTAAATCTAGTGTTCTTAGTTTACTTATGTGTATTACTATTGTTGGCAGGGGTGTAACTACCACCATAATAGCCATATCAATGATACGGTGACCCCCCACGCTACAGGGGCCCAAACATGCGTAAGCAAAAAATCGTAAAATGTTCAAAAAGAGTCCTCAAGGAATTCTGATATAGAGGCCACTCAACACTAGCTACGCAAGTCAATGTTTGCAAATATGTGCCCTTTAAAAGAAAGTTTCTGCAAAACTCAAAAAATGGCAACAACGAAACACATGAACTGATTAGCTGGAAATACATGATAGATTTTATCAGGGGACTATGACACCACATGAATTTTTTAAAACTGATTGGCTAAAAACACTTGTTTGTCATCATCATGTGACTATGACGTCATATGAATTTAGTCCATTATTTCTTCTAATATCAGGCACATCTTTATTTGAGCTGAGTTCCGAAAATCGTTCAATTTCACACATACAAAAAAAAAAGAAAGAAACTAAATATTATAACTGATATGATCGAATATAAAACAAATACATAACAAACAATACTTAAACAGTGGGATGAAATTTTTAAAACATGAAGAGAAAAACATAAATAGTATTTTAATTTTTTGATGACAGTTTTCTTTATTGATATATTTTTTTTATTTGAAAAATTAATCGTTTGCGTTATTACTGCGTTTTTCTCATTTCTTTTTCTTCTTCTCTTCCTAGTTTATTTTTAACAATTGATTGACATTTCTCAAAAGTAAGGGGTTTTTTGAACCAGCATTATTTGAAAAATTGTGTTCGTACTTTTAGGAATCATTCAGTTTCAAAATAGACTTTCTTTAACTGTTTCAAAAATTCTAAAAAGGAACAGAGAAAGTTTAATATGATATATCTATATGCTATACCACATTAATTTAAACCGCATTAATAATATAGCATCATTTTTATTTATCCTGTTAAAATCATCGTAGTAAATATTAGTAGCATTCTGTCATTTCTTATTAAATTTAGAACAATTTAGCAAAAAGATTGTATTTTGCAACTTCTTTAATTAAGCAATACATATTTTCTCTCTATCTAATATCTATATATCTTCTTTTATCTAAATTTTAAAATTTTAATTGGTAATAGTGGTGATTATATGTACTCATACTTAACCAAAGAGTGTGTGGTTTGAAATGGTGGCCGCGGTAGCCCAGTGGTATAGGTATCGGACCGTGGCTTGCCTTGTCACGAGTTCGAGCTCAGTACCGCTAAAGATACGCCGTGTAGGGGAGTGATGCACGTTTAATCTGTCGAGAGCTCAAACGTCCTCCCGTTGGTGTGGTAGTTAGGAGAAGGGGTGCTAGCTCAGGTGTCGTCCACTTCACTTGACCATGGTTCAAAATTACGTGGTCCGTCACCAAAAGCCCTCGTGTAGCTGAACAATGCGACGTTAATATTCAATCAATCAATCAATGTGGCTTGAAATAAATTATTATTTACTTGGAAGGTGAGAGGATAACCTATCCGTCTAACGACGGACCAAACCCCATTGTGCAAATAATACAACTTTTCATAACATTAATCTTGTCATTAACAAGTATTATATAGTTCTATATTTTTTTTATTTCCATTCCTACTATTATATAGCTCACACTCTCTCTATATTTATATATATAAAGGGTGCTTTTTTAAGAGGTATAGAACTTTAAATTGCAATAAAACAACAATGTATTATTCGATTGACATGAATATTTTTTTATTCGAAAGATAATCTTGTGGCATTACATTTTAAATATGATTTCTGGCGGCTGGCTTGGATGTAGTCCAATCTGGACGTCCAATTTTCGATGACTTTTTCCAACATTTGTGGCCGTATATCGGCAATAACACGGCGAACGTTGTCTTCCAAATGGTCACGCGTTTGCGGCTTATCCGCATAAACCAATGACTTAACATAGTCCCACAGAAAATAGTCTAGCGGTGTTAAATCACAAGATCTTGGAGGCCAATTCCCAGGTCCAAAACGTGAAATTAGGCGGTCACCCAATGTACTTCTTCAATAAATCGATTGGGGCACGAGCTGTGGGACATGTTGTGCCGTCTTGTTGGAACCACAGCTCCTGGCCATCATGATTGTTCAATTCCGGAATGAAAAAGTTAGTAATCATGGCTCTATACCGATCACCATTGACTGTAACGTTGTGGCCTTCATCGTTTTTGAAGAAGTACGGACCAATGATTCCACCAGCCCATAAAGCGTACCAAACAGTCAGTTTTTCTGGATGTAACGGTGTTTCGACATACACTTGTGGATTAGTTTCACTCCAAATGCGGCAGTTTTGTTTGTTGACATAGCCATTCAACCAGAAGTGCGCTTCATCGCTAAACAAAATTCGCTAATGAAAATCGGGAACAACGGCAATCACGTTTTGGGCCCATTCCACGAATCTACGCCTTGCTTGATGATCGTTTTGATGAATTGCCAAACCACAAACTGAGAATAAATCACTTGACTGCTGTTAAATCGGTTGCCATCTTGGAAAGTAATGCCAACTTAAACTTCTATACCTGGAAAAAAAAACACTCTTTATATCTAAATATATAAAGGAGAAAAGAGACTCACTCACTGACTAATCACGATACTCCGGAACTATTGAACCTACAGACTTGAAATTTGATAGGTAGGTTCCTTTCATGGAGTAGACGTCAGCTAAGAACGGATTTTGCAAAGTTCGAACCCCACGGGGCGATACGGGGGTTTAAGGGGCATTATAGATAATTATTTCTATTTATAAACTATTAGATGTACAGTCGTGAAAAAAACTTGGTACACAGATTTCTTTCATAAAATAGAGATTCCCTACATAATGATTTTTACGAAAATCTACCTCCAAGGGGCGTTGAGGGCGCTTAAGGGGCATTATACATAATTATTTCCATTTTTAACCTATTAGACGTACAGTCTTGAAATTTGGTAAGCAGATTCCTTTCATAGAGTACAGATCCACTACAGAATGGGTTTTGTGAAAATCGACACCAAGTGGCGTTGTGGAGAATTAAAGGGCGTTATAGGCAATTAACTCCTTTTTTAAACTATTAGACGTAAAATCTCGAAATTGTGAGTAAGCAGATTCCATTCACTGAGTAGAGATCTGTCATAAAATGGGCTTTGTGAAAATCATTTCCTAAGTGGCGTTGCAGGGGCTTAAGGGGCGTTATACATAATTATTTCCCTTTTTAAACTATTAGACGAACAGTCTTCAAATTTGGTAAGCGGATTCCTTTCATAGAGTACAGATCCCCTACATAATGGGCTTTTTTAAAAATTGACCCCAAGTGGCGTTGTGGAGAATTAAGGGGCGTTAAAGGCAATTACCTCCTTTTTTTATATTAGACGTAAAATCTTGAAATTGAGTCAGCAGATTCCATTCACTGAGTAGAGATATGCCGTAAGATGGGTTTTGTGTATATCGTTTCCTAAGTGGCGTTGCGGGGGCTTAAGGGGCGTTATAGATAATTATTTCCATTTTTAACCTATTACACGTACAGTCTTGAAATTTGGTAAGCGGATTTCTTTCATAGAGTACAGATCCACTACAGAATGGGCTTTGGGAAAATCAACTCCCAAGTGGCGTTGTAGAGAATTAAGCGGCGTTATAGGCAATTTTTCTCCTTTTTTAAACTATTAGACGTAAAATCTCAAAATTTAGTAAGCTGATTCCATTCATTGAGTAGAGATCCACTCTAAGATGGGTTTTGTGAAAATCGACTCCCAAGTGGCGTTGTGGAGAATTAAGAGGCATTATAGGTAATTAACTCCTTTTTTAAACTATTAGACGTAAAATCTCGAAATTGAGTAAGCAGATTCCATTCACTGAGTAGTCATAAAATGGGCTTTGTGAAAATCGTTTCCTAAGTGGCGTTGCAGGGGTTAAGGGGCGTTATACATAATTATTTCCCTTTTTAAACTATTAGACGTACAGTCTTCAAATTTGGTAAGCGGATTCCTTTCATAGAGTACAGATCCCCTACATAATGGGTTTTTTTTAAAAATCTACTCCAAGTGGCGTTGGGGAAAATAAAGGGGCTTTATAGGCAATTACCTCCTTTTTTAAACTATTAGACGTAAAATCTTGAAATTGTGTAAGCAGATTCCATTCACTGAGTAGAGATATGCCGTAAGATGGGTTTTGTGTATATCGTTTCCTAAGTGGCGTTGCGGGGGCTTAAGGGGCGTTATAGATCATTATTTCCATTTTAAACTATTAGACGTACAGTCTTAAAATTTGGTAAGCAAATTCCTTTCATGGTGTAGAGATCCGCTACAAAATAGTTTTGGGGAAAATTGATCCTCAAGGGTCACTGAGGGGGATTAAGGGGCGTAATAGATAAATATTTCCGCTTTTCAACTAATAGAAACACCTACTTGAAAATTAGAAGGTATGTTCCTGTTCATGGAAAAAAGTTCCTTTTACAAAGATTTTTGCGAAAACGGACCCCCAAAGGAGTGGGATTGCAAGGGATTAAGGCGTGTTATAGAAAAAATCCTGTTTGTGAATTTAACTCATTTACTTGAAATTTGTTGAGCACTTTTCTTTAGTTGAATAGAGCTCCACTAAGAATGGATTTTACGGAAATCAACTCCAGGGGGAAGCGGGGAGAGTTATTGGAGCGTATTGATAGACAAAATTCCCGTTTTCGAACTGCTAAGACTACAATAATAAAACTTGGTTTGCATGTTTCTTTTGTTGAATTGGAATCCGCTAAGAGTGCTCTCAACGAGGTATTGATGATAAAATTTCCGTTTTTGCACTGTTAGATTTAGACTTGAAATTTAGCACTTCTGTTTATTTTATGGAGTAGAGATCCACTGAAAGTTGCTTTGGTGGAAATCCACTTGATTATTAGGTTAAGTGAGCGAAAAAAATCTTTCTCCTTCTATTTCAGATATAAATAGAAATAAGATATTATAATTTATGTTCTTTTTATATCAAGGGGCGAGAGTGTAACAGCTATAAATATATTTTTGAATACAATCGAATTCTTAATGCTAGATATCAATAATTAATATATATGTAAACAGTATACATATATACAACATCGTGAAATACCCAGTGAAGCGGGTGGGTAACGGCTAGTATATATATATATATATATATATATATATATATATATATGTATATATATATATATATATATATATATATATATATATATATATATATATATATATTATATTATATTTTAACATACTCCATCAAGCCTTGATTATTTACACAGATGGTAGTCGTTCGGATACGGGTAGAGCAGGGAGTGGTATTTTTAGTAACACTCCTGGGAACGATGTTAAAATCAGCATCATGAATCCTGACCACTGTTCCGTCTTTAGATCGGAACTCATTGCTATTAATGGTGCTCTCGGTCATGCTATTAACTCTTATAAGGACAGTATTTGGATCCTGACAGGAAGCAAAAGCTCCATCCAATATTTGAAAAATTGGCCAAAAATTATGAACAGTACTGGTCTAGATATTTTACCGAAATTAGTTAGGCTTGGTCAGAGGAAACACGTATGTCACCAGTGGATTCCATCACATGTGGGTGTGCCTGGGTACGAAGCTGCTGATGAGCTGGCTGGTAGGGGATGTGATCTCCCTAACCCCAGTTCCACTGTCTTAACCCATACGGAAATTCCTTCCTTCCAAAGAAATAAAATGAATTTGACTTGGCGAAACCCTCCTGCTCACCACTGGTACGTAGCTAAGAGTCCTGGCCTATCTATACAGTGCAGGAGTTCCAGGGCTCATCAAACGCCTTGGCGCGCCTTAGAAGCGGTCACCTGCGTAGTATGACTTTCGTGCAGGAGGTAAAATCTTTCTTTACCTGTCCCTGCTCTCTCCTTGCTTCTCCTGCTCATCTTCTGGACTGCTGGGGCATTTCCCTGCGACAGTTGTATGAAGAGCAAGACCTGGTGTGTGAGACTATTACGCGGAAAGGTCAAATGGACTTGGTGTAGGCTTTCTTGCTCCAAGGGGATTGGAAACAACAACAACATATTTATTGTAAACTTGTGGGTTCTTTTCGGATCGTGTTCGAATTGCGAAAAGAAAATAATTGCAGTCAGGATTTTGTCCCTCTTTTTTATTCCACACCTTCTATGGAACATTTTTTAAAATAAAGAATATATTAAGATACTACAAGATTACAATACATCGTCCCGCAGTCTTTCCTTTATCCAACCACGTTTTTTTCGCCACCGCTTTCCTTTTCTCCCTCGTTCCGCCCCCTCTCCCCTCTCGTTGCCAGGTCCTTCTCTCTATCTCCTGTGTCTCATTCGACCTGTTGCCAGGTTCAGGCAGTAGATCCTTACACGCCCCACCTAAGAGTAAAATTTGCCCCTTGTGGCTGATTTTACCATTTCAGACACCAGGAACAGAAAATTCACAAACCGTGAAACAGAAAATTCACAAACAGAACACACACAATAATTATAACAGTCAAAAGTCTTGATGATTGTTCTAGTCAAAGTTCCTTAAAACAAACACATGAAATAATATTAATAGTTCACCCAATTGAAATAAGTGACTATGTTCCCAGAAAGATCTAAACTGTAATGGGATTGCAAACAGATACATAGGAAACACATTATACAAAAAAACAACAACACTAAATATATACGTTGCAGTTCTTATCTTAATCTAGACAATGTTTATTTCATTAACTCATGAATGAATGCTCAATGACTTCACTAAATCTATATTAAGTACACAGTAAAAACTTTCCTACGGCTCTAATTTGCCTTTGGCCGGTATGATTTCCGACCCAACCCATCTCACCCATTCTAATACAAAGTTAATTTGCTTTACACGATTTTTCCGAATTTGCATTAGAATGTCTATATCGACTATTCGAGACACAACGAACTGCTCTAACATTCTTAAAACCTGAGCCGTTAAATTACATCCATAAGAAGTGTATACAATCTTAAACCTCACTTTTTTAGTCATGTAAATGTCAAACGGCATAACGCACGCAGCATACTTCTTCGTGAAAGAACGACAGAAATACCACTTCCCCAAATCCAGTACCGTGACCCACGATGCTGCGCTATTCTTTTCTACAAAACCTTCCCTTTTTAACAAAAGGTAATATGCGACACTAAAAGGTAAAGGTAAAGGTTATATGCGACACAGTTATTTGTTACTAATCAGAACGCAGAACCTTTTTCAAAAAAAAAAAAAAAAACACAATTAACAACATACTTTAGCTACATCACCATAGAATTATTTCTCAAATCATAAATCTACTATTAGTTTCTTTTTTTTTTATTAAAAGAAGAATCTTATGCAGGAAACAAAAAACCAATATATATATACATCATAAATTACGAGCAAAGGAAATAAACTCAGATTGCATTAAACTATCAACTAACTGACAAATTGCAACACTTTTGCTTAAAAAGAAAAACTATCATATAATATTAAAAAAAAACATGCCTCATTCTGAGTCATAAATAACCTAAAAAATCTCTTATTTACAACATTTTAACAGGAAGTCTACTTGAAATACATATACATTTTTTTAATGGATATTTTTCACCCACTCAAACATACATTTTTTGCAACCATTATTTCAAGATAAATTAATCTAATTCTTTTTTTTTTTTTGCAAACTGAATTGTTATGCAAAACACTTTCTATACCCAGATTTTAATTTTTGAGACAACTTCAATGTACACAAATTTTAATTTTTGAGACAACTTCAATATACACAAATTTTAATTTTTGAGACAACTTCAATATACACAAATTTTAATTTTTGAGACAACTTCAAAACAGTAAAGAATGATGATAAAAAAAGAAATTATAGTTTAACACTATGTAGAACTCTAAATAACTTATTTTACAACATTTAAAATGATACCCTATTATTTCCAGGTAAAATAAGAGTACACAATAATCTTATTTCATCAACACAATAATCCAACAACATAGAATATTGCAATAAACCAATGAAATTTTCTTTTCCAGATATGTATATATATCTGCTTTTTCTATTTTTTTAAACAAATTAAATATGACTGCATCCCATTACTCGTTTAAATATTTACACAATATTTTAACTTAGGGGAACAATAGCCACTTACCTCGACATGAACGCTGTTTCTGTACTTGAACACTACTGGGATTTCCTTTGTTGTTTTCAGATCACAGCTCCATTTATCAGAAACTGAAGAAAAATACGGCATCTGTTTATTCCATAGCCCAACTCACCAGGTGATGGTAAAACTCCATATGAGGAAGGTCTTGTTTTTTTCACTTGAAACTGCTGCAGGGCAATTCCTGGGATCCATGTGGTCATCAACTTGAAAATACACCGCAGGATTTTATTTCCTTCTTAAAAATTTTCTTTCAAACTTAATGTCCACTAGAACCTTGTTCACAATTATGTAGTAGGAACACCGATCAATTTGAAATATTTTGTTCATTTAACTTCTGATTAACATTGCTCCATCGCAATCCCACTTCTGACACCAGTGTAAACTTGTGGGTTCTTTTCGGATCGTGTTCGAATTGTGAAAAGAAAATAATTGCAATCAGGATTTTGTCCCTCTTTTTTATTCCACACCTTCTATGGAACATTTTTTTAAAATAAAGAATATATTAAGATGCTACAAGATTACAATACATCGTCCCGCAGTCTTTCCTTTCTCTCTATCTCCTGTGTCTCGTTCGACCTGTTGCCAGGTTCAGGCAGTAGATCCTTACACGCCCCACCTAAGAGTAAAATTTGCCCCTTGTGGCTGATTTTACCATTTCAGACACCAGGAACAGAAAATTCACAAACCGTGAAACAGAAAATTCACAAACAGAACACACAATAATTGTAACAGTCAAAAGTCTTGATGATTGTTCTAGTCAAAGTTCCTTAAAACAAACACATGAAATAATATTAATAGTTTACCCAATTGAAATAAGTGACTATGTTCCCAGAAAGATCTAAACTGTAATGGGATTGCAAACAGATACATAGGAAACACATTATACAAAAAAACAACAACACTAAATATATACGTTGCAGTTCTTATCTTAATCTAGACAATGTTTATTTCATTAACTCATGAATGAATGCTCAATGACTTCACTAAATCTATATTAAGTACACAGTAAAAACTTTCCTACGGCTCTAATTTGCCTTTGGCCGGTATGATTTCCGACCCAACCCATCTCACCCATTCTAATACAAAGTTAATTTGCTTTACACGATTTTTCCGAATTTGCATTAGAATGTCTATATCGACTATTCGAGACACAACGAACTGCTCTAACATTCTTAAAACCTGAGCCGTTAAATTACATCCATAAGAAGTGTATACAATCTTAAACCTCACTTTTTTAGTCATGTAAATGTCAAACGGCATAACGCACGCAGCATACTTCTTCGTGAAAGAACGACAGAAATACCACTTCCCCAAATCCAGTACCGTGACCCACGATGCTGCGCTATTCTTTTCTACAAAACCTTCCCTTTTTAACAAAAGGTAAATCTCGGTTCTCGAAAATATGTTTAACAAAGCTTCACAGGTTTCCTTCGCACTGAGACTATTCAACGGCACAGCCTCGCCCCACCTAGTGTGTTGATCAACCACACATAAAATACATTTATGTCCCTTTGAGCTTGGTGGATGAATTGGACCTATCAGATCCATATTCACCACCTGAAATGGTAATTCAGGCCTTGCCACAGGTGTAATGGGTGATCGGTCTTTAATCCTAACCGATCGAGTGAGCTGACACTCTTTACATGATTCACAAAATTTCTTCACATTGGCCCTTACACTCTCCCAAAAGAAAGAATACTTGATTCGTTCAAGCGTCTTCTTGGGCCCCATGTGACTACTGAACACGGAAATATGCGCTAGTCTCAACACCTAAGTTCTTCTGCATTTCGGAATTACCAGTTGCCCAATACTCTCCCCGAGTATTTTATCCCTATGAAATAGATATCCATCTACTTCATAGTAGTTTCCTTTGCCTTCCTTAGCATACTTCCAAGCCAATGCTAACTCGGCACAACACACTTGCTCGGAACGAAAACTATCAGCCACTATGCTTCCTTTATCCATCTCAGCGGTCACCTCCTCATCCTTAGTACCCAATGTTCCCACTTCATTCCGACATGAAGTAATATTCCTTTGAGAATCCTCAATGTGCTCCTGTGCTTTCTCTGGCAGAATACCCGATGAAACCTCGGTTTCATCTACATTTCCTGAGTCAACCCTCAGGTCCTGAGAGCTTTGAGCCAGTGAATTCTCTTCACTCTGGGATCCTCCCCTCTGGGATCCTTACATTTATCTTGGTAGAATTTTCAATCGTTAATAAAATACATTTTAAAGCGCTCAATTGAGCTGAAATTTTATATATATGCTTATTTTGGATGACAATACAATAATTTAATTATAAGTAATAAAAATTAACTGATTAAAATTAATTATTTAAAGAAATGTAAATACAACCACGTTGGCATCCTTCTTGGCGACTTGTGTCAAAACTTGAAAAGGTTTTTTTCTCACGTTTTAAAGCATTCAGTTGAACTGAAATTTTATATACACGATTGTTTTGGATGACAATATGATACTTTAATGATAATTAATAAACATGAATTACCACTTAATGTTGTGATTCTGTCATTTATATAGACATATTTATATTAATTGTAACTATTTAATAAAAAGTAGCTAAAATAGAATTTTTCTTTGTTGATCTAAGTAGGAATTGACTTGAAAATTCTTTTTTATATTACTTGCTAATCAATACATTGAAAGCAAGGAAAATATAAATTTCGAGTTTTCATTTCCGGATTTTAATTTATACTTCAATTTAGACTTATAATTTTGCCCTTACTTTGTAATGGTATTTCAATGGAAACTAGTTGAAATATTGGCGATATAGCCAAGTTCGCTTCATTTTTGGAGACTTTGTGACAATATGGATGCTTCAGGAAATTACTGGAGAAATCTATAACATCACAATGCATGACGTAAGCAGATTTCTTGAGAAAACGCTGAAAGATAGGGGGTGGGCAGGGATGGAAAAATTATTCTTGCCACTCCTCTTCGGGGTCAAATCCAGCTTTATACGACCCATTTTTCACTAACTGTATCTTATGTACAAATAAATTTACTACAGCATCACGAAAAACGTCTTTTATATAGAGAGAGAAATGTTTTAATTACTTATTTTTTAATTTGTTATGTTGTAATAAAAATAAAATGAACCCAACAGTTTTATTTATAGCCATAAAAACTGTTGGAAATGAAATATTGAACTAACCATCGTTTTGTTTTTGTTTTAGTTATGTGATAAACTGCACGTGCGTTCTCTTCAGAACTTGTGCTCATTACTTTGCAAGACTTAGGTAGCAGCACAGAGCTATCCCGGATATTGTTATCTGTGTGGAACCTGTATTATTTCTGAAATTTATTGCACAAGTTTTTTGATAGGTTTTTAATTGATGGATATGATAAATTGCGTCAAGTGTGTTATTTCGAAACAATCCATTTCAATAAAAATGCGAAAATTTCAGGTGGAAAATTTGCAATTAAATATTGAATAAAATAAAAAAAAATTTTTTTGTTTTTCTTTTAAAAATAAGATTAGAGTAATTACACATTGAATTGCGTCATATTCATCTGATATAGATGCTTAAGAGTGTGAAAAAGAAAACTCGTTTTTGCCTTTTATTTCAGTACTATTTTAACCTCTCTATCAAATGCCCAGAAAAAAAATATTTATGGATTTTTTTTTGCTGAGTTATGGGCAGTTTCGATATCCTTCCATCCATGACTAAGACTCTTATTCACATTCTACTATAAAAAAAAGTTAAACTGAGTGCAAAATTGATAGAAATACCAGCTAACTTTTTAGTACACAGTTCTTAAATAGTGCAATGGGCCATCGCCGGGCCACTCAGAAAAGGCTGTAGGGCTACATGCGGCTCGCGGGCCGCAAGTTGAGTACCGCTGACTTAAAAGGTTTCATAGAATCTAACGAAGTTGTCTGACAGCTCAAAGATTTTTGATTCTCCCGCAAAACTTCCTCGTAGCATACTAATAAATTTTTATTCTTTATTATGTTGAAAAAAATATGTTCTTCGCTAGAGTCTATATTTTCTAAAACTTGTAACCCTCTTTCAATTAAACTGCGACCTTCTGTCAAATTCTCAAATGTGATTTGGTCTTCTAATTAAATCGGGTCTACAGATTCAAGTGTAACGGGTCTATTTGCGTACTTCCTATTAATTCTCTTGGGGAATAATGGTTCTTTAAATATAGGGTGTTTTTTTAGAGGTATAGAACTTTAAATTGCAATAAAACAACGATGTATTATTCGATTTACATGAATTTTTTTTTATTCGAAAGATATTCTTGTGGCATTACATTTTAAATATGATTTGCGGCATAGGACTGCCACGGCTGGCTCGGATGTAGTCCAATCTGGACGTCCAATTTTCGATGACTTTTTCCAACATTTGTGGCCGTATATCGGCAATAACACGGCGAATGTTGTCTTCCAAATGGTCAAGCGTTTGTGGCTTATCCGCATAGACCAATGACTTTACATAGCCCCACAGAAAATAGTCTAGCGGTGTTAAATCACAAGATCTTGGAGGCCGATTCCCAGGTCCAAAACGTGAAATTAGGCGGTCACCAAACGTGTCTTTCAATAAATCGATTGTGGCACGAGCTGTGTGACATGTTGCGCCGTCTTGTTGGAACCACAGCTCCTGGACATCATGATTGTTCAATTCCGGAATGAAAAAGTTAGTCATCATGGCTCTATACCGATCACCATTGACTGTAACGTTGTGGCCTTCATCGTTTTTGAAGAAGGATTCCACCAGCCCATAAAGCGCACCAAACAGTCAGTTTTTCTCGATGTAACGGTGTTTCGACATACACTTGTGGATTAGCTTCACTCCAAATGCGGAAGTTTTGTTTGTTGACGTAGCCATTCAACCAGAAGTGCGTTTCATCGCTAAACAAAATTCGCTTATGAAAATCGGGAACAACGGCAATCTCGTTTTGGGTCCATTCGACGAATCTACGCCTTGCTTGATGATCGTTTTGATGAATTGCCAAACCAAACTGAGAATAAATCACTTGACAGCTGTTAAATCGGTCGCCATCTTGGAAAGTAATGTCAACTTAAACTTCTATACCTGGAAAAAAACACTCTTTATATCTGCAATTATCTGATCTATTACGCTATTGCTCCCATCAGGGATCTAGCTACCGCCGTATCAGTGATACAGGCCCCCCTAAATACAGAGGCCCCAATATATGTAAGCAAGAAAATCGTAATATGATGAGGGGCCCAAAAGTAGGAAGTCCAAGAAATTTTGATACATGGCCCACTCAGATCTAGCTACGCCAGTGGCTCCCACATTTATCTATTGAAGCATTTCTTAACTTGGGTTGTTGAAATTTGTGACGTTGTTGAGAATTGTCAATAAATTGAGTTTGTCTTGACTATAACTAATCTTCCTTCTAACCCTCGTGTATTAATGGATGGGACTATCCATCCATTGCACAAGTTCTTCAATGTCTTGCTGATGCATTTCTATGATCTCATCAATTGTCAGCTCATGATTGTGGGAATCCAGCAGTTCTTTATCTTCATCCCTATCCATTTCTAAATTGATTTGCTTGGCAAGATCGACAACTTCTTCAATCAAATTACCAATTTCATCAGGATCTGCCACTGATTCCGCCTGAGTCTTAGTGATGAAATAATAAGAACGCAGTTTTTTCAGACGCCATTTAAGGTATCCGACTTCGTTCGGAACCGTGATTTTAAAAAAGCGCATAAATGGATAATTTTCATGATATTTAGTGTCACTTAGATTAGAATACATATATAAAATTGTTTTAAGGACATAATGACAAAAAAAATTAGTTAATACACTGTTTTGGCAAAAAATTAACTTAAAATAACCTTTTTTCAAAATGTTCTCCTATTATAAAAAATGCTTCTATAATAATAATATTTGGCTTATATAAAGTAAAACTTCTCAAGACGGCCTGAAGTAGGATTTTTGAAAAATTCACATGATTTTCAGTTACCACCAATTAAAATAATTATCAGCGTTTTTTCCTTAAAATTTCTCCCCTCTGTTGCAGTAAAATATGGATAAATCCACTTCTAAGTTATATATCGTCGGCCTAATTATCCACCAGTGTAACTGATTTAATATAGGAGTGCAACGTGCCAAGCGGTTTTTGGCGCGATTCCTTAATCGCGCCAAGCAGCTGTGAAGCAAAACATTCCCTTTTGTTTTGTCTACGCCATGCCTGAGTGCGCGCTCCAGTTTTAATTTATTCCTTCGATCAGTATAATCACTATTTTTTTTATTTCATAATAAAACTAGATTTCGAGGGGAGAGGTGGTGGCAAGATTTTAACATAAAATAAATACAACAGAAAGTAATATTAATGTATTACACGTCCAGGTATAAATTATTTACACTATTTTAAGCGTTCATTACACAAAATTTGTAACAATGTGTTACTTTTGCTGAGCTGAGATCAGTTTAGGAAGGTGTTTTCAAAAATCAACTCACAAGAGATTTTCGGGAGAAGTTATAAATATAAAAAATAATCATTTTTATTATCTATTAGATCTACAGAATTAAAATTTAATATTGTTTCTTTGTTCAGCTGATATGCAAAAGCTTTTTTTTTTTGTTTAATTTGCAATTCACGATTGTAATATTATCGCCTATCTTGGTGAATATAAACAACAACATGGCGCCTAGGCCTACTGTAACAAATTAGCATCCCAGATGAAGTTACGCAGTCTGATAATTAGACCGACGATATTTCAAAAATTCTAGTTCAGCCTCTGTACAGAGAGCTGAGCTATATACTGGCAAAATATTATTATAATAGAAGCATTTTTCATAAATGGAGAATATTTTGAAAATTGGTTATTCTTTTTTTGTCAAAATATTGTACTTCAATAATTTTTTTTGTAATAACACTCTTAAAACAGTTTTATATACGTTTTATAATCTAACACTAAATATCATAAATATTATCCATTTATACACTTTTGCAAAATCCCGGTTCCGAACGTAGTCGGATATTTTCAAGTTTTTTGTGAAACTATATTTCAAAATTATCCAATTATTCCCACTGCAACTGGCGCATTGTATTGTTTCCCAAAATGTTTAACAGAGAGCTCGTTGTTTTGTCTCATAGCTTCATGCAAATGTGTAAATGATCGTATCGAATATCAAGCTTTGAATGTTTTGATGACTCCCTGATCCGTCGACTGAATCAGGCAAACAAAAGGGACGAATTGACGAGATTCGTAAATCGCTTAACTCCAGGTTCGCGCAAGTTAGGGTATCATAAGTTGAGGTATTACTGCATATTTAAACACAGTCGAACCTCCATATTAGGAACCTCTATATTACAAATTTTTCTATACAGCGAACTTTTTCCTGGAACCAAGAACATTTCACGATATTCTTCGTAAAATAACCTCCAATTGCGAAGTGCATTTTCTATATAACGAACTTTTTCTCTTGTGATTCAACTTTTTTCTCCCTATTTTAAATGTATTTCTGAACATTTCAAGTTATTCTATTTTTTAACACATTTTATGGTGGTCATTAATCTTGAACTGGTTTTATTAGGTGCCTAATTCGCCGTGAGTAATATAATTCTGGGCGCTGTAACCTTTAATTCCCATTGTCCCCAGTTCGCTAGAAACATTTTCGATTTAATCGAAGCATTTTTTCAAACAAAAAACTCAAACAAAATAAACAGATTTTATGAATAATTAAATTTAAGGACGCATGTTGTAATGAATGTTTAGAATCTCTAGTTATAAAATAATGAATGTTTACAATTACTTGTGTACTTTAAATTAGAAAATTTCCTTAAAATTCATTAATTTTAATATAAAATTATTTTCTTAGTGTTGAAAATGCAGTGTATGCCTCGACATTCTTTTTTCTTGTTTTCCTTGCAGGTTTTTTTTTTTTGCTTCTATTTTTGATGGGTAAGATATATATAAAATAAATAGATATTAATTTACGAAAAGGCGTGATAATAATTACTTTTTTCAATATATAATGTTTATGAATTTAAAATTTGTTTTATATGGTTTATAAAGTATATTGAAAGGTGAACCTCTATATAACGAAATTTCCATATAACGAACTTTTTTCGGGATTTAGCGACTTCGTTAAATAGAGGTTCGACTGTAATTACTCATATGCTCAGAATATAGGGAATCGAATTATTTATGGACAGCTTCGCTCAAGTGGATACTTGCCTTTTATATATTCACTCTTTCAATCAGTATTAGTATTTAGTAAAGGAAATAATTGGTTATTGAGAACAGTTTTTTTTTTCAATTTAGGAATTTTCTATAAAAAAAAACTATGATTTCTAAATGTACAAATGAGTAAATATAAGTAAATTGAGTGAATAAGATGCAGTAGCGCACACAGAAGTTTTCAAAGGGGGGGGTCCAGGGTCGAAAGTCCACCATTCTTGTATCATACTCCTTTTGATTTTGCCGATTTTTGGGAACAAAAAAAACAGTAAAAAACCAATTATTGAATAAATAATTAGTATTAATTAATAAAATTAATCATTAAAAACAAATATTTGATTAAATTTTTCGTATTATATACTTAAAATTATAATCAATCGAGAAAAAAATCAAGGGCTTTGGGGGGTCTGGACCCCTAGGGCACTCCCCTTGTGAGCGCCACTGATAAGATGTAATTATCTGGTGGGGATTGAAATTTAAGAACACTTTCTTTCATATGAATTGTAATGTTGTACAAGTAAGTACAGCTTTTGAAATAAATTTCTAAAAATAATTGTTGTAAAATAATATTGCTTTAGTTTATTTTTCAAAACGCGAATCGCGGGTAGAAAACGGAAATTGTTTTTTCCCCATAACAGAATCGCGTTCTATTCAAGTCTTGATTATTTATACAGACGGTAGCCGTTCGGATACGGGTAGAGCAGGGAATGGTATATTTAGTAACACTCCCGGGTGTGATGTTAAAATCAGCATCAGGAATGCTGACCACTCAGCGGTCTTTAGATCGGAACTCATTACTATCAGTGGAGCTCTTGATCATGCTCTCATAAAAAGACAGTATCTGGATCCTGACCGGCAGTTGGAGTTCCATCCAATATTTGATCAATTATCCAATGATGATGTACGGTACTGGTCTGAATATTGTTTCCAAATCAGCTAGGCTTGGTGAGAGGAAACAAGTGGGTCTCAGATGGATACCGTCGCATGTGGGTGTGCCTGGGAACGAAACCGTTGATGAGCTGGCTGGTAGGGAATGTGATCTCCCTGACCCCATTTCCTCTGTCTTGAACCATTCTGAAATTCATTCCCACCACACAGTTAAAATGAATCTAACTTGGCGAAACCCTCCTGCTCATCACTGTTACCCAGCTAAGAGTTCTGGCCTATCTTTACAGTGCAGGAGATCCATGGCTCTTCAGATGGCCTTGGCGCGCTTTAGAAGTGGTCACCTGCGTGGTAACCTCTGTGCAGGGGGTAAAGTCTTTCTTTTCCTGTCCCTGCTCTATCCCTTATCTTCTGGACTGCTGGGGCATTTTCCTGCGACAGTTGTTTTGAGTTCAAGATCTGGCTTATGACATTATTATGCGGAAAGGTTAAATGGACTGGGAGTAGGCTTTCCTTCTCCAAGGAACAACAACGTTCTATTAAAATAAATAAATGCTTCTTGTTCTGAATAACCTGTATATATAAGGGAGAAAAACGACTCGCTCCTCACGAGATCTCCCAAACTATTAGATCTACAGATATAAAATTTGGAAAGCATATTTCTTTTTTGTTAAGTAGAGATCCGTTAAGAAAGTTTTTTACGGAAATCGACTCCCAAGGGGGATGGGTTACAAGGGAGTAAAAAATAGACTTAAGTCTCAGTCCTTTTTAAATCATGAGACGAGGGCTATGAGGATGTTTAATACAAACATCTTAATTGTAAGACATATGCAGCGTGTCCCAGGATCATTAGGACTAACTTTTAAGGAAGGTAGGGGACACCATAAGGATTCAGATTTATATTGCGATCCGCGGTAGGAAACATCTTCTTTCAGCGCTAGGTGGCCTTGTTCACAACAGCATTTGAGGAAACAAACCTACATTACCGCAGTCATTTGAGCAGTCATCACCCACAGAGGAGTATGGAATGTTTTACAAACACCGAGTTGGTAGATAAGTACCTGATTTACAGATTGGTAGAGAGAAATGCACGAACAGCAGAAAGATTATATCGCAAAAGTTACCCACTGAAAGATGCAGCGGTCTAGCCGAATGCTTACTAATTTGCATCACAATTTGTGTGAATATGGATCATCACGAGGTAATATGCACAGTGAGGGCTGGTCACGCATTCCAACGGGTCACGATGTCCAGGACATTTTGTTCAACGTATGGAACAAAATGTGTTGGAAACCATTCGAAGGAATGCGAGTACCATGTTGGGAGTTTGAGTCACTCGTGGTCAGCCCTCACTATTCCTATTACCTCGTAGTGATCCATATTCACACAAATTATGATGCAAATTAACAAACATCAGGTGGTCCGGTGCATTTCTCTGTGGGTACCTTTTGCGGTACAATCTTTGAGCTGCTCGTGCATTTTCTTCTGGCAATCCGAAAATAGGGTGCATATCTGCCAGCTCGGAGTTTGTAAAATGTTCCATACTCCTCTGCGGGCGATGACAGCTCAAATAACTACGGTAATGTAGGTATGTTTCTTAAATGTTCTTGTGAACAACGCTACGGAGCGTCAGACAAAGATATTTCCGACCACGGATTGCAATACAATTTTGAATCCTTGTGATGTCCCCCCCTTTTAAGTTAGTCCCAATGATCCTGGGACACCCTGTATGTCAATGTGTAACTGTGTGGGCCGATACTATTTGATCCATGGACTGGTATGGGTCAACGGCCCGGGGGTTGCGGACCTGTGACTTTTAAAGCATGTGCCAACTGGACCCTTGCCAAGGGCTTCACCCCAAGTAGAGGCCTCGTTTCGGTCTCAACTTTGTCTTGAAAAATCATGTTCCGTATAGTTTTATGGTCAAATATTCCCGTATATATTTTCCAAAAAACAGGGGATTTCAAGTGCATGTCAACTGGCAAAAGTGGTAAGACTTCATTATTATGTGATGACCGTTGTCCATGTCTAGGCCTAATGCCATAAACAATCATTCAACTCATTTAGTCAAAATGTGGCCATCGGTCGAGCCAGTTTGTGCCTATTTTTTTGATATTGAGAGTCGTGCACATTTATTTGTATAAAATTACCATTTGAACGAGTATTTGTGACAATGCGTACTATATACTGTTTACTTTTAAAGATCTCAGGTGGGGCTTACTTTTGCATAAGTGCGCGGGGCCTCAAAGATCTTAAGATTTATTTGGGCCCAGGGTCTCAAACAGTCTTAAGACGTCCCTGTTGGGATCACTGGTTTATAAGAAGGATAATCATTAAAATCCTAAGGTATCCGACTACGTCCGGAACCGTGATTTTAAAAAAGCACATAAATGGATAATTTTCATGATATTTAGAGTCACTTAGATTAGAATACATGCATAAAATTATTTTAAGGACATTTTGACAAAAAAAATTTATTTAAACGCAATATTTTGGCAAAAAATTAACTTAAAATAACCTTTTTTTCAAAATGATCTCCTTTTATGAAAAGTGCTTCTGTTATAATAATATTTTGCCTGTATATAGCTCAGATCTCTGTACAGAGGCTCAACTATGATTTTTGAAAAATTCACATTATTTTCAGAGTTACAACCCATTGAAATAATTATCGGCGTTTTTTTCTTAAAATTTCTCCTCTCTGTTGTCGTAAAACATGGATAAACCCACTTCTAAGTTATATATTTCAAACATTCTAGTTGAGTCTCTGTACAGAGGTCTCAGCTATTTACAGGCGAAATATTATTATAATAGATGCATTTTTCACAAACTGAAAATATTTTGAAAATGGGTCATTCTATGTTCATTTTTTGTCAAAATATTGTTCTTAAATAATTTTTTTATTGTAATACTACTCTTAAAACAATTTTTATATACATTTTCTAATTTAAGTGACACTAAATATCATAAATATTATCCATTTATACGCTTTTGCAAAACCACGGTTCCGAACGTAGTCGGATACCTTAATACAATACTATTTGAATAAAAATACGTCAGAGTTAAAAGAATATATATATTAAGAATCAATTTTTAAAGAAGTTTCCTTTCGTGGATTTTATGTAAGGAATTCGGAACTACGAACATGTAAAAGTTCACAAACTAAAAAATTCGAAAATTGTTTCACAATTAAATTGAGTAAATTCTTACTAAAGTATATTCATGATTTCCGTACTTCAGAATGAAATAAAGAGAAAACCCTTCTCACTTTTCTGAGATTATTCAAATCAGTACGGTGTTGCTTTTTAAATTTTACTTCTTTGCTCCACTCTGTGTAGTGGCAGTTTTTCTCAAGACATTGCAAATAAAATTTCTCAAAAAAAAAAATTCATAATCCAAATCAGTGATGAAAAAGCATTTGTGTTATCTAAGTTTTGAAAACCCTTCTCTGATAAGCAATTGTGCAAATTTTGCTTAGTATGCTAAGCAAACAAGTTGGTTATTTAACCCAAAATGGTTATGCTCAGAAGCGTGAGATTATTATAAGTTTATTCTGATCAGTTTTGTGATTGTTATCAATCTAGACAATAGAATGAATAATAATTTGGTTAATTTAATCACTACTTAAGAAGAATGAATATAATTAGATGAGTCATGTGTGCTATATACAATTCTTCAGAGTTTTTAACCCATACATTCAGAATAAATTGTTTCATTTTAACGATTTTAGAAATGATTTGTTTTACCGATTTCCGGGAGTTAGTTTCAAACTTTGCAAGATATTCCATGTTGCCATTTATAAAATAAGAATTTTAGTTAAAATAAATTATAGTTTAAGGTATCCGACTACGTTTGGAAACCTTAAACTATAATTTATTTTAACGCTTTATTTATTTATAATTTATTATACGCTTTTGCAAAATCACGACTACGTTCGGAACCGTATTTTTGCAAAAACGTATAAATGAATAATATTTATGATATTTAGTGTCACTTAGATTAGAAAATGTATATAAAATTGTTTTAAGAATATTTTTTTACAATAAAAAATTATTTAAGTATAATATTTTGACAAATAATGAACATTGAAAGACCCATTTTCAAAATATTCTCCTTTTGTGAAAAATGCTTCTATTATAGTAATATTTTGCCTGCATATAGCTTAGACCTCTGTATAGAGGTTCAACTAGAGTTTTTGAAATATATAACTTAGAAGTGGATTTATCTATCTCTTTTATGACCACAGAGGGGAGAAATTTTAAGAAAAAAACGCCGATAATTATTTCAATTAGTTATAACTCTGAAAATAAAGGGAATTTTTCAAAAAAAAAATAGTTTAGACTCTGTGGAGCAGTCTTTATTGTACATTAGCAACATATTATTATTTTGGAATCATTTTTATAAAAGGAGAACATTTTGAAAAGAGGCTATTCTAAGTTAATTTTTTGCCATAATATTGTATTTAAATAATTTTTTTTTGTCAAAATGTCCTTAAAACAATTTTATACATATATTTTAATGTAAGTGACACTAAATATCATAAAAATTATCCATTTATGCGCTTTTGTAAAATCACGGTTCGAACGTAGTTGGATACCTTAAAGAAACTAAAAAACACGCTTTTATAGTTAATCGAACAGAAAGTAAAAAAATAATTCTTAATATAACAATGAAATGATTAACGAGAATATTAATGTATTTGTGGTAAAAACGTGTGGGGTGCTTTTTACTACGTTTTCACATTAACTCTGCATTTTGGAATAGAACTAGTAAGAAATTATAACACAATTGATATCGAGCACTCCGCGCTTTTACCACAATGATATTAATTTTCGCGTTAATCATTTTATTCGTATATTAAGAATTATTTTTTACTTTTCAATTAATTTCTCTATAAAAGTGTGTTTTTTAGTTTTATCAAACAAGAATTTATTTTTAAGTTTTTTTATTAGATCTACAATAAAAGCGGGTTTTTTTTTACTTTTTTAAGCTATCATTTATTCATTATTGAATTTATCCATGAATTTGATATTTGGAGCCGGAATTACTTGGCTTGGAATTAGTCTTGCTTTTCAATGGATATTAACTAATGGGTCTGAAGGGTATCTATTCTCTCCGTTTATGGGGTCTCTAATGAGTCCTGTATAGTTATTTTTATATTTATATTTTTATATTTATTTTTATATTTTTTTTATTTTTTTAGACTATCAATTATTTTATTTGTTGTATTTGCATTAAGCATGATCGCTCATTTCGCTTTAGGGTTGTAACTTAATCTTTTAATCACCAAATCTGGAAACTGGGATCTGGAATTAATCACCAAATCTGGGAAATTGTTAATACTGATGATTACTGATCAGGACAATAGAACAAAATTATCAAATTATTGTACTGTCATCGGCCCTTGACAAGTGTGCAAAATTTTGAATTAATCTGACCTTTTAAGTTCAAAGATTCCGTTACATGCAGGTGAAGAAAATATAAAAGCGTGTGTTAAAAAGCAAAAATCGAAAAAGCTTCAATTTTAAAATTATTATTAGATTGATATCTTTTTGCTTTTGAATCATTTTAAATAGACCTGAATAACAAGACTATTATTGTTATTTTATGTTTACCTTTAATTTACAATCTTTCACCCTGATAAGCTTTGATTTCTCCAATTTCATTCAAGTGTTTTATTCGCAAAGTGTTTTGTTTGCACAAATCTCATTACAAAAAGATTTACACAAATCAGTTTTCCTTGCAGGAAAAATCGGATGAGAATTTCCTGAAATTTACAAAAATTTATGTTTGACTCTTGTTTCCAAAATTTAAACTTTTGCATTCTAGCTTTGAACCTTTATATCTCTCTAACTCAGTGTTTCTCAAAGTTGCAATATTCGCGACCCAATATTCAATCCTAATTTTCATCGCGCCCCCCTCATACAATAACAATATATTGAATTCAATAATACTATATTTTGATGCTAAAACTACGATACGACTTTAATCTCTTTAGCACCCCTCGGCGTACATAAATGTCTATCCGTTTAGGTCCCCGGACGTATGTATACGTGTTTCCCAAGTACGATAATTTCTGAGCATTGCTATTCATAAAATTATTCCGGAGGCTTTGGAATGCTATAAAAGGACCTTGGCAATGCATTGAGAAGGATTTACTTATTTCAGAATAGTTGCTTTTTTATCCCCCCGGCCCCAATAGATTACATAGGCGCACCAACATGGGAAAAAGTTGGCACTGGGAAGCGAATCACGTGACTTTTAATCGGCAGTTAAGGGATTAATTATAAGCCACATAAATTATCAAGATAAGTGTTAATTTTTGTTTTTAATTACATATATGACAAGCTCATAGGGTCACTCGTAATTAATAAACTTTTTCTTAACTTATTATTGTTAAATTAACAATGAGATATATTGTGCAGCACTAATATATTTATAAGTGTAAAATATCAGTGTAAATGTGCATTTTACTTTTTATTATGTCAGAATGTATTTTATTTGTTTACTTTCGGTAAATTAATATATATTTTTAAATAATCTTTTGTTTTCGACTTTTCAATATGCTCGCGCCCCCCTCGTAGATTTGTCAAGTTCCCCAAAGGGGGCGCCCCCACAGTTTGAGAAACGCTGCTCTAACTAGTCTACCAAATTCAAGACAAATACACAAATGTACAGAGTAAGTCAAAATGAATATAGCAATTACAAACGGCTATAACTATTTAATTCAAAAGAATTTATCAATAAGATTTACCCAGAATATAGACGGAAATACAAAATTTTGTATATATACATCATAGATATTCTATATGACTTCCTTTGGTCACACGGACAAGGGAAACGCGTAAATTTTACGGTCCTTTTTTCTTCTGTAAATGAAGTATTACATCAAATGTGTTTACCTTGACATGCTTCAGCTATGGTTAATGCCACAGCCAGACTCTGATTCCAAGGATTACATTTTTCAGCAAGATGGAGCACCCACACGCTGGGGTACGGAGGTTCGCACATTTTTCAACCAACATCTTCCAAAACGTTGGATTGGTCGAAGTGGAGATGCCGATGATGCCTTCTGCTCTTGGCTACCGATACTTGACACTGTGCAATTTTTTTTATGGAGTTATGTGAAAGACAGGGTGTATGTGATTTCCATGCCCAGAATAATTGAAGAATTGAAAGTACGCATTTGTAATGCGCCGCGTCGGTGACTGCACAAATGCTTCAGAATGTATGCTATGAAATGGAGTACCCCCTGGATCAGGGGTACTCAGCCTTTTTTCTGCTGGGCCGCATACATATATCTGCTATTTCATGCGGGCCGCATACATATGTTAGTTATTTCACGCGGGCTGCAACATGAGGATAAATGGAGGAGGTGGAGAGAGAAATGCTTTCAGACCAAGAAAACGTTGGAAATTTAAAATGGGGAAAATTGATCCAAATATTGTAACTCCTGTTTTGCTTTTCTTAATTATTATTTTTTATGTTTTTTATTTTTGTCAATAATACTAAATTAGAAGCATTTAAGAAATACTCCTTCACAATTTCTGCATCAGTAAACGGTTTCATATGATTAGCAATAATATAACAAATTTCATAGGGTGCCTTTGTTACCACTGTGACATTAACACTGACAAAACACTTTTTTTACTGTTGTCACGATTATTCAACAAAGCTTATTTATCACCTCTTGCAAGAAATCTTCGAAGAAAAGTGTCATTGAATGATTCCTGTTTATAGGTATTTTTAAATACAGCACTTTCGTGACAAATCAAACAATTGCTGAGCATTGTTTGTTTTTCACTACAAAACAGTCAACCTCCCAATCGTCTTGAAACGATATATTTCCTTCAAATAACTTTTGCTTGCAAGATATGAAAGATGTTAAAAATTAGTTCCATCCATAAAATTGTCGCTACTCCACTGATGTTTGTTATCACTAACCGTAATTGTACCATTTAGAAAAAGAATATCAATTCGTATCCGTACGACACCGACAGCAAAAAGTAAAATTGATATATTCGATTTCTTGACAAAGAATTTCCCACCAAATCTTTATCTCAGAGCAATGGGCCATGACCGGGTCACTTAAAATCGCTCGGTGGGCCGCATACGGCCCGCAGGTTAAGTATCGCTGCCCTAGATGTGGTCCATGTGACCAAAGGAAGTCACATAGAACATCTATGGTGCAGGTACGCAAAATTTTGAAGTTAAGTCAACATTCTGCGTAAATATTATCGATAAATTCTTCTCCAATACATAGCTATAGCCATTTGTAATCGCTGTATATTTATCATTCCCGACAACAGCCACAAAAACACTACACACTGAATTTACACGTATGTGATTTATAAATTATTATACACAGGTTTATGCACATACAAATCTAGTTTTACTTCATCTTATTTTGTTGATTTATCTGAAACCACTATTTAAATAATTAGAAGTGGAATAAACAATTTACCGTAAAATTCGGTGTATAGCACGCACCGCCGTATAAAGTGCACCTATACTTTCAAGCTGCAATTTTTTGTTTTTAGCTACATTAACCGTATAACGTACACCCCTATTTTACTAAAATCACCGAAATGTACATGCGCATTGCTCATAAATTTTGAAGTCATTTATTCGAGGTATTATTCCAAGTTTTAGTAAATAAACTATGGTTTTAAAAAAACTAAAAAACATGCTTTAATAGTGTGATTGTGAATCAAACTAAAAAGTAAAAAAATAATTCTTAATGTAAGAATAAAATGATTAACGAGAAAACTAATGTCATTGGAATAAAAGCGTGTAGGGTACTCTATATTAATTGTTGTAATTTCTTACTAGTTCTATTCCGAAATGCTGAGTTAATGTAAAAATGTAGTACATAGCACCCCACGCTTTTATCCCAATGACATTATATATAACTTTTTCGTTAATCATTTTATTCTTATATTAAGAATTATTTTTTTACTTTTTAATTCGATTCACTATTAAAGCTTGTTTTTTAGTTTTTTAAAACTATAATTCATTTTTCAGTTTTTTTAATTCGATCTACACACTTCGCTATCTACACACTTCGCGAATACAGACTTGTATATCAAGGAAAGAGGCAAAATTAAGTAAATTAAAAATTTAAGAAAAATATTTCCCCTATAGTTGCCATTTAATGTTAATGCAAAGTAGAATTAAATAAATTTTGCAAGAAGGTAAAACAGATTTTAAAAAGCTATTTATTACCAATTTGACATAAAATCTCCGCGTTCATGCCACTAAATGAGAAAATAAATTGAAATTGTTATAATTATTTAACTCAAAAAATGAAACACTCATTTGAATAAATAAAAAAAGTGCAGGATTATATTTACTAGAAACAATAAATAATCCATAGGTAATAAAAAAATACAGGCTAGTATTTCAAGAATTGATTGATATGTTCTGCAGATTGATTGAATCTGTGTAAATCGATTTATATATGTACTGCATAATCGCCATTCTACAACTCTTTAAATGTTGTTTTTAGTAGTTTAAAATAAATGGGGTCGTTTTTCTCATATAATCTTAATTTATTTGACTTGATACAAAAGTCTCGTATTTCATTCGAAGCGATAAAATCATTCCATAGTATTCGGCAAAAAAAGTATCAAATCAAAATATTAAATACAAAGTCGATTTTTATTATTATAATCACCCATTTTTCATATGTGAATAGCGCATGTCCAGTGAAATACGACTATTAGCGATATAAACGCTCGAAACGTAGGCTATCCTAAATATTGTCGCCAATGCGATAGTATTTCTGAAACTGCACAGTTTATGAATTCTTTTGTGGGTTGCTTTTTTTTGGTGAAAGTCTACCGTGACTGGAGTAACGGCATCATTTAAAACAAACAACGTGGGAACTACTTTGCCTCACGCGTCATTGATGTGAGAAGCGAATGTAGGTTGCTGCGGTGTGTGAGAACTGACTGATATGCTACAATTGAGCAACCAACATGCGAAACAAATAAAGGGATTAAATATGTGCTTCTAAGACAACAGTACAAAGCACCTTGTTACATATGGTGTTCCGAAGAAGATGGACGGTCACTACGCCCATGTTGACGAAGTCGTTTTTGAATCGACAAAAACGGCTTCGACATGCGCTGCAGTATCAGAACTGGTCTGCATCTGATTGTCAAATGTTTACCATCCCACATTTTCTGCTCTGTGCAATAAATTACCTTTACAAGTCCAACAAGAAACGTTCAAGAAGAAGTCATTACTGATTGATTGATTGATTTAATATTAACGTCGCACTGTTCAGCTACACGAGGGCTTTTGGCGACGGACCACGTAATTTTGAACCATGGTCAAGTGACGTGGACGACACCTGAGCTGGCACCCCCCTCTCCTAACTACCACACCAACGGGAGGACGTTTCAGCTCTCGACAGATTTAACGTGCATCGCTGCCCTACACGGCGGGTCTTTAGTGGTACTGGGATCGAACTCGTGACCAGGCAAGCCACGATCCGATACCTATACCACTCGGCTACCGCGGCCAAGTCATTACTGAAGGAACACAACATGGTGCTGGTTGTGTTATGGCGTGGGAAATACTCTTATGGCATCATTTGGATTCTCTTATACTTGAGGAAGATAAATTTAACGAATTTAATTATGTGTGTTGTACTAAGAAATGGTTCGATCTTTTCTTACCTGACTTGTTGTTACTTAATTCGATTTGGAAACGCCATCTCTTGCTGCACCTAGAAGTAGTTACTTATTTCTTAATAATTGAATTGGTCTGAAAAGAAATAGTATCTTTACAGCAATAAGACGACCACATCCGAACGAGTTTGAACTAGAAGTGTTTATTTACGCTAACGAATATTACAACGGAATGCGCAGAGCGCCATCTGTGGACTGTAAGATTAAACATACCGCCCCCCTTGAAACACGGAGGGGTTTCAAAATTAATGAATTAACTTAAACACTAAGTTGTTAAACATGCTAATGAATTACGTATAAGAATTAACATACTAAACATAATGATGAATTAAGTATAAGAATTAACATACAAATTTACAATAAAGTACACTTCTAAATTAATGAAATTAAGCAATGAGATTTACAGAAGTATAGATGACCTCAACAATGCTGAAAGAAAAAAAAATTAGGTATTATTCACAAATGTTCAAGTGTTTATAAGAAGTGGACACAGTTTAGCAATTGGTCTCACAAGTTCACTAGTTTGAGTTTTGACCTTAACCACACGAACCTTACCGTTCTTACCAGGGAACGTTTCCGTGACTTTCCCTAATTTCCACTGTAGTGGGGGTGAGTTGTCGTGTTTGATTAAGACAAGATCTCCGATGTCAAGGTTCTTTTGAACGATGCGCCACTTCGATCTTGACTGCAGCAATGTCAAGTACTCTGAAGACCATCTATTCCAAAAATGTTGAGTCATTCTTGTAAGCAATCGCCAACGGTCGCAGTGGCGAAGGTCGTCTGGAAGTGTAGGTTGCGGGATAGCTGTTGATGCCTTTCCTATCAGAAAATGTCCTGGTGTGAGAACACAAGGATCATCTGGACTGCTAGATAACACACATAGTGGCCTGGAGTTGAGGCATGCCTCAATTTGGCTTGATAACGTGGATAGTTCTTCGAAGGTGAGACTAGTGACTCCAACAACTCTGTTCAAATGAATTTTAAAAGATTTCACTGTAGCCTCCCAAATGCCTCCGAAGTGGGGAGCAGATGGAGGATTAAAGTGAAAGGTGATGTTGTCAGTTACCAGGAATTGATGAACGGCATCTTCTTTCATCAACTGGCGGAACTCCTTTCTAAGATCTCTGCTAGCTCCATAGAAATTGGTTCCTTGATCGCAGAAGATCTCTGATGGTTTACCTCTGCGAGCCTCGAATCTTTTTAAACAAGCGATAAATGCTTTTGATGTTAAGTCGCTAACGATTTCAAGATGAACCGCCTTCGTTGCTAAGCAGACGAAGACGCAGATGTAGCACTTAGTATTCCGGCTTCCTCTTCCCTTGGAGCTTCGTATCAAGAACGGGCCGGCGAAGTCAATACCAGTTCGTTGGAATACAGAAGAGGGGCAAACTCTGGATTCTGGAAGATCTCCCATTATTTGTTCGGCGAATTTTGGACGATTTCTGAAGCATGAGATACATCTTCTCACTACTCTTCTAACTGAATCTCGGGCTGAAAGAATCCAAAACTTTTCTCTGAGAGCTGCTTGGAGAAGTTGTGGACCGGCATGAAGAAGTTTCAGGTGATAATCAGAGATAATCAAGTTCACAACATGGTCGGTTTTAGGAAGCAAGATGGGATGCTTCTGCGAGTCTGCAAGTATTGAATTTTTCAGTCTACCACCGACACGTATTATTTTGGAATCATCGTAGAACGGAGTCAAGAGTATAAGCTTGTTGGTTGACGGAAGCTGCTTACCTGCTGAAAGATAGGAGACTTCCATCGAAAAATGATCACGTTGGATAAACTTAACAATGCCTTTCTCCGCTTCGCTCAATTCTGCCGTTGTTAAAAAGGACTTTCTTCTTTTACACGCAGAAAGAGAACAGTTCTTCACAAATCTTAAGCAATAAGCAACAACTCTTTTCAACTTGTTCCAAGACGAAAATTTTTGAAAGAACTCAGCCTTGAAAGTCGTATCAACCACGTTCAGTATAATCAGTTTGGATGTTCTTTTGGCTTCGGCAGACATGTGTTCTTGTAATTGTGGATTATCTTCAAACTCTCCAATCGGAAAAGTAGAACTTCTTAACCAATCGGGTCCATTGAACCACAAGTTGCACTTTTCTAGTTTAGTTGGGGTATCCCTCTCGTTCCACAGTCAGCAGGATTCTCCAGACCACTCACAAAGTTACAGTGCACGTTAGAGGTCAGCTCTTGAATTTGTGCCACTCGATTAGCTACAAACGGTTGCCATCTTCTCGGTTCGGACTTCGACCATGCCAGTGTGATCTTGGAATCAGACCACGCAAAGGTCTCGGAGATTGACATGGTTAGAGTTGGAAGGGTAGCTTGTAACAAATTGGCAAGAAGTAGGGCAGAACAAAGCTCTAGTCGAGGTAGAGACTGAGGTTTTACTGGAGTTAGCAGTCTAGATACTACGGTTTGGGTTGCATCCTTGGAACGAATGTATATAGCTGTACAGTAGGCCTTTTCTGAAGAGTCACAGAACCCGTGTACTTGTACGTCTATAGCCTGTGGAATGAGAATGCAGCGTGGGATCTTGATATTTGTAAGTAGAGGAAGCTGTTCTTGAAATGTTCTCCATTGTCTTGCTAGAGAATCTGGTAGCTCTTCTCTCTCTCTCTCTCGTCCCAGCTTAGATGGTGACTCCATAGCTCTTGGAGGAAGATTTTAGAAATGACAACTGATGGTGCCAACCATCCCAAGGGGTCAAAGATTTTGGCGACTTCAGAAAGTACCTTGCGTTTAGTTCACACATCAGTCTCGTTCACGGTGATGGTAAAGGTAAAATTGTCAACATCTGGAAGCCAAGCTATTCCCAAGATCTTGACAGGTTGGTCATCCTTGATCGTGTGTTTGGAATCAACTGCCTTTAATTCTTTTGGAATGGTTGCCAATACGTCAGGGTCGTTAGACACCCATTTGCGCAGAGAAAATCCTCCTCTTTTCATCATCTCCTGCAGCTCTGACACTAGCTGAATGGCTCTCTTCTTTGTCGCACTTCCACTCAGCAAGTCATCAACGTAAAAATGACTAAGGGTAGCTCTTGAAGCGGCTGGATAATTTTCCTGTTCGTAAATGGCAAGCTGTCGTAAGGTTCTCGTAGAGAGGAATGGTGCTGAGGTCGTACCATACGTAACAGTTGTTAGGCGATATTCCCTTATAGGTTCGGTTGGAGAATCCCTCCAGAGAATTCTTTGCCAGTCTACGTCTTCCTCGTGAACTTTAATCTGGCGAAACATCTTTTCAACATCAGAGCAAATGGCTACACTGAAAATTCGAAACTGGATAAGAATAGGGAAAAGTTCTGGCTGCACTCTTGGCCCAACCATAAGCAGATCGTTGAGAGAGAGTCCAGAAGAAGTTTTACTGGAGGCGTCAAAAACAACGCGAAGCTTTGTTGTACAGCTGGTGTCCCTAACAGCTCCATGGTGAGGAAGGTATAAACCTTTTATGCTATTATATTCAGAGTCCGGAACAAGTTCCATGTGTTTTAGATCTAGGTATTCCTTTATGAAATTTCGATACAGCTTGTATTTGTCAGGATTAGAAATGAGATGGCGTTCCACGCTGATTAGCCTACGAATTGCATTTTGTTTTGAATTACCTAACCACGTCGGAGGAGTGTGAAATGGCAACTTTACTGTGTATCTGCCATTCTCATCCCTAGAATGTGTCTTTACGAAATGATCTTCACAAGCCTCTTCTAATGAAGTTAAGGGTTTGGCACATGCTGATCCGATACTAACTGAATATGATTGACATGGAAAGAATTTTGACCACTAGAATTTGCCTTGCCTCCAATTATCCAACCCAATTCTGAACGAATGGCAAATGGCTTATCCTTACCCAAAGATAACGTTTGACCCTTTAGCAATGGCAAAGTAAGGTCAACACCAAGTAGCACATCAATTGGACTACTCTTGTAAAATGCTGGATCAACCAGAGAAATATCCCCAAATAATTCACGCATTGAGGAATCTAAATCGTGATGTGGGATCATGCCTACAATTTTGTTGATCACATAGACGGACGCATGAAAAGAATTTTGAGATGAAAAATGTGAGGTAAATTGAATCTCAGCAAGCCCATTTAGACGCGTATCGGATGCGCCCAAACATGATATACGCACATTGGCCTTTTCCTTTCGTAAGCCTAGCCTTTCAATACATTCATTTGTAATAAGCGAAGCCTGGCTTCCGCTATCCAGAAGACATCTACAGGTCTGATAGTTACCTCAAATATCTCTTACCTGAATTAGAGCTGTGCAAAGAAGAATTTGAACATCTGGGTTCACATCAGAAATACACGATGTAACATCCACAACTCTAGAATTTTCACTTGGTTCACTAGTACTTGAAATAGGGACAGGCGAAAACACAGGAGCGTTGACAGAAAGTTTTCTAGAATTTAACACATTTACAGCGCCCTGTCTTCCCTTAGCACTAATATTTTCAATATGAAGTAAACTGTGGTGGGGTTTCTTGTACTTTTTACATCTAAACTTGCTTTTGCAAGTTTTCACACTGTGAAACTGAGTTAAACAGTTAAAGCACATTATTCGTTTTAACGAAATCTGAACGGCCTTGAACTGACAATTTTAAGAATGTATCACATCTCGACAATGTATGATCTCCATTACATAAAGGACATTGTGACGGGCGTTGGACGCGACCAGAGTCACCTTCCTTTGAACATTTTTCTTAGTAGTTGAACTCGTAATGGATCTCGCTTGTGTTGCAAGGAATTGCAACAATTCGTCTAACCTTGGGATGACATCTGTTGAAAAGGTTCTCTCAAACCAAGTTCTGGAATTCGGATCAAGCTTAAACAATATCATATGCATTAAGAGTGTATCTGTAGTTGGGTCAACCATGTATTCAAGTGACTCCAACATCCTTACAAATTCCTTAGTGGAATCTATCAAATTTAGAATTTGTGTGGATGATTCTCCACTCAAGGGCGTTATGTTAATAAACTTTTTAATTAAGGAGGACATAATTTCTCTTTTATTAAAATATCTATCCTTTAGCAATTTCAAGCAATTTCGAAATTATCATTGGTAATGGATAAAGAATTAATGATTTTTAATGCATCGGATTTTAAACTGCCCTTTAAATATTGCAACTTTTGCGCTCCCGTTAAATCATTATTGTTGGAAACTGCAGCTTCAAAAAGATCAGAAAATGCAAGCCACTCCTCAGTTACACCAGAAAATATAGGTAGGGATAATGTAGGGAGTTTCACTTCAGCTGACCGAGCTGAGACTAAACTGTGACTTGAACCTTGGTTTTTAACCTCAGAATCGGAGTTGACTACAGAAGGCATAAGCTGAGTGTCTATAGCGACAAGTATTTCTTCTAAGGTATCTAAAATGTCGTCCTTTTCCGTACAATAAGTTTCCTCGTCCTTTTCCTCGCAAATACTTATAATAGAATCCAAAATATCCTTTATTTCAGTCCTAAATTCCAAGAATCTATTTTTCCGAGCCAATAAACCAACATTATTTAATTTCTCAATTTCCTCTTCTGTTTTGTTTTGCAATTTTGTAATCGAGGATTTGATGTTCTTTTTTTCTTCAATAAAACCTCAATATCCATTTTAATATAGCAAAGAATAATTTAAAGAAAAACAAATAATAAAAACGCAGCTGCGAATGACTAATTGTCTAGTCGAAAAAGATACGATTCCTTTGGCGCCGCGGAAGAGGGGAAAAGTGGGGGAGAAATTCTAAAAAGAATTGCTACGGAATATACGAATAGGAAATTTAGCACACAAGCGAGGTAAAACGAAACTCAAGTTTCTTGTTACATATGATACAGGAATGACAATGGCAGAAACACACATAATCGCACAACAATCAATTAAACATTGAAATAACCATATATATAAGAAGATTAAACTTTTGAATATACATGAATTTGAAATATTTCACTTCGAAAGTTTCTTTTTAAACTTAGTACACACAAAAAAAGAATTAGAATTTTTCATCAATTGAATTATGACAATATCTTTTAGAAAAATATTGCCGAAAGAACAACAAGCCAGAAGTTTTGAATTAGAATGTTTCACAATATTGAACTCCGGCTACGGTTCGACCAAAATGTTGTACTAAGAAATGGTTCGATCTTTTCTTACCTGACTTGTTGTTACTTAATTCGATTTGGAAACGCCATCTCTTGCTGCACCTAGAAGTAGTTACTTATTTCTTAATAATTGAATTGGTCTGAAAAGAAATAGTATCTTTACAGCAATAAGACGACCACACCCGAACGAGTTTGAACTAGAAGTGTTTATTTACGCTAACGAATATTACAATGGAATGCGCAGAGCGCCATCTGTGGACTGTAAGATTAAACAATGTGTGTATTGTTGCCTATCATACATCATCCACGCATATGACTGTAATTTTTCAGAAGGATGCCAAGTGCCATACATTAAAAATTATCCGGTATTAACTGCAGGACTCCAAGTACTTTGTTAGTCTCCGAATTCAATAAATCTGAACTCAAAAAAGCCTCTTTGGAATCATTTTGATTGCCATGGTATAGCCACTCCACCATGCATCTTGCCATTGTTCTCAGACTTATTGCGGTTTGTACGATTTCAAATACCATTTGTACTTTTTTCATTTTTATTGTTTAAGATGAAGAAAAGATCAAGGTGAAAGGGCTTACCTTGTCAATGGAGGGCTGCCACGTCTTGAATGAAACAAAGTCCATAAATGAAAATAATATTGTGAACTTCTATAAATTTTTAATTCCTACAGCACACATAATAATACATAGGACATTATACCATTACTACGGCACAAACACTAAACAGATAACATTTCTATCATCTATCAATAGCATCTATATCAATTTGTAGAAGCTATCGCGTAGTCTCAGTATGTTTCTCCTATGTGTTCATTTTATACTGAATTAAATCAATTCCCTTCAAACGGTGGCGCTGCTGTCGCTTTTTTGATAGAAAATTGCCTGGTTGGGAGTTTGAAACATACTTTATTGACTCACTTCCATGCTATGTAACTGTTGACAGTTCTGAAAAAAAGAGGTAATTCTAGATATTAGCGGATGTTGAAAATAATATGACCCAGACATGTATTATGTCTATTAGTTTTCATGAAGATTGAGAATACGAACTTCACACTTAAATAATTAAATGCTATAAGAAAAACACTTTTTTTGTAAATATGAATGCTATAATTTCTAAAACAGTGACCTTTTTTGTATCTCATTCTTTCCATCATGAGCTGTAGCCACTTCATTATACACTTTATGGAACGAAAATTCGGCTTTTTTTCCCCCCTTTCATTTTAAGTGACACTATACAAAGTTTTCTGAAGTGTTAGCTGCTGTTAGTCAATAATGCTTTTAAGAAGAATCAAAAATGCTTACTTTAACTATTTAAACTTATTTCTAATGATTTAAAATCACCAAACACTTGGACGTGGTAACCTAACTTGTAAAGTAAGGCCGGTTTCACACGAGGCAACTTAGTGCCAATCAACTCGTTTTCTGTTACCACTCCTCTTGTATGAAGAGGGAAGAGAATTCCTTTCACACGAGGGCACAAAGTTGACTGAAAAGAGAGTACCAACTCATCGGTTCTATGATTGAGTTCGAAGGAGCAATAGAAAGCTCTTTTTCATTTTTAATATACAAGCAGCTGCATGTGAAGAGCGCAGCTTTTACAATATTCTTTTAGTTGACATAACTACAGGATGGGGCCGGGGAAATTTCCTTTTCTGAACATGTTGACCCGGACGGTTTCTATTCAAAACTAGCTCCCGACTGTTTACTTCTTCTGTTAAGTGCGGCACATGTTGATTCGCGTGAAAGGGCCCTAATTGACTTATAACCGTTGTGTACGGAACTCACAATTTCAAACAAAAATTTCTTTATGTGGCAGGGGCACTTTTTCGAGGCTCAAAGTCCTCGTGTAGACGAAACTTGGATAAGAGGAGTAAAGAAACAGTTCATATTTTTGGGTCGATATTTGAAAGAATTTCAAAACTACGACATTTCATCGGATATTTGAAGCTGAATTTTGAGTCAGGAAGACACATTCAGGTGGAAAAGTTCAACAAATTAAATGAGTATTAAAATTATATCTAATTGCAATTATAAATACTATCCGTTTTATAGTAATAGTCGAGATGATGACAGTTTTCCAAAGTAGTAGCCTGCAATGAATATTTTTGCGTCTCATCTAGTACAATGGTTTGCATAAAGTATTTTAAACTTTAAAAAAATGGTTTTTTTTACTTTTACGACTCGCACAATTAAACATAATTATTATTAATAAATCCAAACATTAATAAAAAAATTGATTCAGATTTGCACGCAAGATTCGACAATATTGGTATGTATAAAATTTTATATAATAAATACCTCCCCCCCCCATAATAAAAATACGCAAAAAAAATCATATGTAATTATTTTTATAATTAGAAGTACATACTTCTGTAAGCGGCAATTTATTGACTTATTTTTTAAAAATGTCTTCAACCAGGAGTAATAACATTTTTTTAGAACCAATTTTGGAAAAAAACTATTTCTAAAAATAAAAAAAAATACTTCTGGAGGAAAGAGTGTAGTTATATGAAATAAAAGATGCCTGGTGTCAGAAGAAAACTATAATTTTTTTCGTTGTTATTTTTCTAAGCTGTTCTTTTGGGTAATAAATCCATGTTTTTCTGTAAGAAGAATATAGTTTTTTCTCCACCTATATATACATACATATATATATATATATATATATATATATATATATATATATATATATATATATATATATATATATATATATATATATATATAAAACTTGTTCAATTTGAACTAGTCTTTGAGTTTTATGCACTTGATGCGGATCAATTTTTAAGCTATTTTTTTTGGAACTTTTAGTACTGAGTTATTCGAACTCTAGAACATCTTTCTCTTAATTTACTTCTTTTCCCCTTCAAATTAGAAAATTAAAACCGTAGAAGAATCCAAGTTGATTTAAGTTCAACAAAGAAAAAAAATGCTTTACTCATCACAATTAACATTTCTCTCTGATAGCCAGAATTTTGAATCCTTATGATAAATTGGCTAATAAGAAGCAGGACAGAATTATATCTTAATAAATACAGTGAAATACACTTTGGACGAAATATCGGTTAACACGAAGTAACACAACGGTCCCGATAAATTACTATGGATCTTCATGCATTTTTTTCTCTTAAGACGAATCGAAAATCGCTTAACACGAAAAGATTTCCCTACCGTGAATGAACAAAATACGGAAAAGAACCACTGCCTTTTCTATTTTAAAAGAATTTTTCCCGAGCAGAATGGTAAAGAGCTCAAGCAACTGCTATTCGTTTTAAATGAAAATGGAGCTTCTTAAGGCTGTTGATCAAAAACAGAAGATAGGATTAGGAAGTTATTCTAGATGTATATGGAGGGAAAAAATTTCCAATATATTCCGAATATTAAAAAAAACATTACACAAGTGTATTATTAGATCATTAATATTAAATTTGTATGTAAAGACAAATTTAATCCAATAATGCTCTAAATTCCTTTCGCTGTAAAAGTAATAAAGCAAAGCAATAAATAAAAATATAACAAGACACAATATAGGTCAAAAACAAGATAGCCACAGAAGTATAATGGCACATTCTTAGCCTTAGGAACTAAGATTGTTGGGCTAAACACATATATGCAGCAGTGGCGCACACAGGAATTTTTTAAGGGGGGAGTCCAGCGTCGAAAGTCCACCATTCTCGTATCATGCTCCAAAACTTCGCCCAACATATTCTTGTGATTTTGTCGATTTTTGGTTCTAAAAAACAGCAAAAAAATTAATTATTGAATAAATATTTAGCATTAATTAATAAAATTAATTATTAATAACAAGTACTAAATTACATTTTACGTACTATATACATAGGATTATAATCAATTGAAAAAAATCAAGGGCTTGTGTGTGCCACCGATATACAATGAAAATCGCTTAACACGAAACTGAAGGGACTGAAATATTTTATCGTATTAAAAGATATTGCAAAGAAAAAAAACACACCATAAATGAACAAAATTAAGTTTATAGAGTTCATTTTAATTTACTTAGATTTGTATATTGGCATATATTTAATTAAAATCAATGAAAGAAAAGCATTCATAAAAACTTAAAGAGAAATTTAATACAAAATTTTCAGATTTTTCGAAAAACAAAACATTTATTGAGTTCTTGGAAAATAACATGACATTTTTCTTTGCATTGTCTTTTTTAGCATCAAATTTTCAACAAAAAAAATTGCTCGGTATCATCCATTTCGTTATTCATTTCACCGTTGGAATGTGCGTCTAAGTAACTGCGCATACTTTTCATGACATTCCTCATTTCGGAAGACTTGGGAACAGAGGAGGTGCATTATTCATTTCATTTTCATCGTTGGAATCTGCATCAATGATATTTTTTAAACTTTGAGCAAACTCCAAAATGTCTGTCATAATTGGGGCTGTTCACACATTAACATCATCTACTGTAACGAATTCTTACGATAATACAGTAGGATAGTTCAATATATAATACAGAAACTTTCTCAAACATTTCATTAAGAGTCAGCTCATTTTAAATATCCTCCTTCTCCCAGAAAGGAAATCTTTTCGTGTTAAATGATTTTCGTTTTCTTGCTAAGAGAAAAAAAAAGTGTGTGTGTGTGTGCTTATGACCACACGATAGAAGTGATAACTTCAAATTTTGTAATGTTATTTCAGGGATTAGTTAAATGAATAAAAAACAAGGGAATATTACTATTATCATATAAAATTATTTATTTATATGTCCGTACTCATAAAGTAATATTTTTTGCGAAATATACAATCATATTTGTGAATTAATTGTATTTTAAGAAATAAACAATAGGTTTATAGTAGCTGAAATAAGTTATAAATACTTTATAGATTTAAAATTATTTAAATATCTAAAAAAAATAAACTCGGTCAAGTGTTGCTCCGTACTTTGTCGTGCTTTCATTTGGATCATTTAACCTAATTTAAATTGAATTTCGATTTTAAAAAATCTACTAAAGGTTTTGATTTGTCTTTTGAAAAATCTACATTAAAATCCCTACTTAAAATCACTGGCAATTTGCACAGAAGAGTTGATCCGGCTTCAGTGTAAGCAACTAAAGTTTTGTGAATGAATTCGATAATTTTCTCTACACTTTCATTTGGTGAAACATAAATAGTAACCATTAGAATTATTCATCCATTTTCTGCTCTACATTTCGTTGCAAAAATTTCTCCGATACATGACTCATTAAACCCAAATTATTCAATAGTATTGTTGTGATTGGTTTTGTTACCATTCAGTAGTATTGTTACCATTGTCACAAGCGTTAAAAACCAGAGCGTAACAATGCTTGGCTTTTTAAAACGCATCGTTCAAGTTCACTCTCCAGCAAAACGCGCCTAAAGAAGTTATCACCTCAAAAATGCATGAAAGTAGATGTGTAGTTTATCGGGACTGTTGTATTATTTCGTGTTAACCGATATTTCGTCTTAAGTACCAGGACATGCTCGAAAGAGAAAAATGCAAAAAATAAGATTCTTTGTTTATGGGACACATATCTTTAAAAATTTCCAATAGAACTTAAATTATTTTGTGATATTGATAAAGATATTTTAATAATTTTGTAGAAATACAAAAATAATTTTTTAGTTAAAAAAAAATTTTTTTTTTCTTCTGTTTTTTAAATTGGACATGATTTTTGAGATCTCATAATACATGCTTATGATTAGGTACCATTTTTTACAAAAGTATCTCTTAAATGTGTAAAATATTTTTTGCGCATATATAAAACAATACGCAAAATATAGTGACATATTTTTTTAGTAAAATGTTAAGATAGTTTCTTTATAAAAATTATAAAACTTTGCAATTTTATAAATTTCTATTTTTCAACCTTTTTTATACATAAAACTATTGTTTAAAAAAACTATGTGCTACTTAAACTAAAAAAAAAATAGGTTCACTATATGCACATGTATCCTGTGTAGAAGTATAAAAAGTGTGGAACCATATAGTGCAATAATTTTTGTTAAAAGTGTACTTTAAAGCAAAGATTATTCTTTAGAGAAAAAGAGAAAAATCGAAACATTTGTAAGCGTTTGTTTACATTTTTGTCATTTATTTTTTTCATATTTTAAGGTTATTTTTTCAACGAACATATAAGTGTTATACATTTTTAGATTCAGAAAAATATGCACTATTTTTTAATACTAAAATTGAAAAATCGATTTTTTTTTAAATCTGTATGATATCTTGGTGCCCTGGTTCTCTTAAGAGTTTTCGCGTTTAACGTATTTCACTAAAAACAGATGGAGAACTTCATATAAATTTCTATCCCTAAAAAAGTAAATTCTTACCTGTTTTTTTAATTCAATATTCTTTCTTTATTTTTTGGCATTTTTCTGTCACATATATCACTTATGATGCACGAAAAGGCAATATGTAAGTTCTATGCTTTTTTTAAATGGGAAATGGTTCTGCATACTATCAAAATGGAACACTTTTTTTTAGTTTGACCGACGAGTAACAACTTGTCATAACCCATCAGATGAATAGTAATTAAGACATCAAAAATATTCATCTGGACAATTTGTTTTTATTATTGGATTCCCGTACTCATGCGTTGTATATGCTCTGCCGGAACTTATTTAACAAATTGACAACACGTAGGAGGATGTCTGCGAAACTCTTCATTGGGAAGTTGACAGCCGTCATTGAAACATCAATTTCTAGTCAATTTATTGACTCAAAAAGTTCATGAAAGTTCTCGTAGAATAAATAGTACAATGGACGGTACTATTCAACGGTCTATTTCTAGTCTATATTTATTCAGAGATTCATGGGCAGTAGTTGGTTCACCAGATGCAAAGCAATTCGTATTTACAGATTTCAGTACTTGCAATGAAACTGGGAATAAATATGTTATTGTTAAAGTATATAATTCAGTTATTTCATAGAATAACGAGGTATTTCATGCAGTAACTAGATACGTCAGTTAAAGTATATACTAACCTAGTTATTGCATGAAATAACTAGTTATTCTAAAAATAGTTAAGGATAGACCGTTTTTTTTTAAAGTGAAAAATAAACAGTTTCAAAAAGTCATTTTATAAATTAATTGATCATAAATAGCTAAAACCTCTCGAAAAATAAATTTTATCCCTATTGCGGATGGTTAATTGATAAATAATAAGGAAAAGCGGATGATATACCTTATTATTGCCCATATTGCTAACACTAGTTAAACAGAAAGGAGAAAAAAGAATATGTTTGCATTTGTTACTGGCAGAATTAACTTTTTTACTCCTTGAACTTCAAGGTTATTAACACTGGCGTAGCCAATCCCAAGTGGGCTCAGTATCAAAATTCCTTGGGGGACCTTTCCTGGGGCCCCTTAACCTTTTAAGATTTTTTGCCTGCATATTTTAATGGCCCAAAGCTTGGGGGCCCCGTATCATTGATATGGTTGATACTGCGGTAGCTACGCTCCTGGCTATCATATTGTTGGAGAAACCAATAATCTCGTTGTACTTTTTTTGTGCTGTTTTAGCCTTTTTTACTTCTCCTATCAAAGATAATAACTTTTCACGAGTAAGTGCAACACTTTATTTCGTTTGTTCCAAAATTAATTAATAAAGATTCAAATCTCTCGCATGGAATCTGTCTTATTTACAGGTTAGTATTTCATTCTTGCAGAAGTCATTGCTTGAAAATAGGTTGCAAAAATATTTGTCAATAATCCAAAATGTAAAACGCTGACACATGTACACCGCCAACATCAGTGATTCCCAAAGTGGTCTATATAGACCCCCAGGGGTCTATGACGACCTTCAAGGGGTCCACGTCAGCAAAAAAATAATTTGGAGGTCTACGATAGTGGCTCTCATTTTAAGAGGAAATTTAATTAAGTGAAAACCAGACTTACCTGTTTAACATATTTACTAAATTGAATGAAGTTAATTTGAAGTTACAAGGCAACAGCATAAAGTTTATTAAAATAAGAACCACATTTCAGCCTTTCTTGCCAGAATTAAGCTAAAGGCGTATAATAATGGAGGTTGCAAATTTTCCCAGTTTCACATTTGTCACAGACAATCCACCAGGAAAAAGACGTTTTAGCCTACGTTAAACATTTAAATGCCCTTTTTTTACATTTTGAAACTAGGACTGAGAATGTTTTGACTATCGAAATATCACAGTAGGCAATGAATTACTATGATCGCTTTGAAAAAAAATGTCAGTTTACAAGAATTAGGCACTGACGAAAATCTTAAAGTAAAGTTTAGAAACGAATGTCAATAGTCTGGGCTTTAAAAAGATATACCTGTAATTTATTCCATATTATGGAATATCTTAAGAAAGTCCTTAATTGTTTTTCCAATTGAGAAGGAGTTAGAGTGCGTTTGCCAGTCTCCAAAACAAAAAAAGCAAGAAGAAAATACTGGACGCTATTAACCTTATTATTAAATCCTTTAAAGGAAGTACCTCAAAACCTCCTGTCAAAAATACATTTAAGTTGATGAATTTCCAAAAATTTAATATTAGGTTAGTAGGGGTCTATCCCAAACCGAAAAATTTGTCAAGGGGTCTATGAGGCAAAAAAGTTTGGGAATCTCTGGCCTACATTCTACGTTTAAAAGCAACGGAATGAAGCGTACACACACACATGTCTTTGCAAATCAGTTATAAGCGGTTAAAAATTGATTAAAAGCAGATAGAATCGGTTCAAAGAACTTTTGAGTGTTGTATTTCAAATTTTACCGACAAAGTAATCGTTATTCTATGGAATACCTAGTTAAATCGTAGAATTTAACAATTTTATATACTTTAACTCACTAGTTCAATTATTTCATGAAATACCTAGTTATTCTATGAAATAACGGATTTCACACTTTAAGGGGACTTGGCACCCTTTGAGCAAACTTCTTTATTTACGTATTTAAAAATTATATTTTAACATTTTATACAATGTTTCTATTCAAGAAAATGTTAGCAGATGAAAATTTTCATATATTATTCACACAATTTTAAAAATTTAAATTTTTTGAAGAAAATTGGGAAAATTTTAAAATCCTACTCCTTTTGTAAAAATTAATTTATAATATTCTTATGGATATTCTTAACAACTTTAGGGATCGATTTTAGAATAACTTCATTCGTTTTCAAGAAAAAAATTAAAATGTTGATATACAGGCTAAAAATCAACGAAAAAGCCAACATGTCTTACATTTTATTTTTTTTAAAAAAAAAAAGTATTCAGTTTATAGCAAAACGGATCCCTAATTTTATTACATGCTTTATTTTTAACACGCAGGAAAAAATGGAAGTGATTGGTAAATAATTGTCGAAGGAGTAGCATTTTGAATGCACTAAGGTTTCGAAAAACACAAACTGAGAAAACCACTTTAAAGTTTATAATTCTGAAAAAAAAATAATTATTATAAGCTTAATTAAACTTAAAATACCACTTTAAGATATTACTTATACGTTTTTCTGTAAAATAATTGCATTTTCATATGTTTTTAACCCACACATTTTTATAAATGATCAACTTTTAGAGAGTACTAATGGCACAAGAAAACTCAAGAAAAACTTTAAAAAAATTTTTTTTCTGTCACGACAGAAATTTTAGCTGTTTTTCTTCTTATAATATTAAAGTATTACATTTGTATGAAAAATATATCAGGAATAAGAACTGAAATTATAAAATTATTAATATAAAATGGCTTAATTTAAAAATTTTACATGCGCACATTTCACAAAGAAGAAAAAAATTACATTATTGTATTGCCTCGGAAATATTCTGCTTTTAAGATCATTTAGATATGATTCACATTTTGAAATAATGATTCTTGGCGTTAGAAATGATGTTCCTCAAAAGAAACGTTTACTGAAACGTACTTGTTCAACTACTGAAACGTACTTGTTCAACATTAGTACGTTATGCAAATTGTTGTTTTAGAAAAGCATCTGCGCGACCGATCTTTATTATTTGATGCACTTATTTATAAGTTGGATAATTAGTAGAGGGGAAAAAAAGATCTTTATAAGATCTCTTGATCTTATAAAGAATGTTTTTTTTCCAGGTATAGAAGTTTAAGTTGGCATTACTTTCCAAGATGGCGACCGATTTAACAGCTGTCAAGTGATTTATTCGCAGTTTGGTTTGGCAATTCATCAAAACGATCATCAAGCAAGGCGTAGATTCGTCGAATGGGCCCAAAACGAGATTGCCGTTGTTCCCGATTTTCATAAGCGAACTTTGTTTAGCGATGAAGCGCACTTCTGGTTGAATGGCTACGTCAACAAACAAAACTTCCGCATTTGAGTGAAACTAATCCACAAGTGTATGTCGAAACACCGTTACATCCAGAAAAACTGACTGTTTGGTGCGCTTTATGGGCTGGTGGAATCCTTCTTCAAAAACGATGAAGGCCACAACGTTACAGTCAATGGTGATCGGTATAGAGCCATGATTACTAACTTTTTCATTCCTGAATTGAACAATCATGATTTCCAAGAGCTGTGGTTCCAACAAGACGGCGCAACATGTCACACAGCTCGTGCCACAATCGATTTATTGAAAGACACGTTTGGTGACCGCCTAATTTCACGTTTTGGACCTGTGAATTGGCCTCCAAGATCTTGTGATTTAACACCGCTAGACTATTTTCTGTGGGGCTATGTAAAGTCATTGGTCTATGCGGATTAGCCACAAACGCTTGACCATTTGGAAGACAACATTCGCCGTGTTATTGCCGATATACTGCCACAAATGTTGGAAAAAGTCATCGAAAATTCATGTCAATCGAATAATGCATCGTTGTTTTATTGCAATTTAAAGTTCTATACCTCTAAAAAAACACCCTTTATGTACTGTGTACTTTTAAGGGTCATATGTAGGGCTTACATTTGTGTGGGAACCCAGGGCCTACTTTTGAGTAGGGGACCAGGACCTCGAGAAGACATCGCTGAGTATTTGCTATGTGAAATTTCCCTTGATTTATTAACGAAAATATTTGTATCATTTCCCTACCAGTGGCGTACACAAGGGTGTGGAGGAGCTTCCTGTAGACCAAGGATGGCGAACCAGTGGCACGCGTGCCATTGATGGCATGTGCACAATATTTTGGGCACGCCAGCGATCAAAATGTTTTGCATTTTGTTTCAAAACAACAAAGTTAAATGAGAAGTATTACGTACAAACGCGAGTGATCGGTCGCGAGGACCACACTCGTTTGTTATTGTTTCGCCTTAGTTACGTAGTGGACTAGAATTGCTTATGATGCAAAGTTTTGCTACGTATAGTATAGCCAATTTCAACGACACAACTATATTTTTAAGTTGATTTGTATTATATTTACGATTTTTAACTGCTATTTAACATGGCTAGTTTAGCAAAAGAACAAAAAGTGTAAGATAGTAAGTGTAACAGAGAATTTCAAATTTGGTGAATCTAGAAATATGGCATCATAGCTGGTATACCCGTTCTTCGCACGGGTGAACTGAAAAATTAAACAACACAGATTGAAAGATAAAGAAGTTTTTAATGAGTTAATTTTACGTGAATTGCAAATTAAACAAAAAAAAAAAAACTTTTTGCGTAGCTCAGCTAAACAAAGAAAAAAAAAGAGAGAAATAAAACACCTTTGTTAAATTTTAAGTATGTAGATCTAATAGCTGATAAAAAGGATTTTTTTTTATTTATAACTCCCCGTAACACTCTTGAGGGTCGATTTTTGAAAATACCTAACTAAGCTGATTTCTGCTCAGCAAAAGTAACACATTGTTAAAAGTTTTGTGTAATGAACGCTTAAAATAGTGTAAATAATTTTTATCTGAAAGTATAATACATTAATATTACTTTCTGTAGTATTTATTTTATGTTAAAATTGTAATATTCGCAAGCAGCACCGTTTCTTAAATTATAATGACGATTCAATGAAAAACACAGCGAAATGTTAACGATAGAGTCAAGTTGGCACATGCCTAGCTACTTTCATAACTCGAGCTTTTTTAGAGCTTTGTAAGACCCGCCGTGTAGGGGCGGGATGCACGTTAATACTTTATCCATTGCATTATGATTTGCTGCAGTTTTTTTCATACAACATTTTTTTTATCACTACATTGAAAATTAAGGGATATACATAAACAAAATACTCCACTTTGGAAAATTTAATCCGTTAGAGCTAATAAATTAATTAAAGATATTCCACAGTAAAATTAATTATATATACCGTTCACTTAAAATAAGTAGTCAAATCATTTTCTAAGGTCTTCATTAACATACAAAAACATAAGACACTTAAATTTTGACAAACTATTTTTTCCGCTAAAATACTCATTATGGAACCCGTGCTGCCATATATCTTGGAAGAGTGGATTTCAAAGAATATTCCAGCTAATTATTGGTAGAATATTCCTTCTAAGTTGGTGTGGTGTGGTAGTTAGGAGAAAGGGGTGCCAGCTCAGATGTCGTCCACGTTACTTGACTATGGTTCAAAATTACGTGATCCGTTGCCAAAAGCCCTCGTGTAGCTGAACAGTGCAACATTAATATTCACTCACTCTCACACTCCAAGAAATACAGAACAATAGTTATTGCGTTTTTAAGTGTAAAAATAATTATATCTGCCTATTCAATTAAAATTATAGCGTTATAATTAACTACTAACCACAAATAAATTTTGAAAATGCAGTGTGAAAGAGAAAGCTTATTTACTTTAAGTATCAGAACTGATAACAGCATTTATTTGGAAAACAGATCAATTTCTTACTACCAAATGTGCATAATAAAATGTTAAAAAAAACATTAAAATAAAGAGAGATTTATAACAACCTCTCTCTTCAAAACTTACCTTGATTCTGAAATAAAAAAAAATAGGCATTATATCAGAGGAATTAATTAGAAGCGAGCACCTTGCGTAGCCAAAACAAAAAAGGTTTTTCACAAACAAAAGATAGATATATGCAGACGTGGGTTTTTTTTGCAGCGCATGCCAGAATTTCTAGCAGAAGACAGAATTTTTTCCTACTTACTTGACAAATATCGTTATATTTTTGACACTTTTTCCAAATCTTTATAAATTATAGTCTATGCTATAAATTATAGCCTATGTGATATTCTGATGTATAAGCTATATTACTGTAAAGTTTCATTAAAATACATTCAGTTGTTTTTGCGTGAAAGACCCACAAACATCCTCACAAACTTTCGCATTTATAATATATATTAGATTGGTAAAGGCGACAAAAAGTGGTGAGTGTTTTATGTTCTGGAACAGTGGTATGCAGAACATCGTCTGTAAAACAGCATTTTGAAGCAAATCAGAAATCCTCTTTTGCACTTAGTTAATATTAAAGCAATATCAAAGATTAAAAAATTAGCGAATAAAGAGTTTTGAATAATTAATTGAGCTGTTAATAATAAGTTTTATTATTTTCCCAATAATCACAAGTCAAAATTATTTGACGGCACGTCTACACCTCATTAAACACTTCTTTAGAAAAAAAATGGCACGTTAATCCGTAAAGGTTCACCACCCCTGTCATAGACCAACAGATTTTTAATTTTTACCATAGATATTACCCCTCGGCGCTTACGTTTACGTGTTTTTTTAGACTCTAACACCCCCTCTCCTCCCCCCCAAAAAATCTGCGTACGCCACAGTTCCCTAGACATTAGAATTAGACCATGTTAATTAAAGGATTAATTTTAGAGAATTAATTGATCAACTCTAACATTGGTGGATCAATTCTTATTTCTTCTAAATAAAACTTCATATCCCCGCACCATCGAAAAATATGTTTAAAAATTTATTATATATGGTTCATATTTAATGAAAATATTGGAATGAGTTTGAACAAAACAAAAATGTATTTAATCACATTCATTCTTTTTTTAGGTATCAAAAAAGTCTCAAAGAGAAGTTTTATATTGCTAGCACCCTCTAGAAAAATTTCAGAATTTAAGATAAAATAACGATACACACATCCTGATTTTCCAATTAATTCACCCCTTACAAAGACAGAACTGAGAAGTGGACTTGTATCAGGAACGAAAAAGATGCTTGCGTAGAAAACCTGTAACAATAGGATTACGTCACATCATACTAGAAGATGTGATAACACTGCGTTATAGAACGAAACCCCAGTGTGTGTGTCTTTCATTGAATAAACCACATCCTCTCGTTCGAAAATGAGAGTTGCATGCGTTTCCTGTTTTGAGGTCTTTTGTCCACTCTAAATGTCACTTCTGGAACCTCACAAACAGTCTTGCGTTGTGTGAAATAGAGTTTTTCTTTGTGGAATTATAAGTATAAAAGTTTCGAACTTTTTGCAATGAAACTATAATTTATAATTACACATGATTCACTATTTACTTCCTTCCTTATTTGTACGTAAACTTGAAGTTAAAGTGACCACTTTTTTTACATTGAAAAGGAAGGTGAAAAATGTAAGAAAAAATTACGACGTAAAAATATATTAAACATTTTATTAACTCAAACAAAAATACACTTATTACGCTTAGATTCCTTTTAATTATTTACGTAAGTAAATATTTTTCCATGGAATGAATTTTTTTTTGTCAATGTATCATTTTCTAATATATCAGAGTAATTACGAAGCAAGAAATGTCCTTCATATTGAATTTTACGTTAAGTACTACAGCTAAAGTATCAACATTCAAGCTTGATTTCTCACTTGTCCAAAAATCATTACCAATTGAAAATACTCTTTCAACTTCTGCATTAGTTCATGGGCAGCACAATATTAAACAAATTAAACAAAAATAACTAAATTTTCATACTGAATGTGTTCATTTCTGTAATGGTTAAAGATTTCCACCTATCTTTATATCAATTTCAGCATGTTGATTTTCCCATTGTTTTAATTTATTACATTACATTAAGTGTATTTTAATTTCTTCAAACAGACGCGTAACAGTTCGGCCTGGCAACTCTGAATAGACATTAAACAGATTAGTTTTAAAGCAGTGCCGGTTTATCCATCGGGCGCCCAGGGGCCCGGGGCCTAGATAAGCTGGACTTAACCAGATGTTCTGGGAATAAATTTCGATCATCTGCCAAAGGGGCCAGCAGATCTTCTGCGTCCATGGACCGAAATGAGTTTAAATAGGCACTGCTTTAAAGTATTGAAAAGGACATTTTTTTAGGAAGGGCAAAACCTATAAAAGAAGGAGTTTCCTTCCTAAAGGTGGACATTTCGTCCCCTTATTGAAGTGAATGCAAATTTGGCGTCAAATGCTCAAATTCGACCGTCTCATACAATTTATATTTACCGAAATTGCTAAGGCTTGTGTTTAAAAATAATAAAAGAAAAATGAATATCAAATAGCATGTAAGAAATCACATCTTTTAATAATTAATAACAAAAAGTATATTTAAATAAAAGAAAAAGAAGTGAGGGGTATTTACCGTATCTAAAGTAAAATATATTATTGGAATGAATAGAGTAAAGTATATTACGAAATTAATTACTATGAATAAAAATATCACTAAAATATTTAAAAATTAAAAATTTATACTATGCTACGCTGCAAAAGTAACATGTAAAATTAGTTATTTTAAATTCTTACCTAAGGTTACATGACAAATTACAGTTTTTGCAGTGACGTACACACAAACACACAAAGAGCAGAGGTTCACCCCCATAAACTAAAAGATTCTTAATTTTCACTTTAGAGATTACCCCTTGAAGCCAGTGGTGTAACGTACACCCCTTAGCGGGGTGAGGTAGGATTCTAGGGGGCCAAAACATATGTTATGTTATGGTTTTGCAATCCTTTGTAAGATATGGCTTAGAGCCCAAAACTGGATTTGCAGGGGGGCCCTAATATTCTCTATTACGCCACGGCTCGAAGCATACGTTTACATGTTTTTTAGAATGTACCCCTTCTCATACGAGAGGTCTGTGTACGCCACTGAGTTTGTGAAACGAAATAATGTTTTTTGATGAGTACGTTTTAAATTAAAAAAATTATTTACTGATTTATATAATTCTTTTTTGTTTTATTTATATTAATGTCATAAAAATTCTGACTTAAATTTAAAAATTAGATTTATTTCGCAAAGAATATTTTCAATTGCTTACTTGTTCTAAAAAATAGGTACTTTCCCGTTTAGAAAAGCCGTAAAAATGAGAAAGAAAAAAATCGCAATATCTATTGTATAAAAAAAACTAACCTTTTCTCTCTTCAATGTTGGAAGCAATTAAAACTTTCAAACCTCCTCAAAAAAATAATAATTTAAAAATTGAATCTGGAATTGAGATTATTACCTTATTTTGTGTTTGGTGTTTAATTTGGCAAAAAAAGAAAAAATTTAACAGTTGCCAACGGTTTTCCGAAACAGAAAAGTATCGAAAAATATCTAGTATATCAAGGATACGAGAAATACACGGAAATTATGATGTGTATGGGTACAGAATATTTAATTCTCAAAAAAATTTTACTTTAATTATACAGCTAGGGATACAGATAATTATAATTTTTCGATATACGCATTCGAATTTAGAAAAGGAGTAGAAATTAAACTATAACTGGATGACTAACCAGTGTCAACGTGCTAAAGCATATCCACTATGGATTCAGAAACTTCGAGAAAGAATTTCCTAGAAGTGTCAAATGGTATCACCGTGTTCGTGTATTTTTAGTGTTTATTTGCTTGAATTATAAATTTTATTCATATGTTTTGAAACTAAGCAATAAGAAAATGGATTTAATGCTAAGAAATAAAAAAATAATTAGATAAAAGATTTAAAAGATTAAATTTATAATTAATATACATAAGAAATATTAATTCTATATTCATTTGCAGATTTCATTCATTTCGTCACTTATGACCAACTGAAAAATTAATAGTGCATAATTAAATATTCATATTGTTTTAACTTTATTGAATATCTCATATAAACGAATTATCATTAGAATAATTTAAAAAATTTGAAAACGCACATAAATATTTAAATTCGAAAAAAGAAATCATGCATGAAAATTGATGTATCTGTTAATTTAATCTAAAATAAAACAAGGTAGTAAAAAGCAATATAATATATACAAATAATTAATTAAAAAACATGAAATCGGTCGATGACAACCGCAATTTTTCGCTCTTCCGAATTTTCGAACATGCAAATGAATTCACTGACAGCGAAGAATTAGGTTCTAACTGTGAAGTGCAGTATTTATATATTTACATTGGCATTTAATTCCCTCATTTAATTAAATTCTGAATGTATTAAATCTTAATAATACCAGAAAAAAAAGAAGAAATACTAGCAAATCAGTGTTCGTAGATGAAAACGCCTTCATTTTCTCCAACATGATAGCACTTATCAAAAAAGAAAAAAAAGTGACTCTTCATGCGTCACCCATTCCACAGTAGAAAATCTCTCAGAATAATTTTCTCAAATTATACAAAAAAAAGAAAAAGAAACATAAAGGTAAAGTCATAAATAATTTTGAAAAACTTCACGAAATTAACAAATTAAAATTAAATTATCGATAACACAATGCAATTAAATCTTTAAATTATTTAATAGTAATCAAATATATTTCAGTGTACTTTGAAGCCAATAGATGGCAGCACATTAATATTCTGTCTGTTGTGCTCAACGTAATGTGTAGAAGTATTGTTGCTTTGATGTAAGAAGGCTAAAGCGAAAACCAATGAGAAAACCAGACCTTGGTAAGCCTAGTGACAGAACGAAATGTATGATGCTAGTTTTCGAAATAAATAAAAAAGGAATGGAGCAGAGATAGTTCCTGCTACGAATGCGTTTGCCGAGGTATCATTTGAAGGAAACAATTATAAAAAGTTAATTTAAATTCAAAGAGTTTAATTTCTTTTCAATTTTTTTTAATCGACTCCCAACATAGTCGATTTTTTAGAAAAGAATTTTGTTTTTATAACTTCAATAACTTTCTGTAAAAGTTAGAATTCTTTTTACTGTAACAGAGTTGTTAGATTTAAAAATGAAATTAAAAAAAAAATGCGTTGAAATTTAGAAATATAAATTTGTATACATGTACTCACTATCAGTTCCGGAGACGATTTTTTAGGAGTTCCTGAGCGAAAATTAAATAGAATAAAAAAAAAAGCGCACGTGGCATTCTTTCACTACAATTATCGAATTTTTTGGCTTTGATCGCTCTTTTTAACAAAGAAATATGTTTTGATAATGGAATTGGTGTAAATCTGTTACAATTTCGTGGAACAAATATCAAGAGTAACTGGTGAAAAATGATTGTGCATTTAAGTTCCAGCATCTTTGAATATCTATTGTTTTCTGCTTTTCTATAGTAATATTTTCTACTTATGAAACTCTTTCTCCTCTCTCTAGTTGGATAAATTAATGATTGAAATCTGTTAGGTCAAATCGGTTTTTAGTGTAAATTAATTGAATAAAAAATTAAAATAAAAAATGTGCAAATTGAATTTATATTATGTTTGCGTTTGTGCTTCTAACATATTTGATCTGTAAAATTGCTATTATGCATAATCAGGGACGTCTTAAGGGATGGGCAGTGTCGTAACGGAGAATATTATGCCCCCCTGCAAAGTAAAGTTTTAGGCCCCAAGCCGGATCTTACGTACTTGGCATCACTCAGGGTTCAGAACTCCAAGAGTGCGGGGTTTGTGGGGGGTGTACATTACGCCACTGGGCATTGGCCAACTGAGCCCAGGGCCTCGGCCGCAAAGGGGGCCTCGACTCGTTCTCGGCTCGACCTTAATGCCATAATTTGAATAACTTCAACAGGCATGTTTTTTCCGGTTGTATTCTCCGAAAAACTAGTGGCAGTGGTAGTCGAGTGGTCAAGGTATCGGATCGCGACTGGCCTTGTCACGAGTTCGAGCCCAGTACCGCTAAAGATCCGCCGTGTAGGGGAGTGATGCACGTTAAATTTGTCGAGAGCTCAAACGTTCTCACGTTGGTGTGGTAGTTAGGAGAGGGGATTCCAGCTCAGGTGTCGTCCACGTCACTTGACCATGGTTCAAAATTACGTGGTCCGTCGCCCAGAGCCCTCGTGTAGCTGAACAGTGCGACGTTAATATTCACTCACTCTCCGCAAAACTAGGAATTTCGGACGATATGTACGACGACGTGTGATGACCGTTGTCCACGAACACTATACACCATCATTGATCATTCAGTCCAAAGGTGGCAGTCGGTCGAGCTGGTTTGTGCGATTGTAAGTCATGCACATTTATTTGTTTCGGGTTATTGTTTGTACGAGTATTTGACAATGTATGCTATTTACAGTAGAATCTGTTTTTGTGCGGTCCTTTTTTATGCGATTTTATTTTTGTGCGACCGCATAAAAATTTTTTTCTGCAGTATTTCGACGAATTGGCTCCCGACACGCATGCGCGATGGCTCTGAAACGTTACTATTTTACTTAACATCTTGTAATTGATGTTTGCTGCAAAGTTCATTTAATTCTGATGATTCCTTCATGGTGTTGCATTTTTTGCAAACAGCAGTGTATTAAAATTCGTGGCGTCCAGTTTTGTATTGATTTTGGCAAGAAACACTGAAATGATGATCCTTGTTTAGTAAAATTTTTGTTGTCTTCTTGTAACTGCAAAATAACTCCAGTAAATTTAGTAAATAAAGCTGTTAAATAGGAAAATTTGGTTCACACTTGATTAAATTTTCTTTTAAAATTAAAATCATGATCTGGTTTTAGGCTATCGTAGACTGCCTTTTACGCCTCATGAGCCCCCAATTTATTTTTTCGTTGCCGTGGACCCCTTGCAGGTTGTCATAGACCCTGGGGGTCCATATAGACCACTTTGGGAATCACTGTTGTATACTATATTAAAGTAGTTACTCAGATTATATAAAAATGTTTAAGAGCCTTCTTATTAACGGAAAAGGATATTTTAACTATTAATTAAATAGAAAAAATTACAGGTACCAAGCATTGAAAGGCTTTTTTTTTATTTGCAATTCTTGGATTACGGAAGCTTTTACATTCAGTTCTCACGGAAAATGGAGTTTTATAAGTATTCATAACAAATATCCAATACATTTAAGAATTAAAATATATTAAGTATACTGACATAGCTAGTCGTAAGTGGCCCTGTATAGAAATTCCTTCCTCCTTCACATTTTACTCATTTTTTGCTTACACATTTTGGGACCCCAAAAGTTTGGAGGCCCTGTATCATTGATGCGGTGGTAGATACACCCTTGATTAAGTGTTACTCTCGTTAATGAACAACCCTCCCTCCCAAAGAATAATTTTTCAATTCAAGTATAATATATAAAGAAATAATACAGTTGAACTTGACTGTAGTGTACCCTGAATACGGTATTTTTTTTTTTGGTCCCAGCTGAATTGCTATAAAAAATTGAAGTTATTTTAAAATCTTAAATTTTTGACAAAGCATAAGTTCTTTTGTAGTGAACTAAAATTTTCCTTCCCCGGATTTTTAAAGATATATATATTAGGATCCCAAAAATAAGCATGCCTAAACTTCCGTCTCAAATTCCAATCTTTCATAATCTGTACTGTGTCTAGGAATCCTTAAAGAAAAAAAAAACTAAACTCTAGACTCAGTGACACAACAGCCCGAAGAGGGCCAATGCCTACTGTGCCCAACTCAGTTTTCATGACCTAGGGCATTGAGGTGCATAAACAGATGTTCCAGTCAGGTGGTCAGTATGACGAAAAGCCCCCAGCATATAGTTCTCAATGGTCCACATACTCTTCTAATAGTTTGTGGGAAGAATTATTAAATAAATTGATCCGTCTTTGTTGTCCAATACTTGTTTTTTATTTTTGTAGAACACTTGGAGGAGGACTACTTGCATTTCAGCTCTAGTAGTGCTCTATATAATATTTTTATTCAAACTTTCAATTTTAATTGTTTAAATTAAAATTTTTTGATACCAAAAGGATTTTTCGACTCACTGGGGCCCTGTCCTGCAACTCATTAACACCCTGCCGGAATTCGCCAGTGGAGTAACGAATAGCAAATTTTTGGTTTGATTTGATTTGATTTAATATTAACGTCGCACTGTTCAGCTACACGAGGGCTTTTGGCGACGGACCACGTAATTTTGAACCATGGTCAAGTGACGTGGACGACACCTGAGCTGGCACCCCCCTCTCCTAACTACCACACCACAGCAACGGGAGGACGTTTCAGCTCTCGACAGATTTAACGTGCATCGCTGCCCTACACGGCGGGTCTTTAGTGGTACTGGGATCGAACTCGTGACCAGGCAAGCCACGATCCGATACCTATACCACTCGGCTACCGCGGCCTTAGCAAATTTTTGGAGTGGGTATTCTAGAATAATAAAATTTAGCACTCGAAAGGGTGATAAAAAAAATTTTTAATACTATTCTTATAAAGATCTGTACCACAGATTATAACTAAACTAAACAAAGTGGCGTAATAGCTCATGGGGGAAAGGCCTACTGCGCCCATTTCAGTTTTTGTAACCATGGGCCCTGAGGTGCATGATCAGATGTTCCATTCAAGTGGTTAGACAGCGGCGAAATCCCGCAGTGTTTCGTTCCCAAGCAAGCTTGGTACCCATTTATCGATCCACTGAAGGGACAAAAGACTGAGTCGGCCTTGCCTAGCCCGGGGTTTGAAACCCGGACTTGTGGAGTGGACCCCGGACCAATACGCTACCACTCAGCCACTGGGCTTAAGATTATGATTAAGGTCTGTAAATACTTTCTGCGTTATTTAGTAATAGTAGTGCATTTCTTTCTTTTATTCATACTTATCGCAGTTATAAGAACTATAAAGAAATAAACTCTTTTTAAAAACCCGTTTTTGTTTTGATCCTTTATTTTCTGAATTGCTTATATCATACGAAATGCACGGAGAAAAGCTTACAGTGAGTTAAATAATGTGTATTCGAAAAGAGAATGAAATATTTCATCAAAGCAAAAGGGGCATTTCGTTATGCATAATTGATACGTCTTAAACACAATAACGCGCCATAAAAGTTATTTCATTTTTGTTAACAATTCAATGCACGTTAAACCAACTGTCCTCTATTAAGAACAATATCAAAACATACATTTTTTATTCGTTTCTTTATTTAACATTTCAATATCCTCGACTTTGGTATATTAATAAGAATTAATTTTTCTCTTGTAATGCCAGCAATATTTTTAGAATAGAAATCATTATATCTATTGTCAAGAATGCAAAATCTCATTTTAATGATCGTATTAAAAGGATAAGACGCAATATATCTTCATAACTATTATATTTAAAGAATGAATATTTATACATATAATATACAAATTTCTAATGTATAGAATTAACTCATGCTATGTTATTGGAACATCAACTATTTTTTATAATATTATTTATTGTACAAAAAAGGAAACACTCACACACATGAAAAGTATCAGTAACGTTAAAGGTTCATTTGTTGAATTGTAGATTAGATAAAAGGTGTATTTAAGAAACAATTTAATAATTGTTTGGTGGCGTAGTGTCGTATTTAATATACCTCTTTTTGTGTAATATGTTTTCTGAGCAAAAGCGAAAACGCCCGTTATATGTTTCTGGCTAAAGGGTGTATGCAAACAAAAGAAGTTTTGTATTAAAATTATGGTGAGAGTACAAACAGCCATTGTTTGCTTTTTGAAACTCAATATGTAAATAAATGAATATATATATATATATATATATATATATATATATATATATATATATATATATATATATATATAATATAATAAAAAAAATTAATAAAAAAAATTAAGTCAATTCCTACTTAGATCAACAATTTTTTTTTATTTTAGCTTTTTATTAAATAGCCACAATCAGCATAAATATGTATGTACATATGGCAGAATCACAACATTAAGGGGCGATTAATTTTTATTAATTATCCTTAAAGTATCGTAGTGTCATCCAAAACAATCGTGTCTATAAAATTTCAGTTCAACTGAATGCTTTAAAACGTGAGAAAAAAAAACCTTTTCAAGTTTTGACACAAGTCGCCAAAATGGTTGCTAAGTTGCCAAAAATGATGCCAACGTAGATGTATTTGTAATTTTTTAAATAATTAGTTTTAATCAATTAATTTTTATTAATTATAGTTAAATTATTGAATTGTCATCCAAAATAATCATGTATATAAAATTTCAGCTCAATTGAGCGCTTTAAAATGTATTTTATTAACGATTGAAAATTCCACCAAGGTAAAGGAATAAATATAGAGAGAGTGTGAGCTAATAGTAGGAATTGAAAAAGGGAGACATTAATCAATAGCGCACAGACTATTTAATTATCAGTATTTCATTAAATGCAATTACATAAACTAATTGTAGGCAATCATTTCTGAAATGCGAATATGTCTAATGCAAATATTCACGGCGAAACGTGTTCACCATTCTACACATCTATTTTTTTTTAGTTCTTGATTCCTTTTCATTCATAAACATATGTCAAAAAAAAATATGTTAAGAATCCCCTGGATAAAAATGTAAGCTGAAAACTAACTTTAAACTTATGTTCCTCATTTAATTTTTTTAACTGCTATTTTCATATATAAGCTGAGACTTTAAATAGTCCAGTGCTTAACCCCTAAGCCAGCGCTTCTCAAACTTTCCATATTGGCGACCCAATTTTCAGTCATAATTTTCATCGCCCCCCCCTCATACAACAACAATGTATTGAATGTAATGTACTTCGACACTAAAGCTACAATACGACTTTAATATTATAAACTGCGCATATTATTATTCATATATGTATTATATTTTGTATAACAAGCCCATGGAAGTCACTCGTAATTACTAAACTTGCTTTTAATTTAGTATTGATACATCAATTATTAAATACTTTTTGTCGCACTGATACATTTATAAGCATCTTATGTCAGTGTGAATATGTATTTTATTTTTTATCATGTCAAAATGTTTTCTGTTTTGCTTTCTTTCGGTAAATTGATAACTATTTTAAATCTTTTATTTTGGACTTTTCGATATACTCGCGCCCCTCACGTAGGGCTATCATGCCCCCCAAGATGGGCGCGCCCCACAGTTTAAGAAACGCTGTCCTAAGCGGTAAATTTTTTTGGCCAAAATGTTCCAAAAAATGGCACATTTTTTGTATTGCATTTAACTAAGTATAATACACAACACCACTGAAAATGATAATGAAAGAATTTTATTTTAATTTTCAGTTTTAAAGTTTGCACACTTTTTTTTTTAATTTTATAACTGTGGAACACAAAACCCCATAAATGTTTGCTTTTTATAAGTACACTCTGCATGCTATGAAGAATGTTTTTCATACTCCTAAAAAGAATTTATCTTATACTTACAAAAAAAATTCATGTTGGTTCCTCTTTTTCAAATGGTTGAGGACTTAGTGTGAGTGTGCAAAATACATGTACACACAATTTGAGCATGGCGCAATAATAAATCTTTCATTGCAATGGAGATAGCGATAATATCAGCATTTTTGGATTATTTTTCCATTTTCATTTCTTCTCAAGCAACAAATTCCTCATTGCCTTGCCAATTCCTGTTCTAAATCGAATATTTTCAAAATTCTAAGTGCCTGCCTTCAATGAAAAAAATTCCCGTCTTCACCTTAAATAAAATCCTAGATGAGAAGTTTTTCAATTCCATGGGCAAATTGCATCTCTTAAAAACCCTATTAATAATAATTTCAGCATAAGAATTAAAAATATGTGCAAATCAAAGATAGAAAGAAGAAAATATCAGTGCTCATACAACCTATAGGCAAACCAGTCAAGGCAGGGGTACTCAATAATTTTTTCAGCCGGGCCACATACACATGATTGGCACATCACGAGGGCCGCAACATAAGGACAATGAAATGAACACATTATAAGATCAAAGCAATATTAAAATTTCACACACATTTTTGGCTTTTATTTTAATAACCATATCAACCTTTCTATCAAACACTTACTAAAAATATTTACTTTAATGCATTTTTTAGTGAGTTTCGACTTCTTTTCATCTATGATCAAGCCTCTTGCCTACATTCTATTATCAAAAAAAAAAAAAAAAGATTGCAAAATTGATAGATTTGATTGCTTGATTGATAGAACTTCCCGCTAAATTTTTAGAACATTGTTCTCCAATAATTAAATTTCTTAAAGCCATGTGTTAATGACGGGCAACTCGGAAAAAGGTCGGTGTGCCACATGCGACCCGCGGGCCACAGTTTGAGTATCACTGAATTAAAGGGTTAAAATTACGATCTTATGGTCTGGAATGTTTGTGTTGAGTAGCAGGTTCGAGTCTTGATTTTTACCGGTCATGTTTGTAATATAGGTTGCTATATGTTACATAAAACTGAATTGTTTTCTCGTGGGTGATATAATAAAATAAAACAAAATACTATATCAAAAGGTCATCTTCATCATTTCACCGGGTTTCAAAATTACAATGTAAGGTAGATGTCATTGAATAAGATAGCTAAATATACTGTTTTATGCATAAGTTTCAATATAATGCGTCAATCGACACGTCAAAAATTTAATTTTAGTTCTGATTTTTCGCTTAGATTTCATACAAAACTTTGTAACAGTAATGTTTTTTTTTTAAAAAAAGAGAACCGTTCATAGTAAAATTCGTAACACACTTTACTGAACCACGTGAATGAATCAAATACTCTAACAACACTGAGCTCCAAATATTAATTTTTAATCGTATGATCATCAATATTTTTTGTTGAAAAAAATGAGGTATTTGTCTCTTCACTGGCATATTCAAATCGTATAAGACCATAAGGTTGGGTACTAGGTACAGCTGTTAGCGACTCGTAGGTCGCGGGGGTGAGAGGGTTCGAGTAAGAAACCAACATGATCTAAAATTCATAACTTTCATTCAACTTTAGTACTTATAACCACTCATGAGAATGCATTATGATAACTAAACCTGAGGAGCAATAAGAATTGTTAATCCTATTAAATATATGGAAGCACTTATCCTAATTATTCTCTTGAACGGTCCTGCTTCCAACTTGCTAAACCATCAGCCGTGATGTAGGCGTCTTCCGCCTTTTTCTATGGATTCTTCCTTTGGATTTAATATTACGAAATGCTCACACTATGCTTTCAACTCAGCCATTATCTCGCCTACTCAACGACTAACACTTAAATAGAAGTTTGCATTTGCCTAAAATTATGTTCTCTCTACGGAAAGCGGTTTTCAACTAAAATCACAGTTAAAAAGAGTATTTTCCCCAAGAGGAATAAGTAGAAGCCCCCGAATAAAACCCGTTACAAACAGATGCTTAAGCTTAAAGTTCGATTTCTTTTTTAAAATATATTGCTGAATGAAAAGCAAATTGTAGAAAATTATGTAAAAGACACCTAGCTGCTGAAAAAGTAAATTTGTGGTAACACTCGGGTGGGTATATTACCGGAGTAAAAGAAGATAATTTTTTTTTTCTATTGATGAGAATGACCATACGAAATGGTTTCGTTAGTGTACAGCGAAGTTCCCAAAGGGATTCATGATAGTTGCAAGACTTTCTAACAACGGCAATTTAAAAATCAAAAAAGTCTCTAGTAAAGCCTAAATTAACTCAGTCTTCTTGTGACGGTCTCACGCGTCTTTTCATTGACATGTCCTTTGGGGCCAGAATTAATGGCAGCTCTTTTCCAACCAAATCCAAGAAGGGAAGCGTGAAAGAAAGATGCAAATTAGGAAGCTTTTAAATATCAGAAGTTAGAGTAAGCTAGGTGGCAATTTGAGGAATATAAAGATAATCCGTGGTTCAAGCGTGAAGAGGTTTTGGAAAACGTTAAGTGACAGCAAACAGAAATTATACGTGATAGAGAGCCCTTAAGTCAAGGTGCATACGATTGCACTCTTGTAAATTTGCAACTTCATCTAGGATTATTGTGATCGCTACTTCAGACTACATTAAAGGTAGGAATGACTATTTATATAATATTCGGATCTGTAATAGTCTAGGAATAGAGCTTAGGCGAGTTAGTATATTGATAGTGGTTAGGGTTACGTTATTTCGGTATAATATAAATTGTGTGTTTAGCCACCGTAGATTATTTCACATATATTATTATTATCTAATTTGTTAGACGTTTAAGTTAAAGATCTTTTTTTTAAGATCATGATCGCTCCTAGTTCATCCTTTATTCCTACACCTCTAGCTCACGCTGATAATCAAGGAGAAGGGCACCCGATGGGGGCGCCCTTACATACTATTAGCAGAATATTTTAGAACCAATTTTTGAAGAAGAAATTCAAACTTTATATGGAAAGGACATTCATGAAGCTGAGCTTCATATGGACAAAGCCTCTAGTCACACGTCTAAGTCAGCTGCCGGTTAGTTAGCAAAGGAAGAATCAGAAACAGGAATAAAGTGTATCTCATTTGTGATGAAAATGTGTAAAATCATCCTACGTTTCTGCAATGGACTTTTGTGCTTTCAGTTTATTAAAACGGTCCTTAGAAAAACGGCATCCAAGACACTGAACGGACTTTGGAAAACGGTTCAAGAAGAATGGAGTAAAATTTGCATGGCAGTAATAAGAAAAAGTTTACTTTCATAAAAAATTCGAGCTAGAACTATTGTCAAGAATCAAGGCTCTTAGATAGAAGCAAATTTCCACAAAAATACGGTATTTATTGATAAAAATTTACTATCAAAATCTTTTCCATAAAGTGCGCGAACGACCTTCTGTATATATAAATCTTAATTACATTGTCTTTTCCGAGTCTAAAGTTCAAAAGAGATTTTCGATTTTCTGTACATTTTAAGGTTTTAAATAAACGATTTAAGTATTATTTCTTTGTTTCCAACTGATCACAAAATACAGTGTAAGCTCCAATCGCAAGCAATCACGTGTACATTAATTAAATATGTTCTCAGTTACTCTTAAGAGAATCGATGCATCGATAAAGTTTGATCAGCTGTTGTAAAGCAGAGTAAAAGAAATATCAAGCAAGTAATAATGAAAGCCATCATTAGTAAAAATGAAAAATATGGTTCGTCTAAAAAAAAATCGAAGGAATAGGAAATTACGGTGAATAGCGGATTGTCTGTTTTGGGATTCCGTTTCCTTTAACTAAGCGATTTTGGGACAGGAAACTGAATAGAAACATTATGTAATTATACAAAATGACTGGTACTATATATTTCTTTAGAAAAAATAAGTCGGTTCTGTCTACTTAAAATGAAAATTTGCTAAAAGGAACTGTTCTCTTCTGTTTTTTTCCCCCCTAATTTTATGTAAATTTGAGTTAGCAAAGCCCTAAAATACCAAAGATCTTATTTTTTAAACGATTTATTGAGAAGATTTTTGTGCTACTATTTTCCCCAGTGTTTAACCCTTTCTTGGGCTTTGGGGATATTACTTCTCATCTACATGATCTTACAAAATACACTGTTGGGAAACGCAAAATCCATTATGATATATTTGTCTTACCAGTAGCGCACACAGGAATTTTTCAAGGGGGGAAGGTGTCCAGGGCCGAAAGTCCACCATCCTTGTATCATGCTCCTTTGATTTTGTAGATTTTCATGGGAAAAATAATAAAAAACTAATTATTACGTATATAATTAGCATTAGTTAATAAAAAATTAATTATTAATAACAAAAAATTAAATTTTACGTACTATATACTTATAATTATAATCGATCGGAAAAAAAAATCGAGGGCTTTTTTTTTTTGGGGGTCCTGACCCCCCAGGACACCCCTCTTGTGTGCGCCACTGGGTCTTGCTATTATAACGATGGGAAGACAAATGCCCGACTAATATTTTATTTTCTTATCAACTTTGTCATCATAAATAGTTTCATACTGTGGCAAGTGAACAAAAGAAACGGAAGTTTAGACCAGCTAACATTCCGTATAGTATTAGCTCGTCAGCTAATAGACGGAAATTCCTCAAGAAAAAGGAAAGGACGTTCTGCTGGCTTCCAAGCAAAGAAGTATGTAGTTCCGGATGATGAACTCTTATCCAGGGTAGGAAATCATGCCAAAGAGGGTTTCCAACTATAGACGATGTAGAAAATGTAGCAGAAAGGGGGCAAGAAAAGAGAACCAGTTACATGTGTGCAGAATGTAATGTCCCCTTGTGCATTGCAACATGCTTCTCATCTTTTTATGGCAAATAATCACCATTATATTTGATTTTCTTTATGATGGTGAATGGTTCCTTGGGAAGTATTCTTCCCAATCCTAAAATTTAAACGTAAACATAAAATTCGGCAAAATAAAATATATTTCCTTAAACGCTATTGTTTAATTGTTAATAAAACATTAAAAACAGCGAGAAATTCAAAAGAGAAATAAATGGCCCACATGAGGGTTAAACCCTGTATAATTTTTCCAATAATCAATTCTATATTACCTCTAATTAGCTAACATCAGTTTTAAGAAACCACATTTCTTTTTTTCTTTTTTAATCTCTTTTGTGTTAACTATTTGAAAAGGAAAGTAGTTTCTTAATCTGTTCAAAACAATAGGAAGGAATTAGGTTTTAACTGCACTTTTGCATGCATGTATTTAGCTTTACTTAAGTTAGAAACAATAGCATACGAACAAAATGCATACTCGGTCTACAGAAAATTACTTTTGAAGCCTTCCACGCGACATTATTTACGCAAATAATAAACATCAATTTTGATCATGTGACTGCTAATTAATTTAAATCTATGAGGTAATTATCTCATGCTTTGTGTAAGGATTACAATATAATCACTACATTTTCATTAAAGGATTTAAAAGTAATAGTTAAGCAGTTGTTATTTCATGCAAGATAATTATTCTACGCATTTACATCAGGGTTAAAAGTCCCATCGTTTTTAGTTCTTTATGCAAATCTGTCAAATCCTAATGTGTGTTTCTTTACAACGCTTGAACAGCTAAAAAAGGTTACTTAAGAACAACGCACTTGCTATATAAAAATTTACTTTTAAATTTTTTTAAAGTTGTAAGTGAAGAATCATTTAAACTGTAAAAATAAATAACAAATATTTCCAATTTCTGTGAATATGACGTAAAAATATAATAGACAGAGGAGTTGTGCAGACAAAATCGAATGTCAAGAACTACTTAAAATGCAAATCACACTTTGTGCCTCTGTCGAAGAACCGTTAAAAGCGATTGTATCATGAACGGATTCTGCTATTTTCGGATCCTCAGTCAGCCGAGTCGCGAGGTTTATTAAAAAACCAGTTCAACGTGCCATTTTTAAAGAAACTTGCTACACGCGGTCGTTTTGTATGTATTTTAAAAATTGTAAATTTGAAATTTCACGCAAGTACTTTAAGTGTTATCGGTATGAGTGATTTGCATTTAACATAAAGATAACATTAAGATTGTACAATTCAACATAAAGACTAGCCAAAAAGGTAAAATGGGGAAAATTACATATTCCATTGTTGTACTTTTGACTCATCATTGATTAAAGGAAACATTATTAAAATTCTCATCTAAGAACCGTGTTATATTATAGAAATTAGTTACTATTATAGAAATCCTACTTAACTTCTTAAGCTTAGACTATTGAGTTTTCAAATATTTGTAAAGATTTTTTTAAAGATTTAAAAAGCAAAGAACGAATAATTAAAAAAACAAGCAATATAAAAAAAAAAATTTTAAGCTAATTCCTACTTAGATTAAACAAAGAAAAATTTTATTTGAACTACTTTTTATTAAATAGTTACAATTAATATAAATATGTATGTGGGAGACAACAAGGGGTCCAATACGTTTCTCTTATGGTTTATTTAACATTAAACAAAAATTAATTAAAAAGGTAGATAAGTTTACAGATAAGTTTGACGATGATATTCAGAAGGTAACGCCTGCTCGCGCACCTCTCGCGTTCTTCTTTTTCTCTCTAAATCTAAGTTTTTTCTCAAGAGTCTCTGTTTTTACAGTTTCAGTTCTGCTTTTACTTTGATGCGCCTGCGCGCGAAGACTGTGTTTTGCTTTTGGCTGCATGCCACAACGGCCAGCCTGACTGTACGCTGTCCGCAGCGGTATTTCCATGGAGACCAGAGGAGAATCTGAAACATACAAAAAAAAAAAAAAAAACGGAACAGACAAGGACTATACGACAAATATATAGAGATTAAACATATCATAATTCTTCTGAACTAGACAGTTTCTCCATCATGTGAAGGCACCTCTTCGACATCCGGAAGGTTCCACAGGAAAACATTGTTTTTCACAGGCATAAGAACGTCTTTTTCAACAAGTTGATCTTTGGTTGAACGCATCGATATTCTCCTCTGTAGAGTTCTGGACGTCTGTTCAAAACGATTTCTCTTTTTCCTTCGTTTCCACTGCCAAGGCTGAAAGATTTTTCGGAGCAACACAAACCGTCGATGTTCACTCTTCATAGGTAAAGGGTTAGGTGAGCGGGAGATAAATTCCACGGAACTCGTTTTCATGGCACCATTGGCTTTCTTACACAATACTATATCAGAACATTTTTCTCTTACAATACTCAATTTTAACTTAGTACTCTTAATTTTATTACATTTATAATCCTTAATTAGAGAACTCGAATCATTTCTAGTATTAAAGTTTTTAACATGTGACAAATCATAACTAGAGTTTTCTATCACATTTGGAAAAGAAATAGCACTAGAATAAGCATAAGCATGAGCACCTAAAGAGGATTCACTTTCATTCAATAAAACATCGCTCCTTGCGTGGCCTAGTTTCTCTATTTCAGAATATACACTGGGATGTATAATAAATTCTTCGGTCAAGGTCGGTGATATTGCCGTTCTCACACTTAAGCTAGGAGAGTGTTGATTAAGAGAAATATTTATGGGTTTAACTTCTACCATACGCTGTTCGCCAAAACATGAACTTAATGTTATGATCTCTTCGGAAGGTGTTTGCACTCTAATTAGTGAGGAATTTAAAACTGGGATCTGGCAACCTGAATCAATCAAGGCTGTTACGGGCTGATTTTCTACAAAAATGCTTACGTATTGAAGATTTGCGATCTCACCGCTATTTTGTTTTTCGCTCTCGACTTTCAAAGTATTCACGTTTATTTTATTACGGATGTGGCTGTTAGACTCTTTAGATTTAAAACGCTTCTTACAGTCTCTTGCGTAATGAGATGAATCACCGCATATATAGCAATTTTTATTTTCTCTTTCATGATATTGGGGATAGTTCTCTTTAATCTTTGTTTTAAAGTTTTGTGATTTATTTTTAAAGGGGTCTTGGGTATATCCATAAGTAATAGGAATTTCTTTATGTGATCCGCTTCTAGATGAAATATAAATATCACACTCTTTAGCTAAATCAATAGGCCTAAACCAATCTTCTGCTTCTCGAATGCCAATATGAGTTGCAGTTTCCTTATTTAAAGTTTCAAATAATTTATCAGAAATTATAAGATCACATAGAGATTCAAAGGAATTAACTTTTCTTAACGAACAATAATATTGGAAGTTTGCCGTCAATCTTGCAGCAAATTGGATGTATGTCTCGCCTGATGATTTTACAGCATTTTTAAATGAGTTTAAACACTCGCGAGGGGTTAATTGGAATTCTCTGAGTACTAAAGATTTTAGTTTTTCATAGTCATTTAATTCCTCTTCTTTAATATACAGTAAGACGTTATGAGCTCTTTCGCCCAGAAGATTTATTAAAATTTCAGATTTATATTCGTCATTTATTTTCTTGGTTAAAAATGCGCGTTCTAATGATTGGAAGAACAGATTAAAATTTTCAGATCTGGTGGGAACAGGAAGAGATAAAGTTTTTATACTTTTTATCATATTTTCTATGTTAGTTTCGAACTGTTTTTCTTCGACTTTAGCTGCAGGATTTAAACTTAATGCTTTATTTTTAGCCAATTGAAGTTCGATTTCTTTTTCTAATTTTGCTAACTGAAGTTTCGCGAGCTCAATTTTTTGTTCTGAAGTTACCTCTCTTTCGTTTTGCGATACTCTCTCATCTATACAGTTTTGAATTAAAGTTTTAACGAAATCTGGATCACTTTCAAATGTACTACTGTTCTCAATTTTAGTCTTTAGTTTAACTATAGTGTCAGTACTTTCCACAATACCGTCTAGCTCCTCAACAACTCTTATGAGATCCTCTTTAAGAGCGTTTTTATACATTTTAGAAAATTTAGAAAGATCCTACCTTTTTTTTTCTGGCTCCCTTGTTGCTCGCACGTACGATGTATCCAATAAAAACGTTGATTCCACTGATTTCACCTCTTCGCAGGTGTTTGTGAGTGGTTCCAACCTCTACACAGGCGGAATTTTCGTCGATGGGTTTTCCAACCTCTACACAGGTGGAATATTTGTCGATGGTTCGTTGAAAAATACACCTCTACACAGGTTATTTTGTTATTTGTTCCGACCTCTACTCAGGCGGAATATTTGTCGATGGTTCGTTGAAAAATACACCTCTACACAGGTTATTTTGTTATTTGTTCCGACCTCTACACAGGCGGAATGAAGTTGAAAAATTCAACCTCTACACAGGTTGAACGAAGTTTCCGAAAAATGGCGGAGCGTCTCCTTCACGGACGCTGTTGTTCATTGTCCAGACTTTGGTTCAAAATCGAAATTTTATCGATCCCGGCCGAGCCCCCATAATTTGTGGGAGACAACAAGGGGTCCAATACGTTTCTCTTATGGTTTATTTAACATTAAACAAAAATTAATTAAAAAGGTAGATAAGTTTACAGATAAGTTTGACGATGATATTCAGAAGGTAACGCCTGCTCGCGCACCTCTCGCGTTCTTCTTTTTCTCTCTAAATCTAAGTTTTTTCTCAAGAGTCTCTGTTTTTACAGTTTCAGTTCTGCTTTTACTTTGATGCGCCTGCGCGCGAAGACTGTGTTTTGCTTTTGGCTGCATGCCACATGTATATACATAGAACAGAATCACAACATTAAGTGGTAATTAATTTTTATTAATTATCATTAAAGTATCGTATTGTCATCCAAAACAATCGTGTATATAAAATTTCAGCTCAACTGAATGCTCTAAAATGCGAGGAAAGAAAAACCTTTTCAAGTTCTGACACAAGTCGTCAAAAGGGTCGCTCACCAAAAATGATGCTAATGTTGCTGTATTTGTAATTCTTTAAATAATTAGTTTCAATCAATTAATTTTTATTAATAATAATTAAATTATTGTATTGTCGTCCAAAATAAAATCATGTATATAAAATTTCAGCTCAATTGAGCACTTTAAAATGTATTTTATTAACGATTAAAAATTCCACCAAGATAAATAAATATATAGAGAGTGTGAGCTAATAGTAGGAATAGAAAAATATTTTCGAAAATCACAATAAGGTGCAATTCACAGAAACAACTTTCGTTATATCTTCTTTTTTTAATTCTTTTTATTGTATTTAAATAGATACATTTGTTTTAGATTTGAGTGGGAAATAAATTAAATTAGATTTACATGGCGAAATTCAAAACAGTTGGTGGATGAAGCGCTTCTCTGAAGTATAAAATGCCTGGTGTTTATTGCACAGCCTGATGTTTATTGTTTAAATTTGTTTCTTCATGTGATTCATTTGTTTTAAAGACAAATTAACTATTTTGTAGCATTGACGACTTAATAAATCAGTAGACCGTGAAGAAAGCATGCTTTACAGCCTGAAGTTGTCTGGTGCATAATGGAGCTTACAAAAGATAGCATTTCATCAGTAATCGTCAAGCGTGAGGGAGAGAGAGCTGACACCTAGTATTTCATACTGGAGTCGTAATTACTCTTGGTTTGTTAGCGAGAAGATCTTAGCATGCCTCGAGAAAGAGTCTGAATTTGATAATGGGAGAAGTATTGCCTACCATAACGAGGGATTATCCTACAGCGAAATTGCTGCTGGCGTTGATCAAAATCCGACTACTGTTATGTGAATGTGGAATTGATGGATCCAGGACAAAACGACGTGAAGGCTCAAAATGGCATCGACACATCAATACGCGAGAAGACAAACATCTTACACGCATGTTCGATATACATCGCAGTGCTGGTTTATCTATTGGGCGCTTGGGGCGGGCGCCCAGGGGCCCGAATAAGCTGGACTTAACCAGGTTTACTGGTAATGAATTTCGATCTGCCAGTGCGAAGGGGCCCTTACATCTTTTGCATCCAGGGCCCGAAATGAGCTTAAACCGGCACTGATACATCGTGCAGTCACATCACAGATCTCACCTCAAGAACTAGGAAGTATGGCGAGTCGGTGGATTTTCTGGATGCGAAACTTGCAGCACGCATGTCACATGATTATATGGTATGTAAAAGATTCCCTAAGTATCAATTTGGCTCTTGTTCTCTCGGCAAGATTAAATCATGGCAATATTTAGCTTCCGACGAGAGCTTGAATTGAATACAATTCAAGTGTCAAAAGTTTAGTAGTAGAACCACCAATAGATGGGACCTCTCGAATTTGGGAACTTGCCGTGTATGCAAAGGCTTAGATGCCGAAATGCAGCCTATTTGAGTGGGAAGAACATATCTGCGCGAAAGGTATGATGTCGTCTGCTGTGTCACAAACTGTTAAAATGGGTGGCCATTGCTTTTTCTCCTATTAAATACACAGCACTGACGTCTGTGGTAACGATGGTGCGTTACATTCGTAGTATGGCATACGTTGTCAAATACTTATAAAGGGTGTTTTTTTAGAGGTATAGAACTTTAAATTCCAATAAAACAACGATGTATTATTCGATTGACATGAATTTTTTTTATTCGAAGGCATTACATTTTAAATATGATTTCTGGCATAGGACTGCCACGGATGTAATCCAATCTGGGCGTCCAATTTTCGATGACTTTTTCCAACATTTGTGGCCGTATATCGGCAATAACACGGAGAATGTTGTCTTCCAAATGGTCAAGCGTGTGTGGCTTATCCGCATAGACCAATGACTTATCATAGCCCACAGAAAATAGTCTAGCGGTGTTAAATCACAAGATCTTGGAGGCCAATTCATAGGTCCAAAACGTGAAATTAGGCGGTCACCAAACGTGTCTTTCAATAAATCGATTGGGGCACGAGCTGTGTGACATGTTGCGCCGTCTTGTTGGAACCACATCTCCTGGACATCATGATTGTTCAATTCAGGAATGAAAAAGTTAGTAATCATGGCTCTATACCGATCACCATTGACTGTAACGTTGTGGCCTTCATCATTTTTGAAGAAGTACGGACCAATGATTCCACCAGCCCATAATGTGCACCAAACAGTCAGTTTTTCTGGATGTAACGGTGTTTCGACATACACTTGTGGATTAGCTTCACTCCAAATGCGGCAGTTTTGTTTGTTGATGTAGCCATTCAACCAGAAGTGCGCTTCATCGCTAAACAAAGTTCGCTTATGAAAATCGGGAACAACGGCAATCTCGTTTTGGGCCCATTCGACGAATCTACGCCTTGCTTGATGATCGTTTTGATGAATTGCCAAACCAAACTGAGAATAAATCACTTGACAGCTGTTAAATCGGTCGCCATCTTGGAAAGTAATGCCAACTTAAACTTCTATACCTGGAAAAAAAACACTCTGTACAAACGGTAACTGTCACAAATAAATGAAAGAGAGAGGTTCACAATCTCACACAAACATACACAAATCAACTCGACTGACTGCCTTCTTTCGACTAAATGAGTAATGATAGTGTATGGTGGTATGCCTAAGCCTAGACACTGACGACGGATAGCATATAATAATGCAGGCTTGCCATTGTTGCTAGTTAACATAAAATTCGAAATTCCCAGTTTTTCGGAGAATATGTCTGTATAACATTTGACGATTAAAACTAGTCAAATCATAATCTTATGGAGTCCGAGTACAGAATGAGACGAGGCTGTGGGCCTATGCCTTAAGTCATCCCTTGCATATAGGGGAGGCATTGGGACGATGGATGAGAGATTGGAAGAACAGGATGAATGAACGATCGAGTTATAGATCAGTCTTGTGCCTGATCTATGAGTTTACTCTTTCTACAGATCAACTTATAAAGTGAATTACACGCAGCATTTGCCTTTCTGCATGGTTGCTCAATGTGGATATCAAAAGTTAATTTTATGTCTAGAAACAGCCTCAGGTATTTATATTCATTTACCAAGGGAACAAGGTGGCCAAAAATCATGACAAAAGTTAAATTTTTGTGGGAGCTGCCACCTTCTTGAGCTGTGTCTATACCCTGTGATTTGTACATTTTTGTGGTCACTCTTTCTTGGGGATACACTATCGCTGTTAAGCAGTTTATTGCAAAATTTTTTGAATTTCTTATTGGATTGAAGTAAGATATTCACATACAAAGTCAACAACTTTATTTATAAATAATCACATACATAAGAATCTAAGTATTGAAAAAAGCATCCACAATTATTTGTGATTCTTAAAACAAAGTGAAAATTTCATTTTGTCATCAGATTTTTAGACTATTCCTTCGTAATTTGTCTTCTTTCTTAGCCAAATTTTGTTTTGGAATTAAACAACATCTGTATTTCAACGAAATACTATTATCTACTTATTTTTAACTGTCCTTTTCACTTTCCATGTAAAATATTTATACTGATTATCTATGCTGAAGAGTTCTACAGAGTGATTTGCTACCATACCGATAAACTGGAAGGGTGTGTAAGGGGTACAGAGACGACTTGAAATCACATAGGAATGCAAGTTCGCAAATGCCGTATTTGCGAGCCAGTATATAAAGCAGCAGAGAAAAAGAACATAAACATTTATACATATACGAGACAGAAAACATCTTATCGAGAGGTTGTACTACAAGAGGTGTTCGAACACTGGCGTATCTAGCTCTGAAGGGGCCCTGTATCAAAATTCTTTCGGGCCCTTTTTTAGGTATGGAAGCCCTGTTAGTGGGACTGTAGTTACACACGATGGGGCCCCTGTAGCTTCGGGGCCCCGTATCATTGATACGGTGGTAGCTACACCCCTGTGTTCGAAAGTCATGAACTTCATCTAGGTTCACGTAAAGAGTTTGGTGTACGAGAAGCCCGTTTCTTCAGTTGAAGGAAACGCTAGAATATCTGCAATTGCCAAGAGGATACGTGACATGCCAGGAATCTTCCAGAACGTAAGGAATTCCATGCAGCGTCGCTGTCAGGCGTTCCAGACGACTTCTGGCTGTAATTTAGAGCACCTGTTGTAGTACAACCCTTTTAATAAAGTATTTTCTGTCCCATTACTGTGTTGCTATTTCTGTTTTTCCCCCTCTACTTCTTTGCATCATACTTCGTAACCATGGTATTTTTATGATCCTGCATTTCTAGATGATTCCGAGTCGTCTATGTACTCTCTGCACACCCAACCAGTTTATCGGTCTAGTATATAGCGAATCACCCTGTATTTCATATTTTTTTTCCTTAAGTTTAAAATTTTGTTTATTAGAATATTAGTTTCAATGAAGCATTTTAATTTAATTATGTGTTGGAAATGGGAAGGTTTTTCTAATTTAATATATGTTCATATAATTGTAATTATTTAATTTAAGAATCCATCAATCGCTAACAATTTTCCTAAAAAAATAATTAATCTTCCATGCAACATACCAGTGGTTTCATTTTTCGTTATAATTCTAACAGATTTAGAATTATATAACGTATTGAGGTATAATATTTTATATTATATAATACAATGTTCCATTTTTTATAACATTTAATCTATTATTTAAAATAAGTTACATTTTTGAAGGAAAAAAGTAATAAATTTCGGTAATTACTTCTTAGTCTGTAAAATTAATAGATCATTACTTCTTCCTGCATGTTGATTAGTAATTGCTATTTTTTATGAACAAAATTAAACATAACATATTGTCAGGATGTCATCAATGATCAACACTTAAATTATTTTACGAGTAATTTTAAGATTAAGACGAAACTATAATTGTTAATCATTTTAAATTTGTAAAGAATAACAATACACACGTGTAGATCAACCAACAGCACCTCTCTCTCATATCAAGCAAGCACAGGAAAAAGTTTTAAGTAATACAGGATCAACCATATGATTAAAAAAAGATATCATTAACGAATTTCTATCAGAGCACAAATAATTATAATAAAACAACAATGGTCCATTGTCTTCACACACTCCAAGTTGGCCTATAAGGAAAAAAATGGCGATCTTTTAGAAACAGCTCGACCGCGACTGCTAATTACCTCCCTTTTTCTTTGTTTTCCTTTTCGCGCGTTATGTCTGTTGTGACCAATAGAACAAATTCAACACGTGGCAGACACGGATTTTCCATTCATTAAGCGCGGAGAACTTGCGTAATTGTTTTTAAGCAATAGAGTTGAAAAGTAGGCTTGTTATTCTTTTCAATATATTAAAGTGTTTGGCTTTGCGCTTGGCATCGGATACTGCTTTAGAGGAAGAACAGAATAAAATATTATAAAGTGCCGTAGAATTTTATTAGAAACATATGAATATCATTGTTATTCAAACTGGACATTATATGAGTATTTTTGCACAGATTATTATAAAGAATGATTATGGCTGTAGTGTACAGGACACAGAAAATAATATTACCTACAAAGAGTTTTTATTTTTGGTCATGTATAAATTGTCGTAGCGGATCATTTTTCAACATATAAAATAAGAATTTTTAGAGTCATGTCTTTTTACCAAATATTATGGTTCTACACATAGGCAGTAGTGTTAAATTGTTCTGTATTCTTTTATATTATATTTTACGATTTTAGCCATAATGCTTTATCTAAATGTATCATAAGTTAATAAACGAAAATATTGTTTAGTAATTCTATTACCTTATTTGACGGTTCTTTAAAAAGCTGTAATGTTAAATACTTCTATATTATATTTTGTGGTTTTGGCTCTAACGGTAAATTTAATATTTGGTACATTAGCCTTTACTGAACTAGGATAGTATTAAAGTAGCTTTAAATTCTGGGTTTTTTTTCTTAGTTCAGGTGAATAACAAATCAGTTATACAAACTAATGTAAACTTATCCAAACACATTTTTATATACAAATTAAAATTTCCTATTAATTTAAAGAACAATTCAGAGTATTAAAAATATTACTTGAGAAAACACTAGGTATTTAATGATCAACTCAAATAAGAATCAATTAATTACCTTTAATATTCGGTTTCTTGCTAAAAAAATTAATTAAAAAAATTATCTCTTGGTGACAGAATTTGTTATTTTTTAAAACGTCAATGGAATTAACTCAACAATCGGAACCAAAACTATTTTAACCTGTTGCCACAATCTGAATACAAAATATCGCTTGGGTAGTTTGAAAGCAGTATCGAAGAGTAAATATTAAACGAATATAAGCAGTAAAAACAACAGTAAAATATGGAATTAAAAATAAATTTTTAAAAAATATTTGGAACGTTAATTAATTTAAAACATATTTTTGAAGTTTAGTTGATAACTTAATGTTCTAGAACTGGATCACACACACACACATTTTTCGCTCCCTACCTAGTAATAGTAACTCAAAACTTAAAAGCTAAAGCACCAATGAAATAAGTAAATTTTCTCATCTTGTTGATATTTACCATGTTTCGAATAGTTTTGTTTATTGGGATGGTTAATTAAAAATTGCTTACTACGAAAACATATTCGAATAATAGAACATTTAACGAGGCATTTGTTCTATTAAGAAAAGAATGCAATTGAATAAAATGATGCTTAGAGTATTGTAGTATCTATTGGAGATAAAATAGGAAAAATATTTTTATGCAACACAAAAAGTAATTGTTTTTTTAATGATGATAATCAGATTGTCCAGAAATTAAAAAAGTGAAATATGTTTAATGCCGAAAATTTTAAACGTAATTTGTTAGAAAGTTCTTTTTTGGATAATGAATGTATAAAATAAAGTAAAAAAATGTTTTTATTTCTTCCTTTTTTCTACAGCTTGAATAATTACGTTTTTTTTTTCACACGACTAATTCGCTTTAAAGTAAACATTAACCATTGTTTAATAGTTGATCATGTAATGCGCCGTAATAGTCAATTTGAATCGTAGTACCATTAGACAAAATAATTCAAGCATATAGAGATGAATGGGCACAGAGACGAATTCACTGTCGACAACTCAGAACCCTTAGTTTAATGGAAGTACTGAAGAAAATCGATAGTTGATTTGTATGATCGATATTTAAAATTAAAAAAAAATCTGTTAATTAATTGTGTTATGTTCAACGACTCTTAGATCATAGGCAGGCAATTGTTTTGGCTCGAAAGCCACATTGTGGAAACGGAGGGCCACGCCATTTTTTTTTAAAAAAATATCTCATTTATTGGTTAACACTGCATCTCACGAAAGCAATGGCGTGGCTACCGACGTATCAATGATACGGGGCCCTCAACATGTGTAACTACAGTCCAACTAACAGGGTTCTCATACCTAAAAAGGTCCCCGGAGGAATTTCGATACAGTCCCCCCCTCAGAACTAGTTACGCCAGGGCACAAAACGTATAAATTATACCTGTATAAAAATTAATAAATACACTGAAGAGCCAAAAAAACTGGTAAGCCTACCTAATACCGTGTAGGATCCCCAGGAGCACACAGAAGTTCCACAATACGACGTGGCATGGATTCGATTAATGTCTGAAGTGGTGCTGGAGGTAATTGACATATCGCGAATCCTGCAGGGCTGTTCATACATCAAATGGAGTAAGAGGGGGTGAAGATCTATTCTGAACAGCACGTTGCAAGGCATCCGAGATATGTTCAATAATGTTCATGTCTGGAGATTTTGGTGGCCAGCAGAAGTGTCAAAATTCAGAAAAGTGCTCCTGGAGCCACTCTGTAATAATTCTGGACGTGTGGGGTGTCGCATTGTCCTGCTGAAATTCCCTAAGTCCGTCGGAATGCACAATGGACTTGAATGGGTGCAGGAGATCAGACAGGACACTTACTTACCTGTCAGATTCGTATCTAGACATATCAGGGGTCCCATATCACCCCAACTGCAAACGCCCCATACCATCACACAGCCTCCACCAGCTTGAACAGTACTCTATTGACACGTAGGGTCCATGGATTCATGAGATTGTCTCCCTATCCATACACGTCCGTCAGCTCGATTCAACTGGAAACGAGATTCATCAGACCAGGCAATGTGTTTTCAGTCATCAACAGTCCAATGTCGGTGTTGACGGGCCCAGGCGAGGGGTAAAGCCTTGTGTCGTGCAGTCAACAAGGGTACACGAGTAGGCCTTCGGCTCCGAAAGCCCATATCGATGACGTTTCGTTGAATGGTTCACCCGGTGACACTTGTTGACGGCTCAGCATTAAAATCTGCTGCAATTTGTGGAAGGGTTGCACATCTGCCACGCTTAATGATTCTCGTCAGTGGTCGTTGGCTCCGTTCTGGCATGATCTTTTTCCTGCCGCAGCGATGTCGTAGATTTGACATTTTATCGGATTCCCGATACGCTCGTGAAATGGTCGTACGTGAAAATACAAATTCCATCACTACCTCGGATATGCTATGTCCCATCTCTCGTGTGCCGACTGTAGCACCAAGTTCAAACTCACTTAAATTTTAATATCCTGCCATTGTAGCAGCAGAAAACCTAACAACTGTTCCAGACACTTGTCTTGTATAGGCTTTGCCGACCACGGCGCCGTACTCTGATTGGTTCCATATCTCTTTATTTGCATACGCATGCATGTACCATTTTTTTTGGCTCTTCAGTGTATACGTTAAATAAAATAGTGGCAGTTTTATTCAATTTATTTACGATGCTAATTTCATATAGACCATCTATAGCTGCAAGAACTTTTAATTTTAGAATCAATTTAACGAGACAAATGTACCCTATCACACACGTTTTTTGGAAATGAGGGGTTAGCTAGTGTATATTAATGTCACACCGTAAAGCAATACGAAGACTATTGGGGACGGACATTGACATTTTGAACCATGGTCAAGTGATGAAGGCAACACATGAGAGTAATACTTCAATGTATACAAAAGTAGGTGCTGCCGTTGGTTGAGTTCGAATAATAGCCAGAGATGGAGATAGTACTTAAATTTATATTACAAGAAAATAAATATTTACAGTTAAAGTTTACACTAAAAGGTAATAATGCGGTTAAATGAAAATTACACCCTTGAAGGTGCTGCGGATTGATGCGAACAAGACCTTGCGTCCGTCCGTTGCGTTTCAGTTTACAGAGAAGTCCCCGTACCGGTTCCAAAAAGTTTCCGTTGGGGTTGGAAAGCGGGAAAATCTCGCGCACTCAGTTACAGTTAAGTGAGGAGTGTGGGAAACATACTCCCCACCCTATATCCGAACTAGTTCGGATATATGGGAAGTTTGTGAAGTTTATGAACAGGTCGTTTAAACACTGAGTCTTGGGTTTTCACAGTTGCAACACGAACCAGTCCGTCGTTGCCTGGATGCACTTGAAGAACTCGAGCCATTGGCCATGTACCAGGAGGACCCTCCTCTTTGATCAATACGATGTCATCTTCCTTCAAGTTTGGTTGTGCGTCCTGCCATTTCTTGCGAGGTTGTAAGGAGGAGATAAATTCGAACTCCACTTCTTCCAAAAGCCCCGTTTGATGTTCTGTAGCAACTCCCAACGATCTCTATGGTTGGAGCTTGAAGGAAGCTCCTCTGGAACTGAAAGAAGAACATCACCTGTAAGAAAATGTGAAGGTGTGAGTGTAGATATGCATTCTATGTCAGAGTCATTAACGTAGGAGAGAGGCCTGGAATTTAGTAATCCTTCGATTTGCGTGAGCAAGGTTGTTAACTCTTCAAAAGTTAATATGGTTTCTCCCAATACTCTCTTCAGATGAAACTTGACGGATCGAATTCCTGATTCCCAAATACCTCCAAAATGTGGTGATGAGGGTGGAATAAAGTGCCAATCTATTGAAGATTTGGATAAGTAGTAAGAGATGGCTTCATTAGTTGGTAAGGAAAGCCATAACTTTCGTATTTCGTCAAGTTTTCGACGAGCTCCAACAAAATTGGTTCCATTGTCACTATAAATGTGGCGGGGAGCCCCACGACGAGCACTAAAACGACGTAGTGCAGCTATGAAGGAATCAGTTGTTAAGTCTCCGACTGCTTCAATATGAACAGCTTTAGTTGCTAAGCATACAAATAAAGCAATGTAACCCTTTGTAGATTTAGTCCCTCGACCTTTGTTGCATTTAATCAGTACAGGACCAGCATAATCAATACCGCAACTGAAGAAAGGTCTCTCCAGCGTGACACGGTGTTTTGGTAAATTGCCCATCAGCTGTGGTGTTGTGGTGGAGGTTTTGAATTTGTTACACTTTAAGCATTTTCTAATACATTTGTTAATTAATTTTCTACTTCCTACGATCCAATGGGACTGTCGAAGAACGTGAGCTAACAAAGTCGGCCCAGCATGTAAATGAGCGATGTGTTGTTCCTTGATAAGGAGTTCACTAATACTGTGCTGAGAAGGAAGTATGATAGGATGCTTGGAATTGAATCGAAGCTGGGAATTTTGCAATCTCCCCCACCCGTACTAAACCATGTTCATCTATGAAAGGGTGGAGGGAACGTAATGGACTTTTGGGTGGCAGAGAAATCTGTTTTTTAATGCTTCGTATTTCTTCCTGAAAGTAAAAACCTTGAACCCAACGAATGATGGTTTCTTCAGCGGTTTTGGTTTCCGAAAAGGTAAGTGAAGTAGTATTAATATGGGATGAACTGATCGATGATCCTTGAGATGCTATCTTTTTACAGTTTTTAATAAATCTTTGGCAATAAGCAAAAATGCGAATTACTTTGGTGAGTGAAGAGTAATGTTCGAATAAACCATGAATTACATCATTTGATGTGTGAGTAAACAGATTGAAGATGGAGACTGATTTTTGTTCCGCTTTTACCTCATCCGAAGCCTCATCGCAACTGGATTCAGCCTTGGGCCAACTAGAAGTTTCTAGCCTTAGCCAGGGTGGTCCTTGCCACCATAACTTGCAATCAGGTAAGCATTTAGGATCAATACCTCGGGATGCAATATCTGCGGGATTTTCCTTAGAAGGCACATGTCTCCAATGCTTTGTAGGTAGAACTTCTATAATTTCAGATGTTCTATTTGCTACGAAAGTTTTCCATTGGCGAGGATGACCAGACAGCCAGGAGAGAACTATTTTAGAATCCGTCCAAGCGAATACATCAAAGGTATAATATTCTAATGTCCGTAAGACCGATTTAAATAGCTTGGATAGTAAATGTGCACCGCACAACTCCAATCGAGGAATGGAAACTTGTTTGACAGGGGCTACTTTAGTTTTTGATACAAGTAGTTGAACCTTTATTTTGCCGTTGTGTTTCTGCCGACAGTAGATTGCAGCAGCATAAGCTAATGAAGAAGCATCTGCAAAACCATGCAATTCTACTATGTTGTCTGCTGTAAGGATGACCCATCTGGGAACAGTGAGGTAGTTGATGGCATTAAAGGCCTTTGAAACCTAAGCCAATCCTCTGTTAATTGTTGTGGAATGGGAGAATCCCAATCTGTTTTTGTAAGCCAAAGTTTTTGATAAAAATCTTCATGAATACTGTACAAGGTGAAAGAAGTCCTAAAGGATCGAAAATTTTGGAAGATTCAGATAAAATACGTCTCTTTGTGAGTGGTGGTGTAAGTTCAAGCGATGGTTGGAAACCAAAAGTGTCATTGGATGAATTCCAAAATAAGCCTAATACTTTAGAACTTTCATTAGAATCTTTGGAAAATTCAACTCGTGCATCATGAGAACTATGTTCTGAAAATTGAGCGAGAAATTCGGTGGAATTAGAATTCCATTTTCTTAAATGAAATCCGCGAGTACTCAAAACATGAGCAATGTCCTTGCAAATGGAGATTGCGTTATTTGGCGTATCTGCTCCTGATAGTAAATCATCCATATAAATATCTTCCTGTAAAACTCGGGAGAGGTTGGGATTATCTTTATCATCGAGAGCGATTTGCTTAATACACCTAGTGGCCAAAAAGGAAGCTGAGGCTAAACCGTAGGTGACAGTTTTTAGCTTGTATGTGCGAATGTTTTCACTAGAGTTATTTCTCCACAGAATTTGTTGGTATTTCTGATCTTCATCAGCTACTAAAATTTGACGGTACATTTTTTCAATGTCCGCTGTAAATACAATTCTAGAATTCTAAAATTAAGCAATATTTCAAAAATATCCCTTTGTAATTTGGGACCTACTCCTAGCAGAGAATTTAATGACGTACCATTTGTAGTTTTGCAAGATGCGTCAAAAACTACTCTTAACTTTGTTGTAGGGCTGGATGGCTTGATAACGGCGTGATGCGGTAAAAAATTCTGATCTTTGGAAGTATGGGATCTGGAATTTACTAAGCTCATGTGACCTAGCGATTCGTATTCGTTCATGAATTCTTTGTATTGTTTTTCAAAATCTGGGTTATTTTTAAATTTCCGCTCCATTGCTAATAAGCGAGAAATTGCTGCGGGTTTTGAGTCTCCCAATTCTGAATTTGATTTATAAAATGGAAGTTTTACAACAAAGCGTCCATCGGAATTACATGCATAAGTATTTTGAAAATGTGTTTCCACAAATTGCTCTTCAGAAGTTAATAATTTATCTTTTACGTTAGAATTTCTTCTAATTCCCAAAATTGCTTTAATTGATTGTCAATATTTGTACCATTAATGTGAAGATTTAGCATTGAATTTGAGTTTAAAGACTCAGTTAATTTGCCTGAAATTAGGAAACCAAAAATGGAATTTTGAGCGATTAAATTACTTTGAGAGCAAGTAATTTGCCCAGGAAGCAAAATAGAAAAAAAAAAGTAGTCAGATCCGAGAATCATATCGATATTGTTTGAGATAAAAAATTTCGGATCCGCTAAGCAGGCATTTTTTAAATGAGAGAAATGTGTTTCGTTTATTTTTTCCGTTGGTAACGGAGCAGTTAGTTTTTCCAAAACATATGCTTTAACTGGTAGTTTGACCTTGGGGTCATGTAACGATACTAAATCTATTTCAACACACCCTCTAGTCATCGCGATTTTAGAATCTTGCAATCCTTTAATTTGAAATCTAGCGTTTTTTCTTTTCAGGCCTAGCAGTTTTAAACATTTTTCCGAAATGAATGTTGATTCACTTCCGCTGTCCGCCATAACTCGAACTTGACAGTTCTCCCCAAAATATTTTTAATGTTAACGCTTAAAGTTGGTAATAAAGAAAACATGTTTGTATAGAGTTCACGGAAGCTGCAACTTCTTTGTTTTGATTAGTATCATTTCCTATCTGGTTTTGACCTTCAGCACGATGAGATTTATTTGCTGACATTGCGAAATTTTTAAAATTATTATCATGTAATAGCGAATGATGCTTTTTCTTACAATAGTGGCAAGTAAAAGTTGAATTACAATGTGACTCAGTGTGCCTATCAGATAAACAGTTCATACATAATTTTTGTTTATTAACAAGTTGTATACGCTCTTTAACAGACATTTCTTTAAATTTAGAACATTTGAAAACAAGATGATTCATTTTACAAGAACATTTTAAACTATTGTTAAATTTCGATTTATTAATATAAGGTTGTTTTTCATGAGTAACGCTAACATTATAAAGTTCTAAGTATGTACATCTGTTATTTAAAAATTCTATAAATGCTTCAAATGTGGGAAAATCAATATTATTTGAGAATTGCGCCCATTCTTGGCGCGTTTTAGGATCAACCTTTTGTAACAAAATGTAAATCAACCATACATCTCTAGACTCTGCTTTAGTATCAATAGATATAAGACCTCTAATTACTTCGTCGGAAGTGTCTGCTATGTTGCGTAAGTTGTGAGAGTTAGTATCGTTAAAAGAAGGTTGTTCCATGAAGGTTTTAATGAGTGAAAAAAATGATTTGCTTCTTTTTATCATAACGAGCTAATAATTTTTCCCAAGCCTCGTTATAAGCCGTTTCAGTAATGGGAATATGCTTAATTATATTTGCTGGTTCTGACAGCAATAAACCTCTAAGATATTGAAACTTTTGTATATTCGATAAACACATATTATCATGCACTAATGATACATATAAATCCTTAAATGAAGGCCAATTTTTATAATCACCAGAAAAACGCTCAATATTAATTTTTGGCAACTTAAAATTGCTAGATTTCATATTTGAGACATTTTCAAAGACATCAGAATTATCATTATATACATATGTTCTTACAGATAAATTTTCTAAGATATTCTGTAGCTTGGCTTTGGTTTCGTAATATTTTGTTTCGAATTCTTCCATTTCAGAGGATTCGATAGGTAAAGCAGCATCCGCTTTATCAAATTCCGTATAAGTTAATTCAAGTTTCTCTAACTTGTTGCGTATATCATTTTTGTCAAAAGTTTGATCATTTTTATCAATGAAATTTATAATTCTTGTAAGTGCAGCCTTCGCTCTGCCGCGAAGCACTGTAGCCGTTTCGGCATCCATTAATTGATAAAACGAAATATGGATGGAATGAATCAGTAAGAGAAACCAAAGTCAAACGTTGAATGAAAATGTAAAATAGTACTTATCTCTTGTTTCTCTGAATCGTTGACGAATCTCGTCGGTGCCTCCAAATGCTGCCGTTGGTTGAGTTCGAATAATAGCCAGAGATGGAGATAGTACTTAAATTTATATTACAAGAAAATAAATATTTACAGTTAAAGTTTACACTAAAAGGTAATAATGCGGTTAAATGAAAATTACACCCTTGAAGGTGCTGCGGATTGATGCGAACAAGACCTTGCGTCCGTCCGTTGCGTTTCAGTTTACAGAGAAGTCCCCGTACCGGTTCCAAAAAAGTTTCCGTTGGGGTTGGAAAGCGGGAAAATCTCGCGCACTCAGTTACAGTTAAGTGAGGAGTGTGGGAAACAGTAGGCTTATGATAATATACGTATATATGTATTAAGTGAGGGTACTTTCAATTATTTTCGCCTTAGCGGTAGGCGATCAAAATTTTGGCGACCATTGGTGTAGAGCAGGGGGGTCAAACTCGTGGCCTGCAATGAACAATTTTGCGGCCCGGGCAATATATCGGCACACAATATTAATATTTGGAAAATTGGAATTGAAAAGTGAAGATTTCACGCACTTCTCGACATTCAGCATGAATGATACTGCATCGTATAAAAAATATGCCAAAAATATTTCAATCTAAGAACTGAATTTGAAACAAGATTTTAGTTCTATGGAAGACAAATTTTGTGTTTATTTTCTTCGATTTTCTCAATAAATATAGACTCAGCAAATGAAAGTGATCGAGATTCAGTGGGACTTATATTTGAAGTCAAAATCCTTTGAAGTGGGTGTGCCAGAGTTTTACAAATAATAACGTTTGAGAATATTCGAAAACTCGCATATGGAATTATTCCCATGTTTGATAGTACTTATCGGTACGAGCAGTTATGACAAGAAATAAGTTTCTTGTTAGAAATAGTATTAATGACGCACATCTTGGGAAAGTTTCGAAAGTAGTCACTGTGCTCCCGAAATAGGAAAGATAGTAGCAGAGAAGAGTCCGAAAGTAAAAATTAAATTTTTCTTGTATTTTTATAGATGCTTATTATATAATGTAGTATTCGAAATAAACCTACGTTTCTACGAATATTAATTTTTTTTTCTTAGCGGCCCACCTAAAATTAAACCCTATTTGTTTGTCCCAAGTTAGCCTTTGAGTTTGACAGGGCTAATATAATCGTTAAATCTATCTAATGTAGTCTTCCTTACGATGATGTGATGAACCAACTCAGTTGAAGACTATGGTTTGAAATTATAAAATAATTATGATTTTCAAAACATGTAGAAATAGGCAACCTTGAACAAAGTACATTGACTGTCAACGACGTATCCCGAGATAACACGAAGTCAGTGACCGATAAGTTTCGTTATTTTCAACTAGGCTTAAGGGAAGAAGACTGCTCTTGAGTTGGCATCTCACTCTCTAATATTCCACATTATACGATGGTAAGGAATTTGAACCTTTCTACACGGCTCCGATCACTCCGGAATCGTAAATTCTTTACTTACTTAAAGAAAGAAAGCTGCTATGGAAATACCATTCTTTCAAGAAATGTGTATACATGAAACATAGTATCAAATAATTAAATTTTTTTATAAAATTTCGGAACTATGTTAAGTTTTGTTTATTTCCAACCACTGAAAGAATGTTGTTGTGGCTAATGCCACCTGTCTGACGTAGTCAGAAGGAGGCCCACGAAATCCATCGTGGCTAGAAGTACACCTGTCGTTGGCCTTGAGCACCATACAGGTGACAGTACGAATTTTCTCGGCGAGATTCCCTGAAGGGACGATAGATGGCGACTCTACCTATCTCCACCTCCAGAATTTTGCCATCTGACTAGAGGGGAGGGAAGTATTCTCCAGTCCCCTGCACTCGTGATTCAGCCCACAAGACTTTCGGACCCACTGATTTAAACAGCACGTACTCCGTGTGAACTCGGAGGGTATTTGGTGGCATCGGGTATCGAACCCAGGTCTTCCGGTCTGGAGTCCGATGCTCTAACTACCAGACTACCCACGACCCTACTGAAAGGATACATCATACATACTGTTTTATTTAAATCTATTTACTATTATTCAGGCATTCTCATATTTGTAAAAATTCAAAGGATGACTGACCACATTATTAAAAAGAACGTTCAATGCAGAAAAACTTTTTGGCCAAGCTCACTGGAACAAGAACTAGGGGTCGACCCAACATCAGGTAGGTGGAGAAAAGATTTCCCTAGAAAGGGATTTCACTACCGTAAGAGAGACTAACTGGAACACGATGGCGAAAAAAAAGTCCTGGAGGAAAATTTCTGAGAAGGCCAAGGACCACCGGGGGTGTCACGCCACACACACACACACACATTGAAGATTTACTATTATAAAAACATTTTTAAAGCTAAATACTACATTTAAGTTCAAGCAACATAATTTGCTTCAAATGGTTTAAACATTATTGGATGCTGTTTCTGATATGAAGCATTTTAGAGATGTCTTAATACTGCTAATTATTTAAAGAATTAGTGGACTTTTTGTGATGTAATAAATGTGAAAAAATGCCTTAGAATTAAGGGGAAAAGTATTGTCCTTAAAACAACTTTAACAAATTACATGAAAATAACTATAATTTATATCAATAAATTTTACCAGATTCATAAATATAAAATTAAAAAAAAATTTTTTTTAATCACATATATATTTATGTTATCACAAATAAAAAGACATAACTGAAAGTTTAGTTCTTGTAAGTGGATAGGTTAATTGATACTTTTTGTTGATAGCATATATTTTTATAAATATATTCTTCAAAATCAACTAGTGATACAAAAGGATCATAAAACATCAAAATAATAAAAGGACCTGTATATAATTTTTTTCCTCTCAGTTCAATTAATTTTGATTTAAAATGTAACAAAGCCTTTTATTATACAGTTCATAATTATTACTCTACAATGATTTCAAATACAAAGGTCAAAAAGTTGCCAAATTTAAGTTTCATATTTGCACATAATCCCTGCAGTTGAATCAGTAAGTATATGAAAAACTAAAAACACAAAATAAAATCATCAATTCATGATTTTACAAAATACAATAAATAAACAAGTTTCAAAACAGTGGTGCATACAGACCACTCTTATGGGGAGGGGGGTGATAGTATAAAAACATGTAAAAGAAAGAACTGAGGGATAATCTTCTATGGTAAAAAATTAAAAATCTGTTGTCTATGGGGGCTAAGCGGCTCCACAGTGTACACCACTATTTTGAAAACACAACTTCCCTCTATAGTTATATGTTTATACATTTTTAAATTAAAAAAAATAATAATAACCTTTACATTTTATTAGACACAATTTTTCCTTTTTATTTATCCTAAAAAATCAATTTTTTTTTCAAAAATGATACATTTTTCTTTTTATTTAATACTTATTTAAAGTTATACTTCTATTTGAAATATAAATCTCTTTTATTTCTAAGTATTAATTGCAGTTCACACGTTGTACCGTTTCTCCACCAAATTAAAAAAAAATGCAAAATTTTAAGATTTATATCACATAAAAAATATTGACATCTCAAATCTAACAATATGAAATTTCATATACCAAAGCATATGCACAAAATGCAGAATAACATATGATTGGACTAACAAATAATTCTGTTGTAAAATATTTAACTCTATAAATATATTTAGAAATTATACATTATATATAGTAACATTCTTATTAAGAAGTATATTAAGACATTTGAGGCACATGTTTTTAATTTCTTTATCATGACATTGATTCTCTCTCTGGTGCCATTACTTATTAATATGGTTGTTATAAAATTTGTAATAATATATAAATTTTATGCCTGCATATAAATTATTTATTTACATCATATAATATTCATGTATAATTCTCAATATGAAAATATGTACACAAGTTTGTACTAAACTATTAATACACAATAAATAATCTTTTTAATACTTTATAATATATTTAACAATAGCTGTAATAATTGAGTAGTTAATAGCCCAGTCAAAGCTGCATGTCGAAGTCTTGATTCCAGTAAAGGCCCCTTGTGTAGTGGGGCAGATGCACATCAAATTTGTCAAGCTCATAATGGGCATGGTGTGGAAATTAGAAGAGAAATATACCAGCTCAGGTATTTTCCTCATCACTCAACTATCAGTGAATGACTATCACAATTGGTGGTCTGTAATCAGCCTTTTTGTTGCTTCCAAGTAGCATTAATAAATAATCAAATAATTAATAAAGTTAAAAAGTATTGAACTATTTTTTTCTCATTAAAACTGTACAGTACCATTAAAAACAGAGCTTTTTTAGTTAAAGGTTTCAAAAAAATAAGAATATGCATGCTGTGTACTTTATAATAAGTATGCTATCATTTCCGTTTTTTTTATTTTAAGAAATAATTTTAAATTATTTTATATGAAAGCATATACATAGATAAATAAAATATATTTTATGGTTTTACAAAACAGGAATGCTTATCAAAAATTTAAATCAATGAAACAAAAAACTTTTAATCTTAAAAGGATAAAATGTACGAATTATTTTTATTTATAATTGAAAAATTATGGATTCATAAAAGCCTTATAAATTTAAATAATGATGAATTGCTTAAATTGCAAACATAACTTAATATACATTTATTTACCATTAATTGCATTAAAAGAATTAACAATGGGTGATAAAGGACAAAAATATCTACATAAAATTAACTATTTTAATAAATTATTTAGCTTATTAAAATGTTTAAAATAGTTAATAATTTTTTTAACTTATTATTTCACTGTAAAATAACACGCAAAATTTAAAACACAATTTCCAAATAATTTAAAAAAAATATTTGAAATTTTAATTGTATATGGCAATTTTAAGTTTTAGCATTTATAATGCAATTTATCAATTCTTAATAATTATGCAAAAGTACAAATTTAAGCTCATGCTTATTGGAATGTTAAAGTAGTTGATCCATTTTTGATATACATTCAAAGATTACTCTATTTTGTATAAACATTTCATTCATTCTTTTTAAAATTCAAGTTTTTTATTGTACCACTGAAATTTTAAAAAATTTTTTAATTTGCTTTTATGCTAAATAGTGGCTTGTGAAAATGCAGTCTTTATTTTCGACAACTAGTATGGTTTTTAAAAATGACACTTTTTAAAGAGTACAAAAAAATTAAATATATATTAAAAGTAACTTTATTTTTTTATTACATGTTGAATAACTATCATGAATTCAAAAGCTGTTTCTTTGAAATCCCTATAAGATTTCTTACTAAATTATTAATGTAATAAAGAATAAATATATCTATTGTACCCATTCATACTTCAGTGCTTAGATTATTTGATATAATTATTTTGTTCACATAAAAAAAATCAAACATTTGGTAAATTATATTGAGTTTAGAAATACGCAAATTATTTTAACAGAGAAACTGTCATTTCAATGTTTCCCCAATAAAATTTTAAATAAAACAAATTCTGCATAAACAAAAATATTAAAAAGTTATTTTCACAAGATTTAATTATCACAGCATTAACTTAGCAATTAATAACTTGTAACAACATCAAGTAAATGTTTTAATATAATTTCAGATAAATAAAATAAAATAAAAGCTTTGGTTCGTGAACACTGAGCAACATTATAAAGATGTACAAAAAATATATTCAAATTAGAAATAAAACTACTTCAAACATAGATGTAAAATATGTACTACTTATATAATAATCAAATTTATCAACAGTTCATACTTCAATTTCTTCTCTTTTACAAAACATGATATTTAGTACAACAAATATTTAGCAAATGAATTTTGAATTTTTATAAAATATGTAGTATTTAAAAATAAAAGAGAAGCATGAAAATACAATAAATAAGTAAAATGAATTAAAATTGAGCATCTTATTTCATGTAAAAAATTTATCAAAAACAATAACAAATTATAATTTATCTAACCAGCATAATTTCGTACACAAAAATAAATATTTTCATTCAAGATATTCACTTTAATTACATTAGTTTTGTAATTAGAATAATAACACATCTCATTTTCCCTGTAAGTAGATGTATATAGTTCAATTTCAAGTAAGTATTATACATAAAAGTTGCATTCATAATGCTTTCATAAAAGGTAAAAATACATAATTTCAATGTAATTTATTTTATCTGTAGATTATAAAGGCAGAATCTTAATTTTTTCCCTTCTCAATGCAACTACATTGAAATATCAACAGTCAAATGAATATGTATTGAGAAAGTGAAAGATTCAAAAATTTTAATATTGCTTAGTCAGAAAATATATGTTCAACATGTAGAACTCTAACAACACAATTCATACACATGTGTACTTAGTAAATTCTTTCAGTTGAAAAATAAGGAACAGAGGTGGATTTTCCACTGTGTTACAAATATGTAACAATCTCAAGTGCTTATAAATCTGCACAAATATAAAATTTTGTGTCTATATACGCAATTAAAACTTGCTAGATAATGTATAGAATTGAAAATCAATATAATAGAACAGCAAAGTAAAGTAGCAAGTATTGTAACAAACTACAATTTAAGACACAGAAAATTTTGTATTTTACTTCTCATAACAATTTTGGCTACTTACATATTATCACAACAATGCCAACGTTCAAGATAATTCAACTGTGTGTGTGTGTGTGACCAAGTTGGCAACCCTGATGTGCTTCCTTTCATATAATGTAAACAATTCGGTTGCAACAATACGTAAGTACCCAATTTTGACAAGCATCATACTTATATATCTCATTTTTTATATGGGAAAAGTACAAAAAGAATAATTCAGTCTAAAGATAATTTGTATTTTTGTGATTCCTACACGAAATCTCACATAAAAAAAATTCAGTCCCACTATCAAATGTTTTTACTCAATTTCAGCAGAGATGTCGAACATACAATTATATACAACTTTTATTATAACTATAAAAATGATTTAAGGAATCTTCTGGGAACTTCAAGAAGATACCATATAATATATAAGTACAATAATATTCTAAAATATAACAAATCAAACAATATATGACAGTTAATTCTTTTTCTATATAAGATACTTTTAAATTATATATATATATATATATATTGTTCCTTTAGAATTTAAAATAATCAGAATTGCTTTTTTTCCCTCTCTACTTTCAAGAATTAAAAGAGGCCAAAAAATTATACAGCAAAACACCACTTCAAAAAAATAGTAATAATGACTTCTTTTTCGTAAAATATATTATACTTGAAAATATTTTCAGCAACCTGTATTCTATAAATAAAACAGAAATTAATATGACTGCAGTTTGACAACATATGTAAGAAGTTTTTTTTATCATGACATATATACAAATATTAAAGAACAAGACATACAATTTTACAATCACATTTTAGAGAGCTTTCGTTAGTTGACATAGTTTGTTTCTGAGAAACATCACCGACGAAAGTATGTCAATTTAAAACATAGTTGTTAAAAATACAAAATGACTATATCAACTTTTGTATTTTGCATTATCAGATTTTGAAGTAAAAAGAGGATTAATGGTAAGCTCTCTGTTATATTTATTTGTACCAGTAATACTCTGTAAATTATAAGAAGCTTGTCGAAAGGACTGTGGCTTTGGATCATACAACGAGTGAGTTTGCACAAAATTTACATCAGAAGTCATATCTATTGAAAAGTCTTGAATAATTGATTTTGGAGAATGAGATGACGATAGTGATGGTGGTAAGGGAATAGTTGCAAAGCTACCAGGTGATTTTTTGGATTCAAGGGTTTTTGTACTTGGAGCAGAATAAGTGGATGTATAAGCAGTTTTATGAGACAAACTGGTGTTCAAACCTATGTCTTTGTCACTGTTTGATATTGAAGTAATGGTTGTCGTTGGCAATGCATACGATTCACTTCCAGGAGGAAATTTCAAGAAAGGATCAGTCAAAATTTGTCTTGTTCCACTGCTCCACGTCCATTCATCTTTGAAAATCTACAGGAAGAAATACAGTTTTAAATAAGGTAATCTTAAGAAAAAAAATTCAAATTATAATTCAAACTCTTTTTTTGAGTAAATGAACTTTTATTCTCCAAAATCAGCAGTTCACAAATTATAATGCACAAACTCTTGGATTTTATAATGATGTTACCGCTTACTTCTGTAAGCCTCATGTTATGCAATGTGGAGCATGAAGAGTTTTGTAAATAGATTTATTAAAAAAAAAACCTTGGAGAAAATTAGTATTTTGAACTGGGTACCCAAGCAACCATAAAAATACATTTAAAGAGTAACTTCATAATAAAATTTTCTCCACTTAATCAATCTTAAAAAAAAAAGGTATCACAAAAGTCAATTTTTTCTTTGACATTAAAAAAACATGAAACTTATTTGTCTAATGTATATACATACAGCAAATGATTTTTCAAGGCAGCAATTTAAAAAAATTATTTGTTTTTTAATGAATTTCTGGCAATATTTTTAAATTTATAAACTGAGCAATGTTTTTCCAGAGTTTACTCAATTATGTTACATATGGTGTTTGAAAAACTAGAAAAGCCTTATTTAAAAAACCATTTTATCAAGATTAAATCTTAAAGATGTACTAATAAAGAAAATTACACATTATAAAGGGTTATAAAAGAGATATTAATTTAAAAAATTTGGGGGTTATAAAAATTAGGAGAAAGTATAAGTTTACATTATACATTTATATTTAAAAGTTATATAAAGGTATATATATTTTTTAAATTTCTAATGGGGCTGCAAATTGGCATTTTACCCAATGCAAAAATAGTACATTCTTTGGGAGCTGGTATTTCTTATCAGAGCAGCACCATAGAGGTGGAATACCAATCACCTAAAGTAATTTTGATGCCCAGTTTCCTCCTCAGAGGAGGCACCTGAGCTCTGATGATGCGAAACCTATTAAACTTTTACTAATGACTCAAGGATACACTAATCTTGTAGCATAATCAAGAACACTCAAAAGGAAAAGTTTGAGAACTACTATTCTAAACTATTACTATAAATAATATTCCTTAAAGGCAATACATTATTAAACCAAAAACTACATAAATACAGTAGAACGTGGTTTATCTGAACGTTTATTATCCAGTGCGTCAAATATCCGAAACAGTTTTTTTTGTCAATTACATGTTGTTGTTACTAATGCCACCTGATCAGCAATGGCCAGATCAAGGCCCACGAAATTCATTATGGCAAAGGGATAAGTGACGTCTGTCGTTAGCCATAGCTTTGAGCACCATACAGGTGACAGAGTGATTTAGCTAGGTTTCACCCCAACTTTGAGGGAGAACACACTGGGGTGGTAAGGGGCCTCCCACCTCTCTTCCCCTTCCACCAACCTCATGAGAGAACTTGCGGCTCGATGGCTATTTAAAGTACCCCATGCCGCGTAGGCACTATACATTTACAAACATCCATATCTTCTCCGGGATTCGAACCCAATCTCAATGGCGCAGCAGTCAGCTTCACTAACCACTATACCAGATGGGTGACTCAATTACATGTACTGTATATGAATACGTTTTAGAACAGTGCAATGCTTAACAGTTGTTTTGTGTAAGGTGAAAATTGACAGAAAAACCCAAGGTCAGGGATATTTTGGGAATTTCAGTTGCGTGATTTGGTAAACATCTGTGCAGAATATTAGGTCAGTTTTTTTCCAAGTGAGGGAGGAGGGGGAACATGGCTCTTTTATTGAGTTATGATCTGCTATGGCTTTGAATTCAAAACAGAAGCACGTCTTGAACATAGAGAAAACTTGAAATACTGAACCATTTCACGAAGGGAGAAAGTGGAGCGTCTCAAGCCCAGTTTTATAATGTTGGAAAGTTAACAATTTCTGACATAAAAAAAGGGTCCTGCGTTAGAGACAGCTATGGAGTGGTACGAACAACAATAAGAGTGCTATCCTACTCAACTACAGCTGCTCAAGAGAATCAGAAACCTTGCAGCAAAAAAACGAAGGTGTACAATGGTACTGTGAAAAATTAGCGATTATTTTCCATGATAAAGGTAAAATTGCTACATTTAGCTTTTTTTTCAAGCACGTTTCCCGCATGTGATGATTTTCAATATTCGTATAGTGTCTGGTTTCATATACTGCCTGGATCGCATTTGGTTATCCGAACAGTGTCCAGTCCTAATTGATTCAGATAAACGACGTTCTACTGTAAAAAAATTGCTCTATTCATACTGTTAAATTTTGAAAATGAATAAAATATCATTTGCAAAAATCCTATTTTATTACATACTTCAAATATTAAACTAAATGCATAAATTGATCATACATCTAATTTTCTATACAAAACAAATTTTATTATATTACTTAAACAATTTATACAGCATTAGTGAATTACATCTTTGAGCATATAGATTAAGAATACATAGAATTATGTTTTTAAGTAAAGGCATACAGAACACACACTTCATTTTTCTTCCAAAAATAAAATAGAAATAAGTTTTGTCTTGAAGAAAATAGAAATAAGTAAATAAGTTTTCTTTCTCAATTTAAACAAACAATCATTCCTAAGATAAGCCATGTGTACTGATTTTTAATCAATACAAATTCCTTACTTTTATTTAATACAATAATATTTCTTCTGAGTTTCGATTATACTTACATTAATGAATTGTGGATAGGACATAAATTTACTTGTGTTTTGCACATCTATTTTTAATAGAATTTCCTAGAAACTACTCACTACATGCCCTCCAAAAGTGTCACCAGCTGCAATCTGTTGTAACTACATTGTATATTTAGGTATTTACATCAATAATTGATATATTAAACTTGATTACATAAAAAGTGCTGCTAGGGTAAGTTAGGGTAGGGAGGAATCCTATTTTTTAACTCCAGAGTTGCCCCAGGCATATATATATATGTCTCGCTCAGCTGGAGTGTCCACTGCTCCTAGCATATGTATATACCTTTCCAAAATATGGTTCTTCGTATTAATCTGCAATCAGAAAAATTAGTCTGGCTTTGGAATGCAATACAATAAATTTGACAGCATTTGCTAAGGATTTGCTTATTTAAAATCAGAGGCAGGGGAGGAATTGGAAAAGGGATGTTCCTGGAACAGTGAAAGTCGTAGCTATATAGTGGTGGTGTGGTGGGTGTAGTCCTCGTGTTTCTGGTATAACAGGTTGTGTTTTTTAATTCCACACACACATCTCTTTTGCTTCTTTTACAGCAGCAGTCCTTAAACTGTAGTCTGCTGACCACCAGGGGTCAGCAAAGGTATCTCATCTAATGTTAAGACTTCCTTCTATACAGATACAGACTCTGAAAGTCTTTGTAGAAAAATTGAAAGATGCATCATCCTAGACTAGATCGCTAAATTGTCACCAGTAAAAATATGTACTAGAATATGTATTTTGATCAAGAATATTATTTCAATTTTTTTATTGTTAGCTACTACATAGCCTTTACTAAAATGTAATGTTTCCAAAATATCCATAGTAGAAATATATGTGCTAAGATTAAAAATTGAATTCACATAGTGCACCAATACAATAACTATTGCATCCTTCTCGATTTCTTAATAGTATTTATCATTTGCTCCTACATTATTTATTCACTGGAAACTAGTTTTTTGTAATATTTTAATATACATATATAATTAGATGTTTACTGCTTTTTTAAAGGAAAAAAACATTAAAAAAGTTATAAATGGCAGATACAGTCTTAGGACTATTGAGGAACCTTTAAATCACTCAGGGATGTATTGGGAGTCAGGGAGGGAAGTTAAAAATTTTGGCGACTGCAATGTCAGGCTGAGACATAAAGGGAGGGGGGGGGAGCACGGCGATGGGAAATTTAAGAACCGCTGATTTACAGTGTGTATTAGGAGGGCCACCTTTCAGGAGAAATAGCTCTCAGACAATAATGATAATGACTTTTGCATGAATTTGGTATAAGCCACATACCTGAGAAAGTCCATGTTATTTCATTACAACTTGTCAAATGCCAGAAGTTACAAAGTTGCTTCCCTTTACGACTGCCAGATATTTTCCAGACATTGTCTGAATGTCTTTAGAGCAAAATGCATTGAGAAAATGTATTGTTTGATCAAAGAAAAAAAAATTTCAAGAAATCCTGCCATCCATGCACTGAATGTGATGTTGATTTATGTGTCCAACCATGTTTCAAGATACATCACATGCCAGGATAAGTTTGGGCATTTTTTTTTCTATATTGTTACTCTATACTTTAAATTTTGTATTTTCATTTTCTTTTTGAGAAAGTAAACAGTTTTTAGATTGCAAAGCATGCCTTTTCTCTTCATAGCTACATCTGCCTGTGTGAGAAACTGTAGTACTGGGGAGTGAATCTCATACTTTTCCCTCAGCAAACAAGGAGTTTAATGTTTTAATAATAATAGTAGCCCAATCTACAATACAGTGGATAAATTTTATTATCTCTTGAGAAAAAAATTATTTTAAAATAAACATAAATATTAATACCTGTATTGTAATGTCAGTGACCATTGAAGATAACTTATTCAACAAATGAGATAAGACAATCTGTTCATTGGCATCTCGACGAATGCGGACATGAATCGTTCCAACCTAATAATTAAATATTTTAATCAGATGAGGGGAGAAAATGAAAAAGTTTTCTTTCTGAAAACATTTAAAAAGGATAGATATTTACATAAATAAAATGAATAAATTATATAATATAAATGCATTTTAAATTAACCATGAAATTATTCACTATTCTTTTAATGAAAAAAACATACAAACATTCTGAAATATGTCTAAAAATAAGTTAGAAAATAAACTTTACAACAACAAAACTGAGAAATAACAGAATATTATTCAAATGAAAAATATTTGCAAAAATTTTTATACTATTTTGTCAAATCCCAGCAGCCAAAAATGCTCATTCCTGAACTCTAGAACTCCATCTAAAGTTGATACTTCTCTCAAACATTTGTCCAATAAATCTTTAACATGTGGAGGTGTTCCCTGTAAGATAATTAAACATACACATCTTAATATTATATACTGTAAAAATTTCATATGTTTAGCTCCATCTAATTCACAAATTAAACAAAACAATTAGATCATTCTAATTATGATGATATAATCATTTGGCTATATTTTAGAGATATGTAAATACAGGCAGAACTCCATATAACAAAGTCACTAAATCCCAGAAAAAGTTCGTTATAAGGAAAATTCGTAATATAGAGGTTCATTTTTTAATATACTTTATCAGCCACGTAAAATAAATTTTAAACTCATAAACACTATACATTAATAAAAGGAATTATTCACACCTTTTTTTGAAATTAGTATATGTTTATTTTATAGATCTTACCCATCAAAAAAGAAAGAAAGAAAAACTGCAAGGAAAACAAGAAAAAAAAAATGTCGAAGAATTCAATGTATTTTCAATATTAAGAAATTTTATACTAAAATTAATTAATTTTAAAGACATTTTCCAATTTAAAGCATAAAAGTAATAAGCATACATTATTTTATAATTAGAACACTGGGACACAGGACAACTCCTTTGAGTGTGAAAGGGTATAATCAAAGATATTTCTAGTGAACTGGACAATGGGGGTTAAAGTTGGATGAAACACCCAGAACTCTATTGATCTCGGCGAGTTAGGTTAAAATAAAACTAATTCACAAGATTTATGACCACCAAAAAATGTGTTAAAGAGAGAATAACTTGAAATGTTCAGAAATACTTTGAAAATAGGGAGAACAAAAATTTTATCACAGAAGAAAAAGTTCTTAATATAGAAAATGCACTTTGCTATAAGAGAGGTTATTTTACAAAGAAAATCGTGAAATGCTCAAGGTTCAAGGAAAAAGTTCGCTATATAGAAACATTTGCAATATAGAGGTTCAACTGCATTTCTCTTAATTAAATTAGAAGCTTTCATACATATACATAGGCAAGTGTGTACAAAAAACTTCATTTTAATTTTAGAAAGAGAAAATTAGCAATGTTTTTCTTTCTCCTTATATTTAACACAAATTTATGCATTTTTTCAGAAGGAGTTCATATTTTAACTAATATAATCATAAACAAAAAGATCAATATTTTGTTTGATTTTGAATAGATAAGTATTTGAAAAAGTGAGATAATTCATTTAAACAATATTAAAAAAATATACAATGGAGTATTTTTGGATAAACAAAGAAACAAATGCTTTACCAGTGGTTTTGTTTTACTTGTACTCTGCTTTTACACTGAAATTGAAATGTCATAATCAAAGCCGCAGTCAAATAAAACTCCTGATATATTTATCTTATATAGAAAAAAACAAAATAATTATACATTAAGGGGACAAAGTACGATTCAATTGACCAAAATCGGTCAAAAAATCAAATCTAATTTTTTTTAGCCTAAATTATTCTTTATGTATTTTTCTATAACCTCACAAAATTTGAAAGCTGTAAACTTAAAAAACGCAGAATTATGATAGTTGTTACGTTCGTTTTTATTCACATTTCTATGGCAAATCAAAACATTAAACTTACTTATCTCAGAAAGATAAAATAACTAGTTTGTCTTCATTTAAAATGCTAAGGCTTTTTTTCTATTGTGCCTAATGCTTTGAATTTTTTTTTACCTATTACCAATAGTACACGTAACAAAAGTTGGTATGCATTTTTGAATCAAAGCAATAGTTATTTTTTTAAAAATAATTGAACTCAGAATTTATACATTTTTTAAGAAATATTCAATAAGCATTCATAAAAAGAGGCATTGTACGAATACCAATCATGTTATCGCAAAACCCATACCAACTTTTGTTATACATAGTTTGACGATCTTCTAAATCAAATTTCATGCGTGTACATAAATTTTTGTAGGAGGAATAGCATTTTAAGTTCACTTCGCAAATTTCAAGTTTTTTCCTTAAAAAATTATATGGCTAGCATTTTATGAAATTTTGAGCACAAAATCTGTTTTACATAGTATACACACATAGGAGGTAACGAAAAATTTTTAAAAATCCTTAAATTAAAAATTTTTGCTTAAATCGTACCATGTCCCCTTAAAAGAGGGGGAAAAACACTTGTAGCATTAAAAAATATATTCCAAGTTACTACTTTTGTTACATTTCTACATTAATTAAATAACTTTTGAAAGGCTTTATTTTCATGAAATTCAAAAAGACTTTTCTAAAAATTAATGTATAACATAGCTTTCATTAATGAACTTGAAATTAAAAGAACTGAATATATTTCTTCTGTTGCATTTAATAATGTAAAATCCTTTGATAATTTTTTGCACTAATTAACATGCAATTAAGATTTTGAGCTGAAATGAGATTTTATACATATATCTAAATTTGTTTTTATTAGTAAAAATAAACTTAATACCTGCAATAGAATTTTACCACTGTAAGCACTCAGAGGATACATAGTAAGACAAATCAAGAAAGAAATGAAAATTCCAGCAATTGCATCAGCACTATGATAATCACTAAAAATAAAAATTTTAAAAATAAAATTATTGAAACACACGACAGAAGTGAATCTGTTTCCTCAAAATTTACCAAAATAAATGCAATATAAATTTTACAGTTAATAAGTTTGCATTATAGTTAGTAACAATTACATTGAAGTGAAAATTCATATGATTTTCTGTTTGAGAAAATGTTTTTAATTTAATATGAAAATGTTAATTGAATAAAAATAGAGTCTACAAGATATTTCACATTCAATTGAAATGTAATTCATATAAAACAGTATAATATGTATATAAAACTTTCCTAATATTTCAATGAAGTAAAATCCCCATGAAGCTTGATCCCATTAAACCAGACATTGCTTAATCTAAAACAGCCATTTTTAAAAAAATTGTAATTAATAAATGTAAATAAAAAGTTAAGCTAGGAGCACAAGACGTGCTCTAAGTTTCTTTTTCTCAGCCTAATATATATATATATCATGTAAATAATGCATTGATTTTAATTTTTGTCTTGCTTGATAACAAATGGTCTTTTTACTGTACAGAAAGTTTAGCTATGTACCTTGACTCCTTTTATTGGTTATTTTGTTTAATCAAGGCAAAATTAGTCTGAATTAATGAATTTCTGCTGCAACTTACAATACGATAATATTCAAAATCATGCAAGAAAAATAGAAATAATTTTTCATCGATGTTTTTATTATATGAATGTATAGTACAAGGTGTAACAATTGTAAATTAAAAAAAATATTTATTAATTGTTAAAAGAGCAATAATAAGAATGTTATAGACAACATACTACAATACAGACAACTACAATACATATACAATAGTTTTTTATTTACTAACTATAATCAAAATTTATAGTAGATGCTCAGAAAAATCATACACAAAACATAAATAATGGGTCAAGGACCATCTAAAATTAAATAGCTGAAACTTACTTAATGTTAGAGATTTAATTTTGGTTTACATTTTAAAAATACAATTGAATTTGTTATCATAGATACACAATAAGCTTTATAAATATAATTTCTTTAGTGTATGAAAGTGTCCAGTGAATTTTGTACACTGAAGAAACTATGCTTTTGATGAAACATTTAAAAAAAAGAAGCAAATAATTACTTTGTTTCAATTCATAAATTTCATAAGATTAAAAGTAACATTGGCCATTTAATAAATTCATACAGTAGGCTGTCCAAACAGAAAATTTTAAAAAATCTATATATTAAGAATAAATAACAATAAAACTTACAAAATATCAACAAGAAATGTTGTTAAAATTAATATTCCACCAGCTGTGCATCCCAATAGAGAAAAAGGATTAAATCGAGGCCATGAATTAGCTGTAACCCCAGGAACCACATGACTTAAGCTGTAAAATTAAGGTAAATGTCATTAATATCACTGAACATTTTAAAATTACAATGTAGTTGTAATGATATACAAGGGTCAGTAAAAAAGTTTCCACAATTTTGTTGTAGCTCTTTATTATCACAACATATTTTTTAAAAAATTCGATATTCTCTACTGTAATTTATAATAGCAGGTAGTGTAAAACCAATATAGCTGAAGGTAGGAGTGTACATGACTCACCAAAAATGTTGTTCAAGCAAAGGATCAACATCAAACTCACATGCATATAAGGAAAATCTTCTTTGGAGACTGTGTGTATATTAGACTTACAAACAGTTTACAGAGGTGATTCTTTGAAGAAAACAGCAATTTACAAATAGTTTTCAAAATTTTGAGATATACATGAATCACTAGAAGATGAGAGCCCCACTAGGAGACCCTTCAATCTCCAAAAATTAAGGAATGCTTAAGTAATAAAACAGTTAATCAAATCAGACCAAAGAATGACCATCGACGAAATTATACAAGAAGGGAATATCATATGAATTTATTTATGCAATCCTTTCAGATGATTTGCAAAGTTTGTCCTGTGGCTGCTGAATGTGAATCAAATAAAAACTCACAGTTGAATGTGGCTGAATTTTTTTGAAAAGCACTGAGAATCTGACACTTTTTTGGACAGTTGCTACTGGTGATGAGATTGTTGGTGTATGTTTAAAACCCTAAAACAAAGATGCAATCATTAAAATGGCACACAATGCTTCTCGACCAAATTAGTTCAAGTGAAATTGAAAATAAAAATGATACTCATTGTGTTTTTCGACATCAAAGACTATACACTTCACCAAATAACATGGATGATAATTATTTTGCAAAAATGTTCCCTTCCGCACATTAATTGTAAAGCAGACAAGGCCCACAGAAAAAACATTCCACTGTTTTACCAGCCAACTCACCAGATTTAGTATGATTAGATTTCTGGCTCTTCCCCAGGATCAAAATGGGCCTGAAAGGTAACTTATTTCACACAATAGAAAACATCAAAACGTATATGATGGCTGTTGGGAAGATGACACAACAGGACTTTCATTGTTGTTTCCAACAATGGCACGAGCAGTGGAGCAAGTATATGTTTTGTAACCTGTTTTGAAGGCGATTATGTGTTTTAAGTATATTTCAGGAACTTTTTAACTGCCTCTTGCATTTACTTAATAAAATTAAGTATTTTTAAAATTATATGCTGATATTTTACGGACTATGAACTGCATTTTATGTATAAAAATCACTGATAGGAAACACCTGATACAGAATCTTAACTTTTTAAAAAAACTTATTCTCCTTCATGCCACTTAGATAACTTCAATAAGAAATACCAAGGTATTATGTAAGAAATTTTTACTGAGGGAAAGAGGGCATTAGAGATTTTAAATATCAATATTCAAAACTTAAACAATAGTTTTAAAAAGGAATTTAATAATTGTAAGGATGAACCATTGTTAAAAACTATTGTAATAGGTATGAATATTTATTTAAATGAACAATTATAATCCTTAAAAATAAAACTAAAAAAGATCAATATAATTAACCTTTTTTATCTATTTTGTACAAGTATATGTATACATTTTTCTAATAAAATACATTAATGAAATTCAGATCAATTTGCAAAACTGAACCAATTGGTAATCAATACTAATTAACAAAGTCTAAAAAATTTATATCTAGAAAACCAAATCAAAAGGTATAATTAAAAGATTTTAATTTTAAAAAAAATTGAGAAACAAATACTTTTTAAATAACTGCATTTATTCCTAAAAGTATATTTAATTCAAAATCGAAATACTTGATTTTTCTTCAAAAAATGTTTTTAGGATGATAGTAATTCTGTTACGTATGCATTGTCTATTTGAAATTAAAAATTTGAAAAAATGTAAATACTTAGACACCACAAATGTCCAAAAAAGGATGATAACTGTGCAAAAAGAAATAAAAAATAGATGTAAACAATAACCAAAAGACATTCTCACTACACAAAAAAATGCAATAAACAAAAATGACAGGGATCTATTATCTGAATAAATAGTATAGTTCTTAATTAATTCTAATTAAATAGCAGGCTATTACAAATCTGTTCCACATATATACACATATTTCTTTTACAGTTATGACATTTTTTTTATGTTAACTTTATGAATGTTCAAAATGTAATTAATATGGATTCAAAATATACAATTCAACAAAAACAACAATCATAAAAAATACAAGTAATAAATTAAGATAATTAATAACTAGGACCTACCTCTGATTAAAAAATGACATACGATTTTGAAGCCAGCTTGAATCACATGCACAAACAACTAGATTTAGACCTTTATTTTTCATACAATATGTTATCAACATATGACAGAAAAAGGCAATTAAGATACCAGGAATCAACAAACCTCTAGAAATAAAGTACATTTCACATCATAAAGTATAAAAAGTATCAGAGAAAGTGTTAAAGTATGTTAAATTCAGAGAAATTTTAAAAAAACAGAGTTTAAAATATTAAGCACATTTCTTGTTATATTTTAAATTCTGTTTTTCATCATTACGACTCACCTCTCTAAGATTCAAAAAAAAAAAAAAAAAAAAAAAAAAAAGATAGAAAGAAAGAAAGAAATTGCATTACAGTATAATAATTACAAGAATTTTTTTTTCTTTTTCTCTTATTATAGCTAGTAAAAATTTACAGCAAAACTATGACATTTTATCTGTGTAAAAAAATTATTTTTTAAAATAGGTATATTTTTAAATTACATTTTAGGTTGAAATATATTAAGATATTAAAAAAATATTTGACAAAATGAAAAAAAGTTTTATTTTAATTTGTACTAAATTAATACATCAAATTCCTTAAAAACTTTAAAAAAATAACTGCAAATTACATTCCTTTAAGAATCCTGTTTCTTTATTTTAGCAAGCATGCATTTACATATAACATCATTCAAATACAAAATAAGAAAAATACATACGTATGTATTTGAGTCTGCTGAATCCATTTCCAAACACTGAAATCAAAGAATAAAAATTGCTTGATTCTCATATAACACAATAAAATTTTAAATTTATGATATATTTTTTTAAAATCCTTTTTACCTTTTTCTAATTATAAAAATGGAGCTAATAAATGAAAATGTTGTTGATACAAAAACTGCCAACACTTCAAACCTTTCATACCTACAAAAAAATTTATTCATTATTTTTAAAAAAAATACATGATTATTATGTATACTGAAATTCTTTAATAACTAGAGTTAAAATACCAAATTTTGAAACAGAGAACAATTGAAAGATTTATTCACAACAACTAATAAATATTTGTTTTCCCTCCAAATATTTAACTAAATTTAAAATTCTGTATTGATCTTATTTTGGTAATACCAATATGAAATTATTTAAAAATATGTTAAAATTTGTATAATGAATTAAAAAGAAATTATGTACAAAATATAGAAGGAATAAAGTATAAGGATAAATTCATGATTTTAAGATTTATATTGAATTTGAAAAATTTGAGTTTCTTCTTTTAAATATGATTTAGGCACTTTTATTTGTTTGCATTTTATTTAATTGTGTCATTAATCTCTATAATTGAATAACATTAAACTCAAATAAGATCCAAGAAATATTTTATGAGTAAAAGTTTAGAAATTAACTAATAAAAACCCCATTTTATATTTGTTTTTAAAGATTTTGAATAAACTCTGTTATAAACAGAATAGTTTTATAACAACAACTATTTATCACATTCAAAATAAAAACAACAGTTTGGAAGATATAAAATGTTGATTATTATGTATTTCAAATCAACAAAGAAATATAGCCAATTTAAATAAATTCTAATACTCACCCAAATGTGTAATGGGCATTTGGTTTCTTTTGCTCAACCCATATACTAAGTGCACATATGCATAAGCTATAACAGATACAAATATCAAACATAGAATACTAAAATGTTTTTATATATCAAGAGAAAAAAAATCAGAAGGATATTTTAAAATTTAGCAAAAACGAATATAAGAATAATTAAATTAGCATAAAACTTTGTTTTAATTTGAATAATATTTGGCATTGTACATTACTTTTCTGATGGTATATTAATTTCAAATATATTTACTCTTATTAAATTATTCCTTATACTACTTTGTTTCTTAAAAATTAAAACTCATTCTGTTAATACAACTTTTGAGTGAAAAGATAATTCTAAGTAATTTGCTGTTTTGTACTTCATTAATACATATATAAAAAAAACTTCCTTTAACTCTCTTGCTGCACATCTTGCAATTTCCATAGGCAGCGTAGATGTGGTGAAATTTGTGCAACCCGCGATTTCCACGGGTATGCATTTTTCCGAATATTTAGATGTGTAACCTGTGCTGCTCTTGTTCATGTTTTCATTTATGTTTTTATGCTTATATTTTTATGATCTAATTCTATATTTTAAAATAAAAACACTTTTATAAAAAAAAATTTGTATATTTTAACTCTAAAATGTAGATTTAATATGTAAATTTGAAATACGTAATAAAATCATACACAATATTTGAACTTACTTTGGTAAAATAACTAAGCAGTGAGAGAGTTACTGTAAAATCTGGCGTATACCGCGCACCTTTAACACAAAAAGATTGAAATTTATTGGGTGCACGTTATACGCACTGGGTATAAAAATGAGGCATTTAAAAATAAGAAAATATGAGCATAGAAAAAATAAACCTCTTCATACATTGGAATACTGGTTTTTTAAAAATAAAAATGGCATTCATTGTGAATTTAAAGGGTTGTAGTTCTAAAAGTATGCTATTGTTTTTTAAAATTTGGAATGGTACCTTGAATAAATGACTTCAAAACATAAGAGCATTGGGCATGTATATTTCAGGTTTCTTCGTAAAAAAGGGAGTGCACGTTATATGGTAAATATACCTAAAAATTAAAAATTGCAGCTTGAAAGTGTAGGTGTGCATTATGCACCCGATTTTACAGTAATGAGAAATAATACTTGTCAGATTTAATTTAGAAACAAACATCTATCACAAATAGAATGACTAACATTAATAAATTATGAGTAATAAATACCGTAAAATCCAGCGTATAACGCACACCTATACTTTCAAGCTACAATTTTTTTTAGGCATATTCGTTGGAAAATGCACTTTATTTTTTATGAAGAAACTTGAAATATACATGCACAGTGCTCTAATTTATTCTAGGTCAGGGATGGCGAACCATTGGCACTCCACGCGACACAATATTTTGGGCCAGCCAGAGATCAAAATGGATACCTTTTTATTTCAAAATAACCAAGTTTACTATGAAGTATTACAAATTAACGCGAATGTGTGGTCGAGGTGCGGCGAGGAGCACATTCGTTTGTTATTTCCTTTCCTTAGTTACGTCGTGGACTGCAATTCCATATGATGCAAAGTTCGTCTACACATAGCATAGTCAATTTCATTGAAATAACTGTATTTTAAATTTATTTGTGTTACATTTACGATTTTTAAATGTTATTTAACATGGCTAGTTCATCAAAAGAATAAAAAGCATAAGATAATAAGTGTAACAGAGAATTTCAAATTTGGTGAATCTAGAAGTATAGCATTATTAGTAAAGGCGACAAACTGGTATGTGTTTTATGTTCTGAAATATGGTATGCAGAACATCGTCTGTAAAACAGCATTTTTGAAACAAATTGCAAATACTCTTGCCAAAAAAGTGAACCACAGCAAAAATAATTAATTGCTTAAAAACCAATTGTAAATGACTCCAATTGAGCATGCATTCTACTAAAAGCAATATCTTACAATCCTAAAATAAGTTCTTTGTCATTCAATCTGCAACACTAATGTTGTTTCAATGTTTCTTTTTAATATTACTTTTTTTAAAATTAAACTTATAACAAAAACATTTACAACTATGCAGTGCAACAAGTATTTTTTCGTAGTAAATAGAGTTTTGAGCTCTTAGTATTTAGTTTTATTATTTCCCCAATAGTCACAAGTCAAAATTATTTGACGGCACGTCTATACCTCATTAAACACTTCTTTAGAAAAAAATGGCACGTTGATCCATAAAGGTTTGCCACCCCTGTTCTAGGTATTATTCCAAGCTTTAAAAAAAATAGTGTAATTCAAGAATTCCAACCCTTTAAGTTAAAAAGGAATGTCATTTCATTTAAATAAACAATATTTTGATGTATATAGAATTCTTTTTTATGCTCATGTTTTTTTATTTTTAAAGCTCTCATTTTTATATCTGGTATATAACGTGTACCCGTAAATATTGATTTTAATTTTTGTATTAAAAGTGTGCATTATACACCAGATTTTACAGTACTTAATTATAACAAATGAAGTGATATATTAATAGCACACATAAATCACATAAACACTGAAATATATATATATTTGTTTTAATTATATATATATTATGGAAATGGATGCGACATCATCATGGAAATGTTTGATACAGAAAACTAAGGAGATATTTTAATCATGAAATACATAAATAGTATTAATATATGCTTACCATAAGGTGTCAAAGAAAATAAGATATGTATATGAAAGGAGACCTAAATAATAAGAATAAATATCATTGTTAATTTATCTAAAAATAAAAACATTATAAAAGACATGATCTAAACTAATTTAACTGAACAAAAAAGCAAAACTACATATTAGCATATATTTTCATAAATTTCATCGATTAAAAGTGTGAAACAAATTATACAATTATAACATTAGTTAATTTACAGAATGAAAAAGTTCTGGTGTAGTATATTTTAACAAATAAATTAGCAAATGACTAATTAATAGATACAAATAAGAGAATCAAGCAAATCATGGCTTAAAAACCATGTGATTCTCAAAAGATTAGCTAATAAGTTTAGTTACCAAACATTTGTTAACTTTAATAAATCTATTTAAACACATTTATGAAGATTTGGTTGAAATTAAATAATGAAATCAATTTTGCTCTTAATTTTTACAGGAATTGAGCTAAGCAATTATAAAAATAATGAAATATCATGTATGAAATTAACTTTTATTTTTCTTCAAAATATAAAATCAAAATCAATTGAAAAGAAGTAATAGAAAATTTTAATTTTGTTCTACTTTTTGGTAGATCTTTTGGAAGTTGTAGTGAAAAGCCACATCACCCTGTAAGTGTTTATTTTCAACACAAATTTCATATTTTAACATAATTAAAAATCTACCATTATTTGATAGTTTTAAGATGTGTAATGTAAGCATTTTCCATTTTACAATAAAGTATGAAGGCCATAATGAAAGGCTGATTATTAATACAGACATTCAGTATTAAAGCTTAAAAAATAGATAAACAAATTTATTTTAAATAAGAATTCTCCAGAAGTACTTAAAATTATATATATTATAATGTGAAAAAATTAAACAGAGAAGATAAATAGTGTATCAAACTTATTAAAAATATAATGCATGAATTAGTTAATGAAAAGCATTTCCATAATAATGGAATATCAAAATACTCACCCATACTTTTTGTTATATTGCACCAACTTAGAAGTAATAATAAAGACAAAAAATTAATTAATCCAAGCCAAACAATTCTTTGAAACTAAAAAAAGAGATCAAAATTCATTAGAATGAAATTTTTTTAAAAAACTAACTAAATTAGAAAAAATTAAATCATAAACTTTTAATTTCACAGTAATCATAAAAGTAGGATTATAAAAAATTTATTTACCCTATTATCTTTATAGACTGGTTTGAATTCTCGGAGTAAGGATGAAAATGCAGAAAATGTATGCTTCCCTAGCATTTTCCCATTAATCTGTAAATAAACAATATTTCATTAATAGTAATTATCTTGAAAATACATGGACTGTTTTGTGATTCATGTATTTAAATTCTTTTTTTATTGTAGATAGTTAATGCATAAAACAAATTTAACAAAGAATTTTGAAAATGAATACAGAGTAATACATTAAAATGAAATTCTTTATAAATTTCACTTATTAAAAAAATTGTACTTAGTATTATTACAACCATATTGGCAACATTATATGGAACAAAGCACATGGTTGGCACATGACACATGTGAAATCGGGGTTGCCAACTTGTTGAGTAACATTGACATTGTTGCGATAATACGCAAGTACCAAAAAAACATGTTATTTTATTACAAAAATATGTCAACAAACACTTTTTCTATAAAATAATCTGAAAATTATGCACAACAAATTTAAATAAAAATTAAATAATTTCATTCCATGCAAAACAATTTAACTAAATTTTTAAAAGGAAGCATAATTTAAAATTATTAATTTACCAAATTATTTCAGTTGATACCTATCCCTTTATGAACCTGACATCAAAATAACAATATGAAGAAATTTAAAAAATGTTTTAAAGATTAATAAAGTTTAGACTATTCAAATATCATAAAAAAATAAAGACTGTTCAAATAAAATAATAAATACTTATTTAACTTTTTTAAAATATAAAAGAAATTAACGATTTTTTTTTAAAAAAAGGGTTCATGTTGTAATATTTCAACATTTCATTACACATTATATGAATAACAAATTTTAGATTCATTTAAACATTGAACAAGTTTTTATTTTTTATTTTATACATGCATATTCTTTATTTTACATTTGTTAATTCTGACTACATAACTTTTTTTAAAATTAATTTCAAATGGATAACATTTTAAAATTAAGATAAAATTATGGGAATTACCCTCAATATCGATCTGCTATAATTAATAAACAAATGTAGAATTAATAAAAGAAATACCATTTAAATAATTCTAGATTATACATCCTTAACAAACACTTTAAGTACTTCTGTATATTTGGCATTCTTTAAGAAATACTTAAGATGTAAATTTTTGATGAGACAACTTCATACTTCAGATTCAGAATGATTCATAGTTAGAATAACACACACACTAAACTTTATATAATATAAAATAATGTATATATATATATATATATACACTTACAGAGAAAGATTTAAGAGAGTTGCTTCTGAGTCTAAGTTCTGAAATAAAAATGACATAAATTAAAGCGATTTCATGAAATAACTTAAATGAAAAAGAAATAAATAGCTTTAAGAAATAACTCATGAAAACTTTCTGAAACTATCAGAATTTTTCCTTTTTATCAACAGAAAAACATCAACTTATAACTAGCAATTATAAACTAACATCAATTTTCCTTCATTAATATGAATTTAAACTTTTGTGTTTTTACAAATAAGAAATGACTGCGAAAGAATACAAAAATTTTCCTAGCTTAACAAAAATAAAACTTTAAATAAATAGATTTCAAACAAGTTCATATTTCATAAACTGTAGATCAGATTCCTATGTTTGAATAGAAAAATGGCTTGTTTATTGACATGGCACATTTGATGACTTTTTGAAAAAAATTTCAAAACATAATACTTATTTTTTAGGATTTTTTCAATTTAGGAAATTGGTACCAAAATTATATTGATGAAATATTTTTAAAACGTTGATGTATACAAAGTATTCAGAATAATTTAATGAGTGTAAAGATTAACAATATTGCTGAAACAAAAACTTTCAAGATGACTTGTAATTCCCAACTAAGAATCGAATGTTGAAAATAAAATTAAGTTTTCGAATTTAAAAGTAAAAACTCCTTATAACTCATTTGTTCTAATAAAAAGAAAAGAGAAAAAACTTCACTTGTTTTCATTTATATTCGATAAATTATGTTAATAAGTAAGACAATTTAACAATGATTTGTGAAAGAAGGAATTGATAAAATTTTCAACGCGACAAGAATTCGAATGATGACATTCCAAAATTCGAAATGTTGATGGAGGTTAATGTTTCATGAAGTGTAAAATGTATTTTCATGCTTTTTTTTTGTTTAAACATATCCGGCGCCCATCTGGTATGTCATCCATATGAAATTATTATAATTGCAAAAATTATATTACCTTCCATGACTGAAATAAAGATTTCAATAATTACATTAATTTATCAAATTTAAAATTTTAAGCGCATTTTGTTTATTGAAATACTATAGAGCAAAGTCTAACACTTAGTATAAACAATATGTGTTGTCTATCAACACGCAGACAGCTTCGAGGATGATTGGTTGCCATATTTTATTTAATGTCTAAAAAGTTTGCTTATTCAAAATTTAAAAGGCCACCCATGTGATATAGTGGTTAAGATCCATTTATTGTTAAGTATCGAAAGTAACAATTGTGCATTTTAATTAAGATTATATTTTTATAATCTCACATTATCTGGCACTGCGCAGTATTCATTCTCTTTTTCCTAAACTTGATAACGGGAAGAAATGTTGCTGTGTGCTCCTAACCAAAAGAAAGTCATTAAAGCACGTTATTTCAATACTAATTAGAGGTACATTACTCACGTGACTGATTCGAATAATTCCCAGACACCCTCAAGCTCATTTTTTTCTTACAATTTTTCATAAATTAATTGTTTAAGGCTAGCTATGTTTTCGCTGATCATAGATTCTTCCACAAAACCAGGACGCGGTAGCTTAGTAGTCATGGTCTCGAACTCGTGGTTGACGAGTCATTCTTTGGAGGCCCATTTGATACACATTTAATTCATCGTGGCTCAAAGTCCTCACGTTACCATGGTGTGAAAGTTTGAACAGTAGGGTGCCAGCTCAGGTGTCATCCTCAACACTTGACTAAGGCTCAAAATTACGAAGTTCGTAGTCAATAGCTTTCATATTTCTTTATAGCGCGACGTTAAAAAATACTCACTCCAGTTATATAAATCTTCTATTCAAATCCATTAGCTAGTTTGACAATGACATTGCAATAATCGTTGGTGCATAAATATGTTTAACTTTCTATACAGTGAATAAAAGTTATAGACTGTTAAAGATTCAGGATTTATAAGGATGAAAGTATTTAATTACACTCTCAGACTTTGCATTTTGAGAGGGAGTATGATTGGCGTTGTCAAAAAGTAAGAAATTGAGTTGGTGTGCATTAAACTTTTTAACTAAATCTATGTGAAGATTTGATTGAAATTGATGAATTTTGTGCGAAAATATTTCTCTCTCTCTGTCTCATGACTCTATGTAGCACTATTTTGCAGAGTTAAATTAAGTGTGGTCTACCATTTATACATCGATAGGTTTAAGAATTTTCAAATGTTTCATTCCAGAGAACCATTAAAAAATAAAAGTTAAAATGAAAAAAAACCCTCAATTCTCATTTTAAATCACTTTAAATGTCTTGATTGCTTAGATAAGAATAACGGAGCTTAGATCTGACTGGATTTTCGATGTTCATAACGTCATATCAAGCTTAGGTGCTCCATTTAGACGAAGATTAACAATTACATAAATTCCTTGTTCTTTCTCTTTTCATATACTGATAAATCAAACTTTCATTGAAAATACTGTTTGGAAATTCAGCTTGCGATCTTAGAAGAGGCTTAGTATTAGAAGTTTTTGTTTTTCAACATAAACTTCTTCCTCCTAAGAAATAAAAATAAGCAATAAAAATCCTCGTATAATGATTAAAAACACTGAAAAAAAAACTTGCTCTTTTATATCTGTTGTTCAAGCTTTTGATGTATTTTATTTTATTTTTTAAAAGGCGTAAAATGTTCATCTTTTATTATTATTCTCATTCAATAGAGTTATATTTAAAACAAGAGGACATAGCCATAAAATCCACAAGGAGCTAATCGGAAAATATGAGTGAAATGAAATGAGAGAAAATTTCCTTTGTTCGTGCATCATTTTTATGATTCGTGATGCAGGGGAAAAAATTATTTCTCTAGGGGGGGTTAGATAACAGATTTTGAAATAACTCTATTTTCCATTCTGATCACTTAGGAATTCATTAGTAAATAATCAAATTAGAACTTATTATAACTTTTATCACCAGAGTAAATCTTTCCTTTTTTCCCCTAGATTTCTATATTTTCAGTTTTATCTTCTTGGGATGAGGGGGGGCAAGGAAATTTAAATTGTTGCCCATTTCTGCTTCAATTGAAAAAATAGATTATCATCTAATTCAGGGAGGAACATAAAGTCGATCGCGGTCGACTATTGAACTACCGAGACATTTTGGAGTGACCGCTTGAACATTAGCAGTTGGTAATTACATACCGAAATATTCAAGACTGATTGACAGTATGCAGACTAAGTCTTCTACTGATTATAACTATGAACATCAACTTAAGTTTGGGTCCATTGTTCAACATTGTCAAGTGCAACTTGACCATGTTTTATTTTTGAATGTATTTTGAATTGTTTCGAAACAAATGCATCATTTGATATTATTACATTTAAGATTATTATTATTATTATGTTTCAATGTTGTGTTTTGCTTTAAACGTCTTCTTTGTTAGATGTTAGTTGTTACTTCTTAATAGATGGGGCCACAGGTATTAAATCTATTTGTTTATATTATGTAATCTAATAAAAGGATACCATTCCCGATTTAGAACGCGAAGCATCACGTAGCCTAAGCAAACTTAATAAATAACTGTCTTAAAAGCATCCTGTGGTTTTCTAACTATAATATATTCTTAAAAGTGTGAGTTAATTTTATTGTACACTACTGGCCACCGTAAATGCAACACCAAGAAAGACAAAAGATAGCACAACAAAAATTATTTTGTAGATAACATGTTGACCAAGTATCAAATGATTAAATTTATAGACTTTTGTGGAGTGTGGTTCCTGCCAGAATCAGTAGTCGCCATTATTGGAGATCCCCGCTGCCACACGCCTCGGCATTGATTCAAAGAGACTTAGGATATGTTCTTGGGGTACAGCAGACATAGCAGCTTCCACACTTTGCCAAAGTTGATCTGGTGTGGCAGCTGGGGGTGTAATCTGGGTCAATCGTTAAGCAACCATAGACCCTATGTTTTCTGTCGGCGAAAGTAGGAGTAGGAAAAGAAAGTAGTAGGAAAGTTAGGAGTACTGCTGAGTGCTAAGTACTTAAAAGAATTCCAGAGATTGGTTGCCATACGCGGAGCCATCCCTCATGCAACCTGTTGGCAAATGCACCCTCTGATGATGGCAGGTGGCTTTAAATATCACACGCCGTAATAAACAGAGATCTTGTCGAACTATTCGATGAATCTACTTGACAGTGTGATCAGGAGTGTAGCTACCACCGTATCAATGATGCAGGACCCAAGCAACAGAGACCTCAACGTATTTAAACAAACAATCATAAAATTTTAAAGGGACCCCCCACCCCAAGAAATTTTTGATACAAGGCCCACTTAAGACTAGCTATGCCAGTGAGTGTGATCCACTTTTCCCTCCGGATTTTCAGATGACCCTGCTTTTACTTGCCACAAATTGCTGAACTGTTCTCGTCCAACAAGATGAATCGGCCAACCGGGGTCATGCAGCTTCAGGTTATGGTCTCGTTCCGCTAATGATAACTTCTCCGAGGAAATATTTTACGCTCCTTCAATAATACCGATGTTGTATTTCATCGCTGAAAACATATATGAAGTTAACCAGTTAGTGGCTTTTATAAGCAGAAACTGGGAATCATGTGACTGAATGCGCAAGCCAATTTAATTATTTTTATGTTTTTCACGTATGCCTTTTTCTCAATTTTCATTTAGCTACACGAATTTTTTATGGTGTTACAATTTTACTTTTGAAGAGTGTCGTTAAAAAGCAAAAGATTTTTATTTTAAAAATCGTTTTACTTAATAGATATTTTATAAAAGAAAATATGGCCGTTCTCTGTTGAAATTGGATGTTCTTTATAGCACAGTAAATACTTCAAAATCATATAAAGTAACGGAGCATTTATTTTTAGAAAAATAATGTTGAAATCCATGAATTTTTCCTTAATACTCAAATTTTTTTTCAATAAATTATAGTTTCATATACGTATTTCTACATTTGACAAAATTACTCGATATGTTTTTCGTATAGCATACTATTTGCACACATTTTAATAAGAAGAAATTTTTAACTAAAAAAAGGCATTAATTTTTTAATTTACTATTCCACATGTCCATCTTTAATATACATACATATACTGCTGTTTGTAAAAAATGCAACATCGTGAAGGAATCATCAGAATCAAATGAACTTTGCAGCAAATATCAATTATAGGATGTTTCAGAGCCACCGTGCATGCGTGGCGTGCACAGCGCCCTCTGAACTGATGCTGAAAGCTTGTAAAAAGAGGGTAGTAGTGGGACGTTGAAAATAGTTAATGATTATTTGTTAGTGGCGAATGTTTAGTGAGACCTAAGTATGCCTCCACGACGAAATAAGGAAAAATTCCAACAACTTACGGAGTTTGAATGGAGGATCACATTGTGGTGTAACTTAAGCCACCGTAAGTCCAGGTCTTAGAAGAAAAAAGCTGTTGAATAGGCTTTTAAATTAGTTTTAATGACACACATCACAACTTTATACATATATACATTCGAAAAGAAAAATGCAGCATAACATTTCTGCCGTAACTTGCTCCGTCATCTTACCTACTCGTAAATCTTTTTTCCCCTTGACACTTTTGACGTAAACAAGCGCCAAAAGAGTTGGTGCTTGTATTTCAGTTGCAACAATCATTATAGGCATTTGAGAAGGAGAATTTTCCTATCACGCAATAGGAGCTCGTTGGCAGCGGAACAGTTCCACAGTGATGCGAGTTTGGAAGCAGTGTACCAACGAGCATCGAACAAATTAAAAAAACTGACAGTGGACGACGGAAGGTGACGTCAGCGTGCGACGATTGACACCTGCTCCACACAGCAATGAATAACCGTACAGCTTCCTCCAGGCAGTTGGCAGCAGGTTGATCTACAGCTACAGGTGTACTAATGTCGGCTTCGTCAACGTCTGCTGCACCGTGGATTGCGTGTAAGGGTGCCTTTATACAGGATCCCCTTTACGGCAAACCATCGACGGCTGCGTCTGCAATGGGCTCATGAACACAGATCCTGGCTGGGTGATTGGCACCAAGTTGTCTTTTTAGATTAATCATGCTTCAGTTTGTGGGACCATAATGGCTGCATTCGTGTTAGACGCTATGCCTGTGAATGCTGTCGTCCAGAATGCGTTATTGAACGATATAGTGGCCTAACACCCGGAGTTTTGGTTTGGGGTGCGATTTCGTATTATGGACGATCCAATTTGCTACGAATTGAAGGTAATCTCAATAGCAACAGGTACGTCCGTGAAGTGCTACAACCCGAAGTTTTTCCCTTCCTTCAAGACATCCCTGGAGCTATAATGCACGTCCACATGTTGCAAAGACTGTTCGAGACTTCTGTTTAGCCCAACACATGCAACTTATTCCTTGGCCTGTTTATTCGCCGGATATGTCGCCTATTGAGCACGTGTGGGATTGGCATCTCGATCTTGATCCGCGTTCCGCAGGTTCAAAAGACGAACTTTTTCTGCACATACAAGCAATATGGAATTCTCTTCCACAAGCAGATATTCAAAATCTGTTTGAATACATGCCACGTCGTATAGCAACACTTACTGCAGCACGTGGTGGCTACACCAAATACTGATTTCAGAAACTTAATATTGCATTTTTTTCTTTGAAAATTTCGTCAATTATTTGTATTAATACAAGTCATTTGTGCATTAAATTTCATTTAATTCTAATGATTCCTTCATGGTGTTGCATTTTTTACAAACAGCAGTTTATAATATGAATGGAATTAAGGTATCCCCCGACTACGTTCGGAACCGTGATTTTGCAAAAGCACATAAATGGATAATTTTCATGATATTTAGTGTCACTTAGATTAGAATACATGTATACAATTGTTTTAAGGACAATTTGACAAAAAAAATTTATTTAAATACAATATTTTGGCAAAAAATTAAACTTAGAATAATTTTTTTTCAAAATGTTCTCCTTTTTGAAAAATGCTTCCATTAGAATAATATTTTGCCTGTATATAGCTCAGACATCTGTACAGAGGCTCAACTAGAATTTTTGAAATATATAACTTAGAAGTGGGTTTATCCCTATTTTACAACAGAGAGGGAAGCAATTTTAAGAAAAACACTCCGATAATTATTTTAATTGGTTGTAACTCGGAAAATAATGCGAATTTTTCAAAAATCATAGTTGAGCCTCTGTACAGAGGTCTGAGCTATATACAGGCAAAATATTATTATAATAGAAGCATTTTTCACGAAAGGAGAACATTTTGAAAAAAGCTTATTCTAAGTTAATTTTTTGCTAAAATATTGTATTTAAATAATTTTTTTTGTCAAAATGTCCTTAAAACAATTTTATACATGTATTCTAATCTAAGTGACACTAAATATCATGAAAATTATCCTTTTATGCGCTTTTTTAAAATCACAGTTCCGAACGTTGTCGGATGTCACTAATTCAATATGAAGGTAATTGGCATCATGTTTCGTAAATCTGAACCATGACCAATCGAGAGGATTTTGTACCTTTCTCTCGCACTTTGCCGCATTTTTTTGGTGGAATTGAAGACAATGAGATATAAACTGAATTGCCACTGAATTAGGGATACCTACCTAGTAACGAGTTGGACCACTTCTGGCCTTGATAACGGCTGCTACACGACGAGCCATAGGTTCAACAAGTTTATGAAAACGTTCCACGCAAATGTCTTACTAAATATTGACTAAAATTGTCCTTAATTCAGTAAGGTCCGTTGATTCTGTGAGATGGCCTTTCACGCCTTGTTCCAAAACATACCAAAGATACTCAATAAGATTTAAGTCTGGACCTCTAGGTGGAAAGTTTACGACAGAAAAGTCAGAGGAATGCTTATTCAACCAACCAGTAGTCAACCGGGATTTGTGAGAGGTAAATTTGTCTTGCTGGATACCGTGTGGATAACAGAACCGCATACATGGATGGAGGTGATCACCAGTAACTCTACGTACCGAATTGCATTGAGGGAGGTTGGTACACGCACCAAAGATATCAAACAGTGCCACGAAAAAATACCCCAGACAATAATTGAGCCACCATGCCCTTGTACAGTTCCAACCTGGCATGCAAGATCCATGGCAGAGTGAGTGATATTGAGAGTGATGCTATATTCTCAGCTTCCCATCGGCGTAAAGTAGTCGGAATCGAATCGAGACTCATCATGCTACTCGTTTCCAGTCCTCTACCTTCCAGTATATACGCTCTCTTGCCCAGGTAAGACATGCAGCTCAATGGCGAGCATTGAGCTATGGTACTCTTGTAGGTGTGGCGGTGTGATATCTATATGAACTTGTACCAACATCCCGCGATGACGATCGTTTTGGCGTGATGGTTAGCGTACTTGCTTCATTCGTACGTTCGGAACGGAAGGTACTCAGATCGAATCTTCCCTCCGACATTGGTGACCCTGGCCGTGATATAATCCGCACCCTTCGCGCGCCGCAGTCGTGGCGCCATCTATCCATCGCAAAAGCAACCAAGCCGTCAAACATTGACGCAAATAAGCCGTTACTTCTCAAAGCCGTCTAACACAAATGACGCAATTCTCAAGCCGTCACGCACGATGACGCAACCCACAAAGTGACGCAACTGCTTACATGCTCGCCACAAATATGGTATCGTTCGTTCGCCTATTCGCCGAAACACTGGCAGGGGGGTATGTGGCGGTGTGATATCTATATGAACTTGTACCAACATCCCGCGATGACGATCGTTTTGGCGTGATGGTTAGCGTACTTGCTTCATTCGTACGTTCGGAACGGAAGGTACTCAGATCGAATCTTCCCTCCGACATAGGACAACGGCTCCCGAAACTCATACGGTGAAAAGAGTGTTGAACAGTCTGTTTACTGACTGTACGACTGGCACTATCATTCAATTGGGTGGTAATTTGAGTTAATGCTTGTCTTCGCTGGCTACGTAAAATACGCCTGAGGCGTCTCTCACCACGCACTGTCAAGGCAAATTGTCCTACGCAGTTTGCCCGATCGCTATAGTTTTTCTCCACCATCCATGTATTCTTGGTATACGGTTGACACTGTCAATCTTGAAAATCCTAGCTATCTGACTATTTTGGAAATTGAATGGCCCATGCGTCACACATCTACGATTTGTCCGCGATCGAAGGCGTCTAAACCAGGCAGTTTACCCATTCTGGAAATTCTAACAACTAATTCAGAACAACCACAGTTCACGTTATATACGCAGTTACCACAGCATCCTCCCTTGCGCATAAATGATGTGCAGCTCTAAACAATGTGCATAGCCCTTGCTATTCTTAATTCAGTGTATATACGAGGGTTTTCCTTAAAATAAGGTTCCCAAGGAGATGTAGAGAGGAACGCTGTTATGCGAGATTTAGTGACATTGGCTTCCTCTTTCCTCCGGCGAGCTATCTGCGACGCTCATTTTTGATTTGGTAGCTGATGGAGATGGAGCTCCCACTTGCTTCTCCCACCAGGTGTGAATTACGCTTTGTGATTAATTATATATGTGCAAAAAAACTGCGCCGTTGGATATTCACTCCCAATTGTGTGAAGTCTACGGGGAAAAGTGAATGGGTGTACAACACGTGCAAAAATGGTGCAGATAATTCAAAGACTAACGTACGAAAAATTGTTCATACACACACATACCTATAAAACTTGAATAATTCTTGTGAACCAAAAGACAGCACATATAACTTTATACACACATATGTGTGTGTATATATATTTTATTTTAAGTTAAATACAAAATAATTCGAAATTATGGACATAGTTACCTCTTGTTATTCCAAACGAGTAAAATGTAACAGAAGTAATAGTCCATTTCAGCCTGCAAATTTTTTCTGAAAAGCGTCTACTGATGGTGGGGATCACAAACATTTAATTTAACTTATAGTATCTACACTCAAGACTAAAATAAACCATCTCCTGTGACCCTCTATCAATAATAATAATAAAAAAGCAAAAAAAAAAACCCCTTATAGCCCGTGTCCCCTTTTGGATAGCTGACACCAGACGTCGTATGGGTGAAAGCAACGTCCTTTGTGATATACTCCGGGATGGGGAGAAAATTACTATTGAAAGATGTGTAAACTTATCTAATTTCATGATTGAACATGTATTGCCGCTTCCAACTGTAAGTTTCAACATAAAAGAAAACTGATATTAAACATACAGAGTACAAAATAAGGAAGTGAGACACGTTAAATGAAATACCAAATACACACCCAATGATATTTCAGAAAATATGTCAAATTTTTTGTAACAAAAAAAAGGGGGGATTTTTCAAATTTGAACCAAATGCCGCCCCGGGCAGGGGTCAGGCCCTAGAGCCACCCCTGCAGACGTCCATGACAAACAACGTTCTGGACAACCACCTGTTTCGGACGAAGCGATAGCGAATGGAATTCCTGAAAAATTGAAGGGTGGTTCTATGAGATGATCGCTAATGCCAGAAAGTCCTGGATTTACAAAATTTTGACAGACAATTTAGGTATGCCGAGTCCTGGAAATGCTTGCGGAAGGCAACAAGCAGAAACGTGTTGAAACACCACGGGAATTTCTTCAGGCTTCCTGCTTTCGACACCCATTCTTGGGCTCTATTGTCATGGGGACGAAACCTGGGTCCCCTACACGACACCGGAAACGAAAGAACAATATCGTCAGTGGAAACATGCAAGGTTGCAGAAGTTCAAACAAACATTGACAGCTGGCAAGCGTCTTTTGGTACAGGGTTATGGCTGTGCGATTTCATGCCAACTTACAACAGTCAATGCGAACTACTACTGTAAGATGTTGAACCATCACCGCGCGATTCAATACATTAAGAGAGGGATGCTCAGGGAGGGAGTACGTTTCCATGAGGACAGCGCTCATTTGTAATTTTCAAACGATCTCGTGACTAAATTTGGATGGAATACTGTCATTCACCCACCCTACAGCCCAGACTTAGCCTCACGTGACTACCATCTGTTGAAGAAAAACACCTGTGGGAGAGACGCCTTTCAGAACCGGAAAGGGGTTCAAAGCTACCTTCGTGGAGGAAGAGCTCTACGATTCCGGCATAAAGATGGTACACCAGTGGGGGCCCAAAGTCTAATTGACGTCAAGCACGTATTTAGGCTTGGGGACCAAAACCTGACTTTACAGGGGGCAATATTCTCCGTTATGCCTCTGGTACACCTCACGCAAAAATGCATTGATCTTAGCAGCGATAATAGGGAAAAGTCTAAGCTTTTCAACAGTTCAATGCCAATAAACATGTTTTTTATTGTGAAAAATCTTTGGGAATCTTATTTTATGGACAGTCCTCGTACAAGCATATATATTTCGGATTCTAAGTTATCTCTCATAAGAGAATAATTCCCTCCTATTAAAAATTTATCATTTAACAATGGTGTGTTCTTTAAAAAAAAGAATCCTGTTTTTTGTGTGAACTAAAAGGGGACTTATTAAATAATAATAGATATTTAAGATACCCTGTAAAATAATACTTTTCGATAGATGTCACATCCAGAGTAAAAAGTTGGAGATAAGACACCTTCTGAATACACACCCAAGTTCTTATTTAATATAGGATGGATAAAATCCCTTCACCTAATATTTTTTAATAAATTAAGGATTTTATGAAACAATTTATTAAAAAGTTTATTTTTGCTGAATTGAAATTAAAGTATTTAAATCCCACATTACAAGTCTCTCCAAGATTGTTGGTAAACTATTTTCCACCAGAAAATTTATGAAAAATTGGAAAGGAGCAAGTACCTCTATCTTCCATACCATGCCATACAGATTTTGATGTCGATTCGTTTAATATATATACACTGGCCTCAAAAAGTTAAGGTACAACCGGGTTTTTGTGTCTAATTTGCAAATGAATGAATGTAGAAACAAAAATTTGGAGGATATGTGCATTAAATAGTTTTTTATTGAATGCGTCATAGAAATTTGTATAAGTGTATTGCAAAAACGATTTATAACAAAAAAGCAATCTCTGCGGAAAAGTCCATTCTTGGAGAAAACAGCACTTCACAGTGTTATGTGGTAAAATGGCATAAAAACAATACAAAAATGGGTTCTGATAAGGAATGTGTCCACCCCTAACTTGAGTGCATTGGCGGCATCGATTTCCCATGCTGTTTATTAAGTTGTCGGACACCGGAATAGGAAGCGAAGACCCAGACACAGAGTAAGCCTTGTTTCAGCTCATGTAACGACCTTGGAGGAGGATTTAAAGCAGCAACCTCTCTGTCAAGATAGTCCCAAAGATGTTCTATCGGATTCAGGTCTGAAGATAGAGCTGGCCATTCCATTCGTTCCAAACCGTGATCCTCCAGATACTCCTCAACAATCCGAGCTCGGTGAGGTCCTGCATTATCATCCATCAGAATGAAGTCGTTACCAATAGCAGCAGCATATGGGCGGACATATGGATCAAGGGTCTCATCCCGATATCTAAGACCAGTTACGGTTCCTCCATGGAACACATGCAGGTCAGTGTGGCCACCGAGCGAGATCCCTGCCCAAACCAGGATTCCACCACCTCTATAACTGTGTCTTTCAACAGTGTTGGATTGATGGTATCTAGTGCGATGTTCCCTCCAGATCAGTAGACGCCCTGAATCACTCTCCATTGTAAATCTGGACTCGTCTGTGAACAGCACAGAAGCCTATTGTTGCTGCGTCCAAGAAACATGTTCTCTTGCCCAGCATAAGCGGTTCCTTCGCTGTCGTCCGTTGAGGGGAACGCACACAACTGGTCTTCTTGCATACAGACCTGCATTGTGAAGACGATTTCGCACCGTAGTAGCGGAGATTCTTCTTCCTGATGCTTGAAAGTGGTCTGCAACGAGCTGCGGCACAGTAGTGGTTCTTCTCCTTCGTGCCGAAAGAGCTAGAAAACGGTCTTCTGCAGGTGTTGTAGCTCGTGGTCGGCCTGGAACAGGTCTTCTGGACACAGAATCTTCGGATTGGTATTGATCCCAAAGTCGCTGAACAACACTACGAGACACATTGAGACGTCTAGCAACATCAGCCTGCGACAATCCCATTTCCATCCATCCAACTGCCCTCCACCTTAACGAATTGGGTAAACGACGTCTCTGAGACATTTTCTAAACTCTATTGACTATTGTCACCGAAACTGCCAACAACTGTTGAAAATCAACACAACTTACACACAAAAGTACGAAAGCTTGATATTTGCATATTTTTCTCTCACTCATAAATATACGTTCTTTTCTATAAAATAAAAGTTGTAGTAATCGTTTTTGCATTAATGTTTTTAAAGTTTGTTATTATCATTCATGTAAACTATGCATTTTATTGTTACTGCCATTTTTTTTATGGAGAGCTTCGAAAAACATGTTGTACCTTAACTTTTTGAGGCCAGTGTATATATATATGTAACAGTGATAGCACGGTTTTACTAAAATTAAAACCAGAATTTTCTGGTTATCCTTTTTTTCTAAAACATAATTTATAAAAAATACAAAAATTGATAGATTTGTAAAGCTGATAGACAACAGAGTGTCAAATATACAGACTACTTTATATTTTAAAAATAATCCTGTTTTTCAAAAGATCAAAAATAAATTGAACACACACTTATGTTAAAAATACATATCAGATTTTTTTTCAAAAATCTAATCATCATCAATACCAGGACCTCTGAATACAATTTATTTTTTAAAACGTGTATTTGACCACTTCTTTCACTGAAATGACACCAAATGGAATACTAATCACTGCTAATATGCATTAACTTCTACAAAATGTATATCTTGGAAAAAATATAACTGACCATACCCTGAAATAAATTTTAATTCATGTGTTATTGAAAAATTTCATTACCGAACAGCACTATTACTGAATATTTTTTGAAAGCTGCAAATAGGGTTGTGTGTGTGTGTGTGAGCAAACTAAATAATTTTTTGAATTAGAATTATTTAATGAACAGCAATAATTTACAGTAACAGAGTTATTAAATGTTTTTAATTCAATATGTTAGCCATAATAAACATTCAGTTGTTTTGATCAGTGTAGTATAGTATATTTAGACACAGTTTTTCTTTACAGTGGACAACGCAGAAAAATTAAAAAAATTAGTTTATCTCTCTTTAAACTTCTCGTTTCTTGAAACAAGTTTTGCAAACCCTAGCAACAGTATTCATTATTCTGCCCGATTAATCCTTCATTAGAATTAGGATTTAATTGTATTTACTCCATTTGCACACTGTTGGCCATTAAATTTGTGACCATAACTACTAAACTATAGCAGATGTTATTTTTTTTTTAAAAAAAAAAAGTACAGTAGAAAGAATTGTTGATTTCAGGATTTTACAGATTGAATTTAAAAAGTCTTATAATTTTAATAAATTATTAATAAATTAGAAGTTCTATTAAAATTTAGAAATATAAGTAAATACTCTACCTACTGATTTCATTCTTTATGTTTATTTAAATGGATGATTTATAAACTGCCAAGTCTATGTTAAAAAGGCACAGTAAAATTAACTAGACATGATTTACAATCATATTATTTAATTTGTTATTGGTCATTCAATGTTTCATTTCATAATAGAGAAGTGAAACATTAAATTAATCAATTGTAAGAATAGTATTTGAGAAATGATGCCCTACAAGGAAATAAAACAAAGGTAACATGGAAGTGTGTGAGTTACATTTACCAGGTTCAAAAATGAATTTATGAACTGAATGCTAAATAAAATGAAAGTGCACTAAATGATACTAAGCAATGATAATTTATATGCTACTTAATTATTACAAACAAGAATAAACATGTAGAAAAGTGTCAAATTGCTTGAGATTTCAGAATATTTCACTCATTAGAATTTTAACGGAATTCATCGATAAAGTAATTGAATTATGAGTAAATACCCTATTTACTCGAATCCAAGCCGCATCCCAAATTCTCAACAAGTCTTTGTGGAAAATGAAAAATGGCGTAAAATAGTTTAGAACCTGTGATTGCTCTAATTGCCCCAGCCAACACATTTATTAAAATTCGATTCTAAGCCACAACAGATTTTCAGTAGCTTTAATATAGGAAAAAAAGTGCAACTTGGATTCGAGCAAATACGGTATTAATAGAAATCTTTTGAACAATTTCGTTTTAAGCAAATTTATCAAAAGGATGCAAATGCAAGTAGATGATGTAGTTTTTTTACTTCTGAATCTGTTTACATTTGAATGACTTTATTATTGAATTATAATTACTTTGAACATGATTCATTTATTTTAAAATAATTTTGAAGCCAAAGAAGAATTTTAAAATCATTTTCCACATAAATTTTCAAATCCACAAAAAATACTGTGCATTAATCTATAGAAAAAGTAAAATCAAAATACTAACTCACAGAGTAAACATCATTGACACTGAACATATTAATTCCTTTATTTTGAAATATAATCATTCAAAAATTTCAAGCATCAAGACTAGCATGAAAGCTCTAAGATGTAACAACATTTAGAAAAAAATGCTAGACAACCATAATATACAATTCATGTAAAAGTAAAAGTACAAAAAGTAAATAAATTTTAAGCTTTAGATGTTTTTTCACACTTCTTCCATATAATTAACAAATTCTTTCAAATAATATATCAATTCCAAAATTTAAAAAAATGTATAAATTTTGCTCAAAAGTTTCTTTTTCACAAAATTGTTGCAAAGATAACATGAAAATATTATTATAGAACAAATACTTATGGCATCAAATCTTAGAAAACTTTCTTATGGCAAATATTTTCTTTATATCGAAACAACATTAGTATAAAACGTTTGTGGATAAGACTAGCATTAAAGCTCTAACAATGTAACAGTGAAAAAGAGAACCCACTACATAGCATTATGTAATATTTCAAAGATAACTACAAAAAGTTTAATACATGCAAAAGAAGCCTTAGAATTACATTGAATTCCAGGCTATACTATTTTAAGAACAGTATACTCCTGATTTGTATATTATTTTAAAATTTTAAAAGTGTATAATTTTGGCTTAGTAATGGTATTTTCCCTTCAAGAAGCTGCATTTAGATTTATGTTTACAATTATTTATGAGCTACTGGAACTTAAGCTACTTGTAGCTGAATCACTAGTTTGGACAATTTCAGAAGAAAATACATCTACTGAAGAATCAGAACAAGAAGATGATAAAGAATCTGTCAAATTTACAAGGTGTTCGCCCGAATGTCTGCGAATACCTCCTCCTGTTTGGAGGAGATGTCTTCTTTCATTTGAAGAATCATCCGATTCACTGCTTTCAGAATCTGAAACGTATTCTTTTTTATCTGGACCATCAACTTCATCATAGGTAGTTGTATTTGATTGGCCAGAAGAAGACATATATGGTAAAGTGAAATTGTTGCCTTGTGTAAGAATGACTGTTCGATTGGGATTTACAGTGAAAATGTGCGGATATTTTTTTAAGAAATCCAAAAACTCAGCATTGGGATACTTGTCTTCAATGTATTCATATAATTTCATGTTTTGGGGAGCATCTTCAACCAAATTCCTGAGATTCATGAAATTCATTGGTATAATTTGGCATTTTAAAATGTTCTCTAGATATGTGATTAGATGAGTTTCAGGATCTTCAACATCCATATTTAAAATAACTGAAAAATTAAAAAAATAACATTAATACATATTTTAGACAAAAATGAGCAACATAACTAAATATGCTTTAAAAAATTAATTAATCACACAGATACTTAGAATATACAAATCAGACACAATTTTAAAAATCAGCAAAGACTTTCTGATAATCTGTCACCATAATATTAAAATTAAGCAAATATAATTTATAAAGTAAAAAATAATCTAATGATGATTATGAAAAACGTATTAAATGATTAAAACTTACCATGTTCTATTTTTATTAATGGTGATATAAGAGATTTGTGAAAGGCACCTTCTTTTGACGAATAAATAGTTAAATAAAATGTAAAATGCATTAACATTTTGATACAGGATTTTATTTGAAATAAATAACCCCATATTTTAAACTAAAATGTATTATATAGAGCAGGGATCAGCAACCTTGTAACTAAGGCATGCCTAACCAAACTACCAATATAATCCAGGGTGCCACACTGTGATAATGCACACAGAAATAAGAGAATAGAGGTAGAAAATATAGATTAAGTTTCATTATAAATTAGTTTTGCACCATTTAAAGGTATTTATTAACATAAAAATGAACAACAAAAATGTAACTATTCCTTCAATATAAAATTGTTCATATATTCCATACTACATATCTTTTAAACATATTTATTAAAATAAATAAACAATATAAAATATATGTATTTTTTTCTTCAAGAAACTAAGTTAAATAAAAATAAATATTTTAATGCACAAACCTTGTTCCTGCATTGCTCTACTTCATATCACAATAATCAAGGAAAATAAATTGCAATTTTCAATTTGACACATTTCATAACATTCAGTTGTTAACCAACTTTGTGGACTCAAAATATCTTCCACATGAGAAAATACTTTGATCACTTAGATATGTAGAACTAAAAGCGTAAAGTAGAGTACATGAAATGTTCTCTTCAAATAATTAAAACTCTCCATCAATGGCATCCAATAATATAAAATATCAGTCAATTTATCTTAAGAGCTATCTTTCACATTTTTTCGTAATTCTGCAAAAGTTGCTTTCCATAGTTTTTAAAATGTTAGGCCAATAAACTCCATTTCAAAATTGATGATTTGTATTCACTAAAAAAACTGATAAATTTGTTAAATGCCACTGAGAATTGTGTGTACCACATGTTGCCAATCCCTGATATAGAGGTACAGAGTAAAATGGAAAGTAAAATAATGGAAATGGGTGAAATATTAAAACCATATGTAACTCACACAATCCTTAATTTTATACCATTTATTATAAGGAAAAAGTCTAATAGCATAAAGTTTTAGAGAATAATTCATTAAAAGATTTTTAAAATTACATTTTAGAGAGGCATTCATATTTTGCTTTTCTGGCTTATTTTAATAAATATGCAATTTCTCTTTTGTTTTTCTCTTTAATACTTTATTCCTTAAATAGGACATTGGACTGAAGTTAATGAAAGAAGCCTCAAGTAAGTCAAATTTAGTATTGCTTCCCAAAAGTAAATTTTTTTTTATATAATTTAATAACTATTTGACAGTTATTATATTACATCTAATGATAAATTGGAAAAAAAAGATATTTATACATAACTTTGATAATTTTTTAAAATAACACAAAATTCTTTAAATTGAAAATTTTATTTTGCTTGTAGAAAATTCCAGTTTTAATCAAGAAATACTATACATTCTAAAATTATAGTATTCTTAAAATTCTCATCTAATATTAATTACAATACAAATGAAAATTTCATGTATTGATACATAATGTTACAACTTATGAATATATATATATAAAAGATGCCCAACAAATTATTTCATATTTTACTCCACAACACATTAAACAGCCACATTGTTTTATTTCATACTGAATAAAACAAATGTTTTGCATCTTTGTTAATTACCATAACAATTTGAAGTTTACAATTATTTTTCCACTTTACAATATTAGATTTCCTCCCCATTAAAAAATAAATATAATAAAACCATTTTCAGTTTTTTATTTTTAAAACAGTTCCCACAATACATTTTTACTGGGAACAACCAGTGCAAGAAAACTCAAATTAATTTACACACATATTCTTTCAAATCTTAATGTACATTTATGCATCTTCATTAAAGTTTTGGGAAAAACTGATTCGTCTGTGAACCCAAATCTTAATTTGCTACATTTAATGTCAAAAGATCTTTTTCTTTGAAGTATCAACACTTTGAAGTATAACGATAGTTTCTTCAATTATCATAACCAATTTCAGATTACATTTCTAAGAAGTCTTTGTAATTTTAAACACAAAGAAATCCATCAAACTACGAAAATTTTTATTTTCAAGTTAATAATTTCTCATGAAATTAGCAGATATTTTTCAATTAAACAGTACTCATAACCAGTATTGAATAAAAAGATCTTATCTATAAGGCGTTTAGAACAAAAACTTCATATTTCTTTGAATTCAAATACAGTTATGATAAGCATTACCTAATTTAAATAAAAGTGTACATCCCATTCTTAAAATACAAAACAAAATCTTGATATATAACTTGGTCATTTAGCACTTTCAATATACTTTATATGAAAGCTAAACAAGTAAAGATTCATACATCTACAATATAATTCATGATTCAGCTCATTTTTTGAATTGTATAATTATTGCTAGAATTTTAGATTTCATTTACCAATAAATCACTTATTGAGAAATTATCTTATCAGATAAAAATAGTGGTTTTTTAAAGTTACTAATGCTTGTCTTTTTATAACAGATTGGACATAAAGTAGTTATCAAAAGACAACATTCCACTGATCAAAATATATGTAAGAAATGAATAAGGTATCAATAATTTTATTTTAAGAATTTATATTAAAAAAAATCATTGGATTATTCTAGATTTGCTACTTTTCATTATAAGACAATATTTGAAACATTTAACAAAAAAATACTGGAAAAGCTATCAAAGTCAACATGCTGTATTTAAATTACATACATAAACATATGTCCCTTGCAAAAATTGAGGTTAGCACAAATGAGTACAGTTTGCTAAGTAAGGGTAAACAAATAATATGGAAACAAAAGAACAATATATTTATTTAAAACACAAGTACAAAAGTTCTCGTGTTTTTTTGCAAAGTACATTTGAAATGTGTTTCACAAAGCTATGCATAATTTTAAAATGCATCTTACTGATTACAGTTTATATTACCGATTACAATTCTAATAGAAACTTCACGAAATAAGCAAAAAATGTCAAATTCAGCCAATTAAGAATTCAATGCTTATTGGGCCGTAGATTTAACATCTTCATCCTCTTTAAGTACACCATTTTCTGGATAATTTGGTAAATATTTCCAATGAGCAATCTTAAACTTTTCTTTAGATTTTTCACACCAAAGAAGTGTTCGCAGAATAAATAGTAAATGATCAGTACCAGTAGGTTTTTGTTTCTCTACTATATTCAACAGAAATTTCAGATTTTCTTCTAAATGTTCCTCGGTCATATCCAATCGACCAAAGGGTACATCTATCCAACCAAAATCTATTTCAAGACTACTGTGCTTTAATTTATATTCAATTCCACTTATAAAACTTTTGACTGCTTCTACCACGTCTAATCTTAATAACCCATTATTTGTGTTAGGAAATTTCTTGCCTAATATACCACGAAGAGTATTTGCTTCCTTCAGCATATCCGGATGACAAATAACAAAATCAAAATCCTCTTTCGATACTGTGCCCGCCAAAATTTGTTTGATCAAGGTTGATGATCCAGAATATGCAGCACCAGCATCTGTTGCTTTAACCTGTTCATCAACTTCTTTACATAATACTATGATCTTATTCTTCTTTGGTACTTTAAATTCATGAGGAAATGTTACAATACCATTAAGTTCCTCAATATACCGATCTTTTTTCTTCAGTTTTAGTTCTAATTCAACGTTCGCATAAATTAGAGCCGATGGATCGTTTAACATTTCAGGGCAATGTGATTCTCTGTGCATTTTAACAGCTTCAGCAACAGTGTAAGGTTTTCCGCGATATAGTTTCATGTTGTAAACATTGTCGATGGGTTTCGTTTCAAGCCAGTTTTCGTCGATGCATTTTTTTCTTTCCAGTTCTGCTGATACTTTAATTTTTCGTTGCAGATATTTTGGTACAGATTGAGGTTCATTCTTTTTTTGTGCTTTTCTGGCCTTTTTCTTAGCCAAGGCGGCAACTCGAGTACCTTTTCTAGCGGCGTATCGAACAATCTCGAGATTAGGAGCCGCATAAATTTTATTACAATTCAATCCTAAGATATTTAACTGGGAAGCTCTAAAAGAATAATTCATAAAAGCGGGAAATAATGTTTTAGTAAACATTATGGACACGAAATTAATCAGAAAGAACAATGAAGTTTTAGTGCAAGAAATAACCTTAAAATTAAGAGAAAATTAATAAAAGGTAAAATTTTTCAACAAGTCGAAAGTTACCTTTGATGCGTTAAATACTAAACAAAACGTCGTGTTGCAAGATCCTCTTCTGAGAAATGTTTGTCTGAAATAGAGGGCGCTGTGAAATGCCACACCTTTGTGGCTTAACAACTAACACACAAGTGGTAAAAAAGGAAACGATCGATCATGTGTTAAATTTGTTTATATTTGATACATTGATTGCATACATTGCGACATTAATTTTTTGTATGTTTCATGTTTCATCGCTTTACCCTTAAACATAAAAAATGCCATGAAATTTCTGATTCCATCGCAACATAATATCAATTAATCAATTGAGAAAAAAAGAAGCTGTAGTCCGTTTGGGATTTCACATAAAAGGGGCCGACCATGTAGAGGGGCTGATGCTTGTTAAATTTGTCAAGTTTTAATGTCCTCACATCACTGGTGTAGCTAGTTCTGAGTAGGCCCTGCATAAAAATTCCTACGGGCCCTTTTTTAGATATCAGAACCCTGTTGGTGGGAATGTAGTTGCACATGTTGGGGCCCCGTCAAATTGATACGGTGGTACCTACACCCCTGCCTCACATTTTATTGATTTGGAAATTGGAGAGTGGGGTATAATCCCAGATGTCATCCTTGTTCTTAATCGTATCTCAAAATTATAAAGTGTGTTGAAGGATATGTTGCGTTATTGTTCAATCAGGATGCAATCGGATAAAACTTAACAATCTTAACTTTATTGTAGACGTAGACACATGTTATAAATCAACTGCGTGCTTAACACTAGTAGAGAGAGAGAGAGATTACCCATGAGCACAACGTATATATACTGCAACCCTAGCGGAGAAAACTAGTACTATTCTAGATGTACACTTCATTGTAAGGTGCTACCATCTAGTGAGTTAAAATATAGGATATGCTACAATAGTATCCCCCCCAGTGATGGAGAGAATCGAAAGAACGATATATGACATGCTCATGAGCAAAATCTCAAATACAATTATTTGAAATATGCTTGAAAATTACATTGAAAAGAAAATATAATATGCATACAGATATTTGAAATTACATTACATAAATATACATATGAAAAGGTATGAAAATCATAAGATATGTGTGAAAAGTCAAACAAATTTCCCTAGAAAAAATATATATGTCCATCTGGTACTTGAATAGTTTATTTAATTTCAGTTATTAGTCTCTGAGGAAATCTTACCCGTCTACCTGATTTGGTAGTTTGCATGTTTGTTGTCACTGGATGTTGATGTGATGATTCTGCACTAATGATAGGATCAGGAATGGTATCGGGCAAATCCTTGAACACAAATGCTGGTTTTACTCTATCAAGTGATACACAACTTTTCTTTCCATTTATTTTAATGGTTATGTGTTTGTCATTCCTTGATAGGACTTCGTGTGGCCCTGTGTAAGGCTGAGACAATGATGGGGAAACTTTGTCAACACGGAGGAACACATGAGAACAGTCATCCAATTTAGGGTGCACAAAAATTTTTGAAAATCCATGAGTGGATGTTGACAAGGGTTTTAAATGATTCATGTGGTTTTTCAACTGTTGCACAAATCCGTAGTCTAGTGGCATTGAAGATGTGTCAGTGCATATCTCGGCTGGTAATCTGAGGGAAACACCATACACTAATTCTGCACTTGAAGCATTGATGTCGGGTTTCACAGCTACTCGCAAGCCAAGAAGAACTGCAGGTAGGGTCTCAGTCCACTTGATATTCTCATGAGCCATTAAGGCGCTCTTTAGCACTCTATGTAAACGTTCCACTAAACCGTTTGCTTGTGGGTGGTATGATGTGGTCCTGATGCGGTTTGTGCCCAGGAATTTCGTTAATTCTTTGAAAAAGAGCAGCTTCAAATTGTCGGCCTTGGTCAGTCGTTAGGTAAACTGGGCAACCAAATCTAGAGATCCAAGTGTCAAAAATGGCACGAGAAACTGTTTCTGCAGTAATGTTCTCTATGGCTACTGCTTCTGGCCACCTAGTGAATCGATCGACAATTGTTAAGCAAAAAGATTTTCCTTCTGATGATGGTAAAGGACCTATCAAATCCACATGAATGTGTGAAAATCTTGCATCAGGTAAGGCGAAAGTGCCCAGAGGTGTCTTCGTGTGTCTGTGCACTTTTGAACGTTGACAAGCAATACAATTCTGGACCCAATCTTTCACTGTTTTCCGCATGTTTGGCCAAACATATCTGGATGCGATGAGTTGGAAAGATGCTGCAACACCAGGGTGAGCTAAGTTGTGAAAATGCTCAAATATGGTTCTACGAAAATTATGTGGTACAAATGGTCTGGGAGAGCCAGGAAGTATCACAGATAAGTTCAGTGGCTGATACTGGAGATGGCACACGTTTAAAGACAAGGGAAGATTTCTCGTCATTTTGGAAACTTTGTAATTCGTTGTCTTCTAGTTGAGCCTTTGAAAGTGCCTCGAAATCTAAAAATGAATTGGATATTTGATTCACTTCAATTCTTGAAAGTGCATCAGCGACTGCGTTGTGGGTGCCATTTATATGACGAACATCGGTACTGAATTGAGATATGAAATCTAGATGTCGCCATTGCCGTGGACTGCACTTGTCAGGATTTTGCATAAAGGCATACATGAGAGGCTTCTGGTCTGTGTAGATTATGAAGTCTCTTCCTTCGAGCATGTGACGAAAACGTTTGACCGAAATATATATTGCCAGGAGTTCTCTGTCATATGTGGACCATTTCTGCTGACTTTTCGAGAGTTTCACTGACAAAAAGGCAACAGGTTCCCAATTGTTTTGGCAAAGTTGCATAAGAGAACCACCTACGGCTTTGTCACTCGCATCAGTCCAAAGGCTTAATTTTGCACCTGGAATGGGATGTCGAAGAAGAGTTGCGTCAGCTAAAGCGTTTTTGGCATCATTAAATGCCTGCTCTGCCTCCTCAGTCCATTGAATTGAGTCACGCAAATTTTTACAGGAAACTTTTTAGACTTTTTAAAATTTTTAATTCCTTCCAAAAAATTTATTTAGTGGGGCTAATAAATGAGCAGCTTTGGGAACAAAGCGTCGATAAAAATTAAATAACCCGAGGAAACGTCTTAATTGCGTGAGTGTAGTGGGTTGTGGAAAATTTAAAATGCAATCGACGCGATCCGACAAGGGTTCTATTCCTGATTCAGATACTTTAAAGCCTAAGAATTTTATTGTAGTTACACCGAAAATGCATTTAGAGGGCTTTAAAGATAGTCCATATTGTTGTAAGCGTGTGAATAAAATTTGTAAATGTTGTAAATGTTCTTCGGGTGAAGAAGACGCGACCAGAATGTCATCTACAAAAGCGAACACAAATGGAAGATTTCGCAAGACTTCATCTATGAATCGTTGAAATGTAGCAGCGGCATTGCAAAGACCAAACTGCATCCGAGTGCTTTCAAATAACCCAAAAGGTGTGATGATTGCACTTTTATGTACATCATCTGGGTTAATTGAATTTGATGATACGCCTTCACGAGATCAATGTGAGAATAAATTTTTGTACCGTGAAGATTAGAAGTAAAATCTAAAATATTGGGAACGCTATAATTATCTTTAATAGTTTGAGCATTGAGTGCACGGTAATCGCCGACTGGTCGCCACTCTGTGCTGTCTTTTTAGGAACCATATGTAAAGGTGAGGCATAATTACTTTTGGAAGGTCGCATATGACCTAGAGTAATCATGTTCTCAAATTCCGCTTTTGCGATGCGGAGACGATCGGGAGCGAGGCGGCGAGCTTTAGCTGTTACAGGTCGACTATTTGTTTCGATGTAATGGACTACGGAATGTTTAATTTCTTGATCAGGCCGGGGAGGTTTTGTGATGTCAGGAAATTTTCTTAAAAGTTCATGATAAACACTATCACCTGACACAGTTTTAATTGAATGAATTCTACTATTGCCTAAAAATACAATGACATTTAATATTTGTCTCCGAGTCTAACAATGCTTGCTTACTTATATCCGGTACTAAACGGAAGTTGTACAAGAAATCAGCACCGATAATTGGGGTTGAAACGTTACCAACTAAAAATGTCCATTGGAAAATTCCTTAAGCCTAAATCCAAAGAAAGTGTTTGAGTTGTGTATACATGTATGGGTGATGTATTGGCGGCAGAAAGTGTCATTTGTGAATTATTTTGCCTTTGTGTTTTTGTTGCTGGAATTATGGACACATCAGATCCCGTGTCAATTAAAAATGTGACATTAGTACGTCTATCTCGAATAAAAAGGCGACGAGAATTTCTTGGCAAGGCAGTAGTCGCCATTATACCTAACCGGACTCGTTTTTTGAGAATTTACATGGAGGGTGACATTTTTGAGCTGCTGAGCCAAATTTGTAATGGTACCAGCACTGCTCGTATGTTTTTGATTTAGAGCGATTACGTTTATGAAATGGGAGATTACGATTACGACTTCTGCTACGCGAAATTTCATCAATGCGCAAATTTAATTTTTTATTTCTTCAAGTACATGGCTTTCAATGGAATTTTTGTCTGAGGAAACGGAACAGGCACTTACCGCAATTGGCGTCACCTCCATGACTCGATCGGCTACTTCGGCAGCTTTCTCCAATGTCAGCGGGCTTATAGCTGCAAGAATGGATTGTACACGAGTGGGCAGATGCTGCTGAAAAAGTTCAAGCATGAGGTCATCCGGAACGCTATGAGATTCCGCGCGCCTCCTCATGACTCGCAATAGTTCGCTGGGACGTCTATCTCCGAGTTCTTCTCCGATGAGTAATTTCCTGATTTCTTGATGGGATGATTCACCGCTTCTTTTTATTAGCTCCGTTCTCGCTTTTTCGTAAGGCTCCACAGGGTCGGGATTCATAATGACGTCACGAATGATGGTTGCGGCTTCCGGTGGTAAATGTGCGATGATGTAATTAAATTTTGTTTTGCTGTCTGTTATTGCCTTGGGACAGCCAAGTTGGAATGTGCTATCGCACATTGTGAACCAGAGAGCAGGATCGTGAAAGTTATATGCCGGTATCTTGACGGCGCCTACGTCATTCATTTTGAAGCTTACACGTGGTTACCAGTTCTTACGCAATATTTAGCTATTTCGTGAAAATTTTAAAAATAAAGCATTATTTTAATGCCATAATATCTTATTCATGCAGGTCACCATTGAAGGATATGTTGCGTTATTGTTCAATCAGGATGCAATCGGATAAAACTTAACAATCTTAACTTTATTGTAGACGTAGACACATGTTATAAATCAACTGCGTGCTTAACACTAGTAGAGAGAGAGAGAGATTACCCATGAGCACAACGTATATATACTGCAACCCTAGCGGAGAAAACTAGTACTATTCTAGATGTACACTTCATTGTAAGGTGCTACCATCTAGTGAGTTAAAATATAGGATATGCTACAGTGTCATGAAAAACTCACATGCAACTTCAAAATGCAATATTAATAAAATCAAATCAAATCATAGGAGTTATGTGGTTTTCTTTCAGGATTAAATTGATAGCAACATTGAACAGTGAAGGCGTTTCTTTTGAGTACCAAGTGAAAAACAAGAGCTATAACAAAATGAAAAAATTTCCAAAAGAAATAGGCGAGAAAATAGACGCTCCAAAGAACTCAGAAACAGAGAAAGGGAGATCGAAATAGAAAAAGAGAGATCATGAAAGAGAAGAGAGAGAGAGAGAGAGAGAGAGAGAGAGAGAGCAAAATTATGCAATGGCTTAGAACAAGACATCAATTACTGGAGAGTAAGGGGAGGATATAAGGATTTTTGTAAGAATAAACCAATGAGATTAAATAAGTTGGATGTGAAAATAAAGTAATTTTTATTCAGCAGAAATACAAAATACTTTTTTTCTGTAATGCTACAGAGTTAAGATTGACACTAAATATCGCTATGGTTTGGTTGAACTTTATACGCACTTACGATAGGTCTACTTCGCGTTATAGTTTGATCTAAATAAATTTGAAGAAAAATATAATAGACTAGAGGACCCGACAGACGTTGTCCTGTTTTCACACATCTTAAATACAAAATAAAATATTTTTGAATATTCGATACTGAGATTGTAGCGCAGTCTGCCGGATCCAATGTAAAACATTCCAAAATCAAAAATTAATAAATAAAAAATTAAATAAATAAACATGTCTAAACCGAATTATAAATCTGTAGGTATAGATTCAAACCGGGCACCTTCCGTTCCGAACGCCAGTACTTTATCGATCACGCCAAGACGATCGTCTTCGCGTGATGTCTAAGTATTGGTTTATTTAGATACCGCTACACTACTCTCCCACCAGTGAGGTAGATAGGCGAACGATTTTTTTCCCGTTCGTGTTTTTTTTTTTGGAGAGAGCATTGTTTTTATTTATTTGTTTTATTCTCTCTCATTATTATTTATTTATTTTTTATTCTTATTTATTTTCTTGCTGAGATGAGAGAAAGATGATCTATCGTTTGTTTCGGAGAGAGTATATGTTTTATTTATTTTTATATTTTTCTTCTCTTATTTATTTTTTTTACTCTCTCTTCTTTTTGTTATTTTTCTTGCGGTAGATGGCTCCACGACAGTTCAGGAAGTTGCGTTTTCTTACTTCAGTCCAGGGTCACCAATGTAGGTATAGATTCGAACCGGGCACCTTCCGATCCGAACAAAAGTACTTTATCGATCACGCCAAGACGATCGTCTTCGCGTGATGTCTAAGTATTGGTTTATTTAGATACCGCTACAAATCTAAACCATTCTCTAGTCCACTGTAACAGACAAAAACTGTCATCAAAATCGGTCCAGCCGTTTAGGAGGAGTTCAGTTACATACACACGCACAGAAGAATTACATATATAAAGATTATTTGAAAAGATATTAATTAAAAACGCTAAAAAGCGTGAATCGTCTGCATTTTCGTAACAATAAAGACCGGGTTTGGCCAGTTTGGCTGAAAATCAATCTTCAACGCCAACTTACGTCTTTTTCAATTCCTACTATTCGCTCACGATCTCTATATATATTTTATTTGTTTGTTTATTTATTTATTTATTTATCTTGGTGGAATTTTGAATCGTTAATAAATGCATTTTAAAGCTCTCAATTGAGCTGAAATGTAATGTACATGATTATTTTGGATGACAATACAATAATTTAATTATAATTAATAAAAATTAATTGATTAAAACTAATTATTTAAAAAATTACAAATACAGCCACGTTGGCGACTTAGCGACCCTTTTGGCGACTTATGTCAAAATTTGTAAAGGTTTTTTTCTCACGTGCATTCAGTTGAAAGGAAATTTTATATACACGATTGTTTTGGATGACAATACGATACTTTAATGATAATTAATAGAAATAAATTACCACTTAATGTTGTGATTCTGTCATATGTATATACATATTTATATTAATTGCAACTATTTAATAAAAAGTAGCTAAAATAAATTTTTTCTTGGTTGATCTAAGTAGGAATTGATTTAAAATTTTTTTCTATATTACATATGTTTCTAACATTAGCGTTGTTACAACAATGCAGGTGAATGTTGAGATGAATTTTTTGAATCTTTTTAATTAATATCTTTTTAACTAATTGCGATATCGGACCGAATTGTGAATCTAAACCATTCTCGAAATTACTTGAACCCACACAAAAAATTTCATCGAAATCGGTCCAGCCGTTTAGGAGGAGTTTAGTGACAAACACACGCACAGAAGATTTTTATACATAAAGATTTCCAGATTATTTTTGTAATCAGATGACGAATGAGAAAAAGCGGCACGTGGGCTACTGGTGATGGGCTTCATAATTTTGAACCATGGTCTAGTGACAAGGACGATACTTGAGTTGGCACCTCCTCTCCTAACTTCTGCATCATACCAATGGGATTACTTTTGAGCCTCGACCGATTTAACATGCAATGGCCCTCTCTACATGACGGGCCTTGAGCGGCACTAGGTTCCCCCTCATGACCCATCATCGACGAGTCCGTGGCCTTGATCAATATGCTATGACTGCCACAAATCAGGTGTCGAACTTAACCCTCTGAGTGGTTAGCTTCCTCCTGAAAAGTTATTCTGAAAGCGTTTACTCTTATTTTGCCATTCGCCTCAAAAATGCAACAGACTTCTTTCCTTTCCCCCTTTTAAAACTTGGAAGGTCGAACGGGGACAATTTTATGACTCAGTTCGGTCCCTTTGTAAAGTAAGAACCAAGAGATCAATCGTTTACAGCTAGCTGTCAAGTTGCCTTGGGCAATCTTGTTTGAAAGTTGTAGTGCAACTGGGTCGTTTCCCCTATATGTTTAGTCACAGTAAAATTAAAACAAAATGAAGGGTGGAAAAAAGGAAATAAATAGTGTGTTAGAAGTTGAAAAATAATTATATTTTCTTAAAACAAAATTTATTTTTCTGTCATTTTTAAAAATTAAATATATAAATATATATATATATATATATATATATATATATATATATATATATATATATATATATATATATATATATATATATATATATATATATATATATATATATATATATATATATATATTGGTAGTGCGATTTGAACCAGAAAAAGCATCCTGCATTCATTTTTGAATATCAGAGTAAGAAAAACGCGCTCACTTTCCTGTTTTTTAAAAGTAATGAGGTAAAAAGAGCGAAGGCCCTATCTCTTTTTTAAACAATAAGACAATAAATGGTGCATACGGTGATATACATACGATGATTATATTTATGAAATAAAACCGATCTTTCTCTATTCAATTATATTTTTAATTTAAAAATAACATGAAAAAAGATTTCAATACTTTTAATTTATTTTAATTAAAATCATATAAATGATATTTTTATGTTAACTGAATATTTTTCGGAAAAAATCTAAATTTTCATTTCTAGTGTTCTCCTTTTCGAACTTCTTGTATTAAATAAAAATTTCTTTTCTACATCGGCATTTGTGATGGACATAACACACATTCAGTCAATAATTTTTAATTTAAATGGGGGATATACTTCTTCAAATGCGCATGACAGTACTTCTAACCATATTTTACTCAAGTTTAATTTCTTATCTTTCTGTTTCTTTTATTACAAGGAAAAATGTCACACATCGATAACTACATTTTCACACAATTCAGTCATTACAATTTCTATTGTGAGAAAAGTTCTCCCTAATTAATTTTGTCTTTCAAAAAACAGTACTCTTAAAACAATTTTGTTCAGTGAAGTTAACCGACAGTTCCACAATGTATCCATACCAAATTTTAAAAACAATTTTAACATTTTGAAATGTATCCTGTATTAAATTTTTTGAGTATACACAAATATTTCCTGCTGTATGGAAGATATAGTATGAGATGTGGTGTGTGGTTTTGAAAGAATGTTTTCGTACGTGTAGACTATTTTTTAAAATTTAAATATCCCTAAAGCTGATCATATAACTGCAAATGAGCCTTATTTTAGTGTGTGCTGGTATCAAAGTAAAACACTTTACAATATTAAACAGCCTATGGGTTTATACTCAACATCAAACTATTCGCAAAATGGCTTACAACTTCTATTCAAATTGTAAAGAAACTGAAATATAAATATATCTCACTGCAGTCAAAAATATTCATAATATGTAAATATCCTATTCCTCCACTTATTTCAGTACATTTTAAAAACTGTAGCTGAATGCAATTTTTTATATTTATAAACGAGGCATAAAAAGCTCACACAGTCGTAAAAATGTCTTTATCATTTTTAAATATACTACTATAAAACGTATATGGATTAAAGATCAGTTCTAAAATCCTAAAAAGCTTTTAGAGGAGCAAAAACATGTAATTTTGGATTGATCAAAATTTTAATATAATACACAAATATACATGCTATTAAGCAAATACATTTGAAAAATCAAACTTCCTTCTGAAATAAACGTAATTGAAAGAAATTGTTTAATTGAAAATGAGGGGAAATACATGTTTATCTAAGGGGTATCCCCAAAGTGCGGCAATCCTCAAACTTAAAACTCAAACTCAGTGGCACAACAATCCATGAGAGCCAGGAACTACTATGCCTATCCCAATATACGTGACCATTGGGCGCTGAGGTGCATGAACAGATGTCCCGATTTGGTGGTCTGTCTGAAGAGAGACCTTCAGTGTTTAAGACCCCAAGAAAGCTTGGTACGCATTTATCGACCCAATGTAGCGGGGATGAAAGGCAGAGTCGACCTTGCCCAGCCCGTTAATAGAACCCCAGACCTGTGGTGGTGGAAGCACGCTACACTACCACTCGATCCTATTCGGTGAAAAATAAAATTTAATGTTAGAATCTTATATAAATCCCTAATGAATGAGGGAGTCCAAACTTTTTTTTCATGTAAACTGTTTAGACGGAAATGGTTAATTATGAACATTTCACAAGTTGCATAAATTAAAATTAACCGTTATAGTTAACATAAAATTTTTAAGGGTACAAAAGGTGTATTTCGGCTGCACGAATTAATTTTAAAAAGGAATACGATTACGAAAAAGTAGTACAAATCTATCTAAAGTAGGGTTGATTACCTTAGATATTGTCAAACACAACAATGTATTGGAAGCCAATTCCACAATTCGTTGTTATGAAAATGTATGGAAAATTACAAGATTTATTTTTGCATTTGTAATTTATATATATATATAATTTTTCCTGGGAGCTTTAAAAGCTAGAGCGGCATCCATCAAAACCGCGGTTCTCTCTCTGTTTTTCCAGATCGCCCCTGACTAAGCCGGCTCTGTCATAGTAAGTGAAAATGCCGGATTTTGTTTGTCAAGATTATTTTATAGCAGACTTCATTTTTCATGTATTTTAGCTGGTCGTTTTATATTTTCTACATCAATATCTTAATGTCTGAATTTAAAATTACATAAAATTCTTGACATTCGCATCAATGACCATGATAATTTTTATTAGTATATGAATGTGTCATCAAACGATTACATGACTAATATTAACATATTATTTTAACCATTTAATTAATATTAAGTATAACATAACGCACACAAATTTTCTGAACTTTAAAATAAATATTTCTAAAACTACTTCAGATATACTCAAAATTTTTCATTCCTACGCTTTAGCTTCTCAGTTTTGCTGCTATGTAAAACTTTATTGTATACTCGTCGATTTTTTTTAGTATATTTTTTTGCTCTTAGCATGCAGTTTTCAACTGAATTGTATGAAATCTTCGAAATATATTAAAAAATACCAAAGAAACTATATAATAAAATTTGAAATATATATTATACTCAAAGAGTTGTTAGAACTTATGGTAAATAATTTTTAACTGCACGATACATTTTTTTTTCGAAATTTCAAATGGAATTTCTAACATAAAATTTCTAGCTTTATACGATCGAGATTTCAAAAAATATCCAGATTTTAATTACTTATTCAGTTAGCCTTTAAAAAAAGATAAATGTTGAGGTATTTTGCATAAATAGATATTTTTTGAAGAATAATTGAATGTTTTTGAATAGCTCGAATTTAAAATTGATTTTTATGTTTATTTATATGCATAAATGTCTACTGTAAATGTTTCCGTATATTTTTGATTACCATTTATTCAAACATTCCAGTTATAAAAAAAAATGTGGGAAAATCTTCATTCATGTTGTCTTTGATGTAAACTGAAGTTCAAGCACTTAAAATTCAAATATAATTCGGTGTATTTTAACAATATATAACTAGGCGCTGTACGTAAACTTCCCTGAACATTTGGGCTTTGAAATCTAAAAAAAACTAATAGATCTTAATTAGTTGTTTTTTTCGTTATTATTTTATCAAAGTGTAAGAAAATGTTTCAAATTATTTGATGAAGTTTAAATTTTATTCATTTTTAGTGGTTGGAAAGTTGAAAAGATTTCAAATTTTAAAGTGTTTGGTGTTTTATTAATTTTTTTTTTTTTTGGCATCTTATAATGAAATAATCATGTTTCAAAAACTGAAAGCATTGATTAAGATAAGAAAAATGAAGCGAAAGAATATACTTTAAAAAGATAATTTGTCTTACTATATATAAAATGGCAGATTGCCCTGACACGCCCCAACTTGTTACAGTTTCAAATTAATATGAAACCAAAAGGGAATTGTAACATATTTTACTTATGCGTTGGGACTTTTGGAAACTTTTAAAATACAAGCTAACAAACAAACACTTCCTGGGGTCTAAAGAAATTTTCCCCCGATTTCTTACGATTGCTCCAGGGTCAAAACACGGGGTTTCCTGCGAGCCATAAAACTTCCTATCAGTGTCCTGCTGTGTTGCTTCCACCGTTCCTAATTATCTTTCAAGATGTCAAACCTTTAAAAGGGGGAAAGGATTTCAGAAAAGAACGGCTAATCCGCTTTTGAAAATGTTACTTGAAGGCAAAAAAACCTGTGCAGTGCATTTTTGAAGTATCTTTACAATGACGGAATTTTCCGTGCTAACCGCTTGGAGGGAGCGTTAGTTATAACATACCCCCCCTTTTTAGAGGCATTTTACCTTTAAAACGCTCTACATTCATTTTTGTGACGTTAATGACACTTTCCTATCTTGTAAAATTATAAATAAATTTGGAAATTTCGGGATATATTGTTCTATTTCATTAAGTATTTTAAAATTATAGTTAAAATAATATACACATATTAACTTTTTTGGGTTATTTATATTCTCTGCATATAATACCCACATACATTTAAAATTACCGAGGCTTCTCATCCTGTGAGAAAGAGTTATAATTATACTTTTGCAATGAATGATAAAAAAACAATAAATTTTTAAAATAGTTACTGAAGTAGAGAGTTTTAAAATCAATTCGCGGTTTACTTATCTTACGAAGTTTTCATGTTTTATTTTAAGATCAGTCGGAAATCCCATTCTATATTTATTAGAATTTCCACAGTTTTAACTTTCCAATTTCTATATATTGTTAAAAAAAATCTTATAATAGTAATTCTTTTTACTTGTAGGCATTCATTAAATAGTTAGCTAGTCAGAGCAGCAAAATTGTAATCTTTATCATTGAACAGATATTAAAGAAGGAAACAAAATTATAAATTAAAAAAAATAATCAAATTGTGAACCGAAGATATCCTAAATTTTGAACAAATTTAATTAAATGATAGATTGTTAAAAATATCCTGCAATATTTGATTCTAGGATTTTAAAATGGTATAATATGTGCAATAGGACAGCAAATCAAGTATTAGTTGGAAAAAATAATTTTAAATACTCTCTACAAATAAGAAAATATTTTAAACTATGATAAATAATAACTCAGACAAATAAGTATGCAATTTAAAATACATGGAATCAAGTAAAAAGTGTACTAAAAAGTATCGGAATATTGCGCATTAAATAAATAATACTTTTTCAGTTTAGTACAGGGATCTCACTGTAATAGTGGAGACTTGGCCAACGCCTTATGCTCCGCTTCTTTTTCTTCCCTGGTGTGATAGCCCCGGACTATGGATATGGCTAAGGTTTTCCAATTTGTTGTAGTTTTCATAACTTTTCCAGGCAATCAACTCCTCAGGGGCTCACCTTCTTTGGGTGAGTACGGGTGTCCCAATCCCGAGGTGGCCAGTGATCTTTTCTTTCCCAAGGGGTTTACTGTGTTTGGTAAACATGGGTGTCACGACCCCGGAATACCCAAGTGATTCTTCTCTATTTTCGACGCTCTTTCTTGTCATTCAATTTTCCCTTTTCTTCTTTTCACATTTAGACTACAGACATTTACTTTCAAATGTACATGTACTCAATTATTGATTGATTTGTTTTATTGTGTTACTTCTCCATTATTAACATATTTTGGTTTTCATTTTGTATTCCATTAAATTAGCTTCATTTTTCCTTAATTTTTTTTCCTATATCAATTTTTGAATTGCTTGTTCGTTTGTTTTTTGTTTACATCGTTGGTCTGCCAACCCGCATGTTTGCCGTGTGCGGTATCCCGTAAGGTGGAAAATAGTGTCCTGGAGATACCTTTGCGTTCCCTTTGGCCCACGCCTCGCTGTAGATGGGAAGCAGCCCGCTCCTGTAAATCGGCTGGTTATAAGTCTCTCGGAGATATTACTGTAGGGTTAATGCAGCAGATAAGGCGGGTTTACCCGTTGGATCCTCACCCTGATGCTGTAGTACTATATTCTGGGTGTACTCCAGGTAAGCGCCGCGCCTGATTTTTACCAGATGACCGGCACACTGCCTCCCTTGTTGGACTCAGTGGTGGGTGAAGGCACGCCAGGATGAAGTTTTCTGCCCGCCTATGGATCCAAGTCAGCTGTTCCAGAGTAAAGGTCTTGTTTTACCCAGCATCTCAACATATGTACAATTGCCACTAACTCACGGTTTTTAATATTGTCGCTACCAAACCAAGAAATGTCTCGGAAGTCTTCATTTTCTATTCAAAAAGCTCTGAAAGGAATAGGTGGAGATCTGAAATCAGTTAAAAAGTTACGATCCAGAGATTTACTAATAGAAACTGTACCCGCTTTACAAACGAATTCTTTCTTATTCGCCAAATTATAGCTATTCATCATAAATCACTGAATTCTTGCCGAGTGAGTGAATATTAACGTCGCACTGTTCAGCTACACTAGGGCTTTTGGCTACGGACCACGTAAGTGTGAACCATGGTCAAGTGACCTGGACGACACCTGATCTGGCACCCCCTCTCCTAACTACCACACCACGCCAACGGGAGGATGTTTCAGCTCATGACAGATTTAACGTGCATCGCTGCTCTACACGGTGGGTCTTTAGTAGTACTGGGCTCGAACGGATGACATTCTTGCCATGATCCGATTCCTTGACCACTGGGCTACCACAGCCCCGAATTCTTGCCGAGGTGTCATATCTGAATTGGATCTACTGTGTGCCCCAGAAGCTGAAATTCTCGAAGGTCTTTCTGAACAGGGTGTTACCCAGAAGAATAACAATAATAATAAAAAAAGAATTCGCGTTATTTCTTACTAAGCATATAATTTTAACATTCAGTAGTCCGAAGTTCCCAACTGTAATAAAAGCAGGTTATTTAAACTGCAAGGTCCATTTCTGTATACCGAATCCTTTGTGCTATTTCAAATGCCAGAGGTTCGGACACTCTCAAACTTTCTACTGCGGTCAATTAACTTGCTCTAGATGTTTATCCGTTGGGCATTCTTCCACGGATTGTACACTAGAGCCGAAATGTGTTAATTATTCACAAACCCACCCATTAGATTCAAAACTATGCCCGAAAAGGAAATTAGAAAAACAGATATAGGAAATTAAAACGTATGAAAACATATCTTATTATGAAGCACGCGAATTAATAGTTCCTCAGTTAACCCAAACATATGTTCAGGCTACTAAACCTTCAACTATATCTACAACTACCCAAAACAGATCCAAATACAACAAACATAATCTGCCCGTCTTCACAATATCTGAAATCCGTATCCTCTGCAAATCCGATGCCAGGTACCCCGTATTCAATGCCTGCAGTTTACCCATCATCTTCATCAACTCAAGCACATCTACTTCCTTCCATGTCTTCAGTAATACAAACAATACAAAGCCAATCTCATTTACCTGTACCCATTTCTACTACTACTAGCCTTGACAACAACCTAAATACTACTGCCTCATCTTTATCAACTAAAACACGCCTATTCCCTACAATTTCTAATACATTTTCCGTACTGTCAACTGAAGTTCAGCCATCAGTTCCCTTACCTGAGTCGGCCGCTATTACATCCAATAGCGAACCTTCTAATACATCTAAAATCCCAAAAAGTTTTAAGCAAAATTCAAACAATAGAAGAAAATGTACAAAAGTAGAGAAACCAGAAGTCGAAATAAAAATGGCTCTCCACATGAACCCAGAAAATCAGCACCTATAGAATATACAACAAAGGACGAAGACATGATTGTTTATGACGTGGAGGAAGATGAATTTAAACCAAATCCTGCGTATGAATACGTCTTGCTGGAAATTTTTTGAAAAATTCCTCACGAATATGTACGCGTATTGACTCCAACACGTTTCAGAAAAGTAGAAGCTGATTTTTATTCATAAAACATGTGGATTGCTTGAAATGTGTTTTAAACTCACATTTTTCATTCGTCTATTTTAATGCTTTTATTTTAGATCTTTTCTGACTTGGTGGGGAAATCACCCATCAAATTTTGGTAGCTTTTAATTTTAACTTTTTTTGAAACTGTATTGTCAGTATTTTTACATATCTTTTCAAATGTTTTAATATTTTAAACATATGTTTGGTGCAGTATAGCCAGATTTGGCTCTTGCGCCAGAAAACTCCACACGCACTCACTCCAGGCAGTCAATTTATCTAAATTCTGGTCTCTCTCTCGGTCCAAATGATTTAACCAAGATATTTTTAGTGGTTCGTTTGACATCCAATCTTATTAAGTGTGTCCTGCCCCTTTAATTTTTTCTGTATTGCCATAAATTTAGTAACATATTACTCTTTAAAATATAAATTAGTTTGTGAATTCCCGGGCTATAGTTCTACTTTTCCAATTATTATCTTATTTAATTCCACCAAATATGCTTCTTAAAATCATTCTTTCAATATTGCAAGAATCTTTAATTTTTACAGTCATTGTTCATGATAAAATATAATTCAAAGCATCTAGATCCAGCCTGATATAAAGAGTGTTTTTTTCCAGGTATAGAAGTTTAAGTTGGCATTACTTTCCAAGATGGCGACCGATTTAACAGCTGTCAAGTGATTTATTCTCAGTTTGGTTTGGCAATTCATCAAAATGATCATCAAGCAAGGCGTAGATTCGTCGAATGGGCCCAAAACGAGATTGCCGTTGTTCCCGATTTTCATAAGCGAATTTTGTTTAGCGATGAAGCGCACTTCTGGTTGAATGGCTACGTCAACAAACAAAACTGCCGCATTTGGAGTGAAGCTAATTCACAAGTGTATGTCGAAACACCGTTACATCCAGAAAAACTGACTGTTTGGTGCGCTTTATGGGCTGGTGGAATCATTGGTCCGTACTTCTTCAAAAACGATGAAGACCACAACGTTACAGTCAATGGTGATCGGTATAGAGCCATGATTACTACCTTTTTCATTCCGGAATTGAACAATCATGATGTCCAGGAGCTGTGGTTCCAACAAGACGGCGCAACATGTCACACAGCTCGTGCCACAATCGATTTATTGAAAGACACGTTTGGTGACCGCCTAATTTCACGTTTTGGACCTGTTAATTGGCCTCCAAGATCTTGTGATTTAACACCGCTAGACTATTTCCTGAGGGGCTATGTAAAGTCATTGGTCTATGCGGATAAGCCACAAACGCTTGACCATTTGGAAGACAACATTCGCCGTGTTATTGCCGATATACGGCCACAAATGTTGGAAAAAGTCATCGAAAATTGGACGTCCAGATTGGACTACATCCGAGCCAGCCGTGGCAGTCCTATGCCAGAAATCATATTTAAAATGTAATGCCACAAGATTATCTTTCAAATAAAAAAAATTCATGTCAATCGAATAATACATCGTTGTTTTATTGCAATTTAAAGTTCTATACCTCTCAAAAAATACCCTTTAGTTTGTCAATTCCCAGATTAGTTCTACTTTTCCAATTATTATCTTATTTAATTCCACCAAATATGCGTCTTAAAATCATTCTTTCAAATGTTGCAAAAATCTGTAATTCTTACAGTCATTGTTCATGAGAAAACAATTCAAAGCATCTGGATCCAGCCTGATATACTTGGGACCCATCTCCAACGGCAACGAATAGCTTAGAAGTGGATAATAAATAACATTGCCACGCCATTTATGTTTTACTGCGTTATTTTCTATGCATGGCAGTAAGTCAAAGACATAGCTACAGCTATATCAATGATACAGGACCCCCCAAGCTTCAGGAGTCCCAAAACGTGTAAGCAAAAAATCGTTAAATGTTAAGGACCCCCAAAAGGGGATCTCCAAAGAATTTAGATACTCACTACTCAAGGGCCTTCTCAGGACTAGCCACGCCAGTGCATTAAATGCTCCCTTTTGAACAATCAAAAATATAAGTGTATTAGCCTTACATTCCCCTCTTTGCTGGGTATTTCATGACGTTGCATGACTAGATATTGTTTTTAAGTGATTAGTATCTAAATCTTTTTTATTATGCTTTCGACTGCATTCAAATATATTCCTATGACCCTCACCTCTTGATTTAAAAATGAAAGGACTTGAGTTCCTAAAACCGAAGTATATTTATCTTTTATGCATCCGTTAGCCTCTTTTTTCCGGAGTAGATTTACACAAAACCTACTTTTAGGCGAATCTCTACTCATTAAAATAAACATGTTTGTCATTTTTAAACTCTAAGGCCTAATAGTACGAAAACAAGAATTTTTTAAATTTATAACGCCACCGAAGTCTTCTTCCGAGAGATTTCTCCAAAACCAGTTCTTAGCGGATCTCTGCTCAACAAAAGTAACATACTTGCCAAATTTCAGGTCTGTAGCTCTAATAGTTCAAAAATGGGAATTTTTTACAAATGCCTCTGTCCCCCTCACCCCTCCTTGGAAATCGATTTCCACAAAATATGTTCTTAGTGGACCACTACTCAACAAAACAAAGGTGCTGGACAAATTTCTAGTCTGCTGGTCTGCCAGTTTAAAAACGGGAATTTTTGTTTATAACACCCCCGTTAGCCTCTTTGGGAGCCAATTTCCACAAAGCCCGACTAATACTTTCCTCTGGAATGACTCCATGATAGTTTTGTCATGGATAAGAAGGGAGTCCTACCAACTAAAGACCTTTGTGGCTAACAGGATTGTTACAATCCAGGAGAGTTACGTGTCAACAGAGGACAATCCTGCCGACTTCGTTTCCAGAGGAATGAACCCCACAAAATTTAAAACCTGTGAGCTGTGGTGGAACGGTCCAACATTTCTGATGAGCAACCAGTACCCACAAAGGGAAACTCCTGTTGCAGTGATCAAGGATCCAGGTGAACTTAAAAACTGTAGTGATTTTTCTAACTATTTTCTTGATACTGCTACTAATTCTTTTGTAAATAATTTATTTAAGCTTAGTGATAACTATTTTAAAATTATTCGTGTCTTAAGTTTTATTAATATATTTGTTTATAATTGTAAGGGCAACGAAAGCAAATGAACTGAGCCTTTAGATTTAGGAGAATTAAAAAAGGCTGAACAGCTTTTATTGAAATTAGTGCAAAAAGAAGAGTTTAAAATAGAGATAAATGGTATTCAAAATTCTGGTATGGTACCTTCCAACAGTCGAGTAAAAAATCTCAATCCATTTATTGATAGTGAAGGGATTTTGAGAGTTGGAGATCGATTGAGAAGTAGTGATGTTAATTATAACCAGAAATTTCCAATTCTTTTGCCTTCGAAACATAATTTGACTTATTTAATAGTTGAATACTTTCATAAAAAGTTTTTACATAGTGGTCCACAATCCTTGCTGCATCAGATCAGGCAAAAATTTTGGATATCAATTGGCGTAATATTTGTCGAAAAGTTATTCATAATTGTGTAATTTGTTGTAAGGTCAATCCTATTTGTGCTGTTCAAATACTGGCTGATTTTTGACAAGAGATAAAGTTACCAAAATTATCCATTCAATATATCAGGCGTGGACTTCTGTGCTCCTTTTTACATTAAGTATGAAGGGCAGAGAAAAGGTGTATATAATAAAATTTATGTATGTGTATTTAAATGATTTGTGTGTGTGTGTTTTTCCAAAGCTGTGTATTTAGATATTGTAACTGATTTAACCTCTAATGCATTTATTGCTACACTTAAACGTTTTATATTTAGAAGAGGTAAATGTGCTAAGTTGTATTCAGAAAATGCAACAAATTTGTGGGTGCAAGTACAGAACTTATGTTTAATTTGGTCTGTAAACCTGACGAGACACTTGCAAATTATATGGTCTCTGAAGGAATAGATTAGAAATTCCTTCTCCCTAGAGTCCCTAATTTCGGAGGTCTCTGGGAGGTAGGCATTAAATCTTTTATCTAAAAAGAATAGTAGATAATCTGAGATTAACATATGAAGAGTTTCTGAATGTGATTACCCAAATAGAGGGGATGTTAAATTCTCGCCCTCTTGTCCCTTTATCTTCTGAAGTAGATAATATAAATGTATTGACTCCTTCTCATATTTTGATAGGTAGGTCAATTAGATCAATTTTTCAGCCTGATTTAACTAATTTAAATGAAAATAGGTTGGATAATTGGCAGAAAATTTCAAAATTAATTCAATTAGTTTGGAAAAGATGGAGACTATCTTAATAGTTTGCAGCAGATAAATAAATGGAAATTCGAAAAAAAAGAAAGCTAAAATGGAAGACATGTTTATAATAAAAGAGGATAATTTGCTTTCATGTCAATGGATATTAGGTAGAATCAACAATATTTATCCAGGAAAAGATTCTACAATAAGAGTAGTAGAAGTCAAAACCACTAGAGGCATATTTAAGAGATCCATTTCAAAACTGTGCATTCTACCAATTGTAACTGTGTGTGAAGTAGCATAAACCTTCAAATAGTAATGTTTATATAGAACAGTATTTTTTTTTAAAAAAATTCTATTGTTTCGGTCTGTAATATGTGATTTATCAATTGCTTCATATATTGTTTTCATTTTTATATTGTTTTGCGTGTATTTTAAATATTGTGTTTCAATGTAAGTTATCATCATGATTATGTTCTGTGTAAGTCTTGCATATTTTAAAAACATTGCAGGGACGGGCGGCATGTTCAGTGTACGTGTACGGGAATGTAAAGCGCCCTCTGGGGCACTCATAGTCCGGCAGTGTATCCATAAGGCCGTATCACACATACATTTTCCGTGCAACTTTTTCATCCAATTTTTGCCTAATCTGAGGGGAAGAGTTGCTGTAAACAAAACAGTATGCTTTGACGTCAGCTGCGCTCTATCTCCACATCGAAAAATTAATCGCCGATTTTTCTGCTTCAGAAAACGAACATCCAAAATTATTTCTTTTATTTCGTTCGCGCTTTTGCTGATGGGTGAAAACAGAAATGGGAGCACCATTCTATTTAAAATACTATACACTATTAAAATATTATACACTATTGAAATATTATACACGATTAAAATATTATACGCCATATCTGATGCCTTTGATGAAATCCAAACCACCATCTTGTTTATGACGTAGGGTGCCGAAGAACCTCATTGGCTGGAATTCCAAGCAACTTTTCTTTGGAACAACTTTTGAGCTTACTAGCAAAAATGTGTTCAAAAGCCGTTGCTGTGGCAACTGAGCAAAAATTGCACGAATTGAACGAAAAATTGCTCGAAACATCTACGTGTGATAATGCCTTTAGACTCCAACGAGTGAGAAGTCGAGTCGAGCGAGCAGAGCTAAATAAACAACAATCCACTTCAAACTGAGTGACACTCCTTTCTTGAGTATAATTTAATGAGATAACTGACCAACCAACGAAAAATCCAAAAATATTGAATGGTATTGAAGTCTAGATGGTGTGGGCATAGATTTTTATCTCTACAGGTAAGTGAAAGTTATTTCTTCTTCACTGGCAGGACAGCCTCGTGTGGGCCTTCCTTATAATTCCTTTCCATGCTATCTTGTTGGCTAAGGTTTTCCAGTTAGTCACCTTAGTAGTTTTCAAGTGTTTTTGCTGGAAGTCAATACACTTATTTTGGTCCCCCTGTTTTTCAGGGACCAAACGGCTTAGCCAAGGAAGTCTTTTCAGTTTGAAATTCAGGGTAGATTTTACGCTTAGGCAGGCTAGAGCTTTGAGGGCGCTAAGAAATTGGATGGCGAAAAAGAGAACATATTAAAATTATAAAGAACGTACCACCACCTAGCGTGTCATGAGAGAGAGCTCTTTCTGCCCCTAAGAGCGTGAAGAGAGAAATGAAATATACTGTGGAAAATAAACAGCTTAACAGTTTAATGTTGCTATACACTCAAAATGATATTGCAATGGGAATTGATCACAATAATGTTATTAATGATCGAAATTTGAAAAAAACTTTTGTTTGTACAAGTACAATACCAGTGACTCAAGATGAAAAGATGATAATTAAAAAGAAGTTGAAAACAGTTCATATAATAATGTATATTCTATACTGTAATTGCAAACAATTTCATTATTTTCTGTTCCAATTTACAAAAGGGTGGGTGGTCTGTGATGCCGTAAGGCAGTGGTTCCCCCTGGGGTTTCATGAGGCATATTCAGGGGTTCCACTAGTCACAATGAAAAGATTGAGAAGAAATAAATATGTATTCAAAATGGATTCACGTTCTCTATCAAGTTTATATAGTTACAAGTATCTATAGCTCGTCTTACTCATTAAAACTGAAAATTTTATTTAGATATAACTTTATTATGCAACACTTTTTAAACTTTTATTATAATGTATTAAATTAATATTAAAACGCTTTATCTATCTATATATATATATAAGACGCATTTGTTGTCTGTTCCCTTATAACTCAAGATCCAGACAACCAAATAACGAGAAATTTGGTACACGTATACACAATTACATGGGGAAGGTTCTTAAACAGGTTTCGCGTTCGTAATTCTTTCTAAATTTTTTAAAATTTAATTTTTAAGTGATTTTCCAGTGTTATGACGTCATATGATGTCACGTTTCTCACTAAGTGGAAAATTTATACTTTACATGCAATTTTTCAAGGTTATTACATATTTTTACAGTAGATATGTTTATCGGTTGGAATATTTATTCAATTTTTATATTCTTTGATATTCAGGTAGGATTATTTTTCGAATAAATCATTTTTTTAAGGATTATTCTTTTAACAACTAAAATTTTGTTTTGTTGTTTTGGCTACATTTAGGTATTATCGCGGGATGTTTATGTGTGTGATTTTGCTTACAAATTACAACTTATTTATTTATTTCTTTAGAATGTGAAGATTATAATTTTGACAAACTAAAACTTCTCATTGATAAGGGTTATATTTCAGTTCGGTTCAAGTGTAGTATAGGGGGCACTTTGGATTTGGCGATTTTTCTTCGGATTTTTCGATTTTTATCTAAATGTCACGGTGAGATATCGAATTCATTCTAAAATAAATAATACCGAAAAAAAGTACCTTGGCGACCACTTTTAGTCACCAAAATAAAGGACTGCGCCAAGTAGCCCCCTATACTACACTTGATCCAATAATATGGTTCTTTGCAATTTCATGTGTCTTTATTTTAATCTTTAAGGGTATACTATTGGCTTCAGTGCATAAAATTGCCACGCAGAAAATCAAACTTGGGTAATCATACTGCCCAAGCAAAAGCAGTGTTGGTAGTAATTACATATCAAACTGGAATAGGCATCAGAGAATGAGCAAAACAGACAAATGGCTTAAATATCTGTTGAGGAAGCAGGTAGTCGTAAGATAAATTATTTTTGGAACTTATGTACTTTCCTAACAATCGCCAACATTCAAAATAACTTGCCAAAGTGCTTCGTTTCATATGTCACCAATAGGTTGCGGTTATATGTAAGTACCTTATTTTTTCAAATTAAGCTTTTGCATTGATAAAGTTAGTTCAGTTCTTTTTATGTCAGCTAATGTTAGTATTGTACTTTATTTTTATGCTTGGGATATATATACTTTGGATAATTTTTTTAGTACTTGCGTATTATTGTACAATTGCCAACGTTCAAGACAACTCGCCACTTTGGCAATCCCAACTTTGTATGCGTTGAATTGGCAATCATGTGCTTCATTTTGTATAATGTCACCAATAGGTTGCGATAATACATAAGTACCTCTAATTCTGTACATTAATGTAACATTAGACTGGCCGCAACATACCAATTTGGTGTGATTTCAGAATCATGCCAAAAATGAGTATGTTGAGGAAGCAGGTAGTCGTAAGATAAATTATTTTTGGCACCTATGTACTATCCTAACAATCGCCAACATTCAAAATAACTTGCCAAGTTGGCAAACCCGATTTCGCATGTCATATATATGCTGAATTGTGAGTCACGTGCTTCGTTTCATATAATGTCGCCAATAGGTTGGGGTTATATGTAAGTACCTTATTTTTTCAAATTATGCTTTTGCATTGATAAAGTTAGTTCAGTTCTTTTTATGTCAGTTAATGTTAGTATTGTACTTCCTTTTTCAATTTATTTTATTCAAAATATTGAGCCGTCTTTTATTTTTGATATCTTTTTAAGATTTAATTTTATGTTATAACTAGCTATACCCAGCTAAATGTTGCTGTGGCTCAGTCAGCTTTAAAAGATTGGTACACTATAAAGTATGTCACGAGGCTTCCAAAAGTAATAATACACAAGAATTCAAACAAATCTATATACATATAAGACGCATTTGTTGTCTGTCTGAATAAACTTTCTCTTTCACACTACATCATTTGGACAAATTTTCAAAATTTCTTTGTGTGGTTAGTAGTTAATTATAACGCTATAATTTTAATTGAATAGGCAGATATTGCATTTTTAAGTATAAAAATAATTATAACTACTGTACTGTATTTTTTGGAGTGAGTGAATATTAACGTCACACTGTTCAGCTACACAAGGGCTTTTGGTGACAAACAAGGTAATTGTGAACCATGGTCAAGTGACGTGGACGATACCTGAGCTGGCACCCTCTTCTCCTAACTACCACGCCACACCAATTTAGCAGGAATATTCTACCAATACTTAGCTGGAATATTCTTTGAAATCCACTCTTCCAAGATATATGACAGCACGGGTTCTATGATGAGTATTTTAGCGGGGAAGGCGAATAGTTTTGTAGCAGATATTGCATTTTCAGCTGACGGCGTTTTCAGCGCATTGCAAAGATTATCACTTTTGTCCCCAAAAAGTAGTTAATGTCAAAATTTAAGTGTCTTATGTTTTTGTATGTTTATGGAGACCTTAGAAAACGATTTGAATATTTATTTTAAGTGAACGGTGTATATAATTAATTTTACAGTGGAATATCTTTAATTAATTTATTAGCTCTAACTGATTAAATTTCCCTAAGTGGAGTATTTTGTTTATGTATGTCCCTTAATTTTCAATGTAGTGATCCAAAAAAAATATTGTATGAAAAAAACTACAGTAAATCATAATGCGGTGGATAAAGTATTAACGTGCATCGCTCCCCTACAGGGTGGGTCTTACAAAGCTCTAAAAAAGCTCGAGCTATGAAAGTAGCTAGGCATTTGCCAACTTGACTCTATCGTCAGCATTTCACTATGTTTTTCATTGAATCGCCATTGTTATTTAAGAACCGGCGTTGCTTGCGAGTATTACAATTTTAACATAAAATAAATTCAACAGAAAGTAATATTAATGTATGACACTTTCAGATATAAATTGTTTACAATATTTTAAGCGTCACAAAACTTTTAACAATGTGTTACTTTTGCTGAGCAGAGATCAGCTTAGGGGTATTTTCAAAAATCGACCCTCAAGAGTGTTACGGGGAGTTATAAATATAAAAAAATCCTTTTTATGAGCTATTAGTTCTACAGACTTAAAATTTAGCAAAAGTATTTTTTTCTTCCTTTTTTTCCTTCAGCTGAGATATGCGAAAAGCTTTTTTTGTTTAATTTGCAATTCACTTAAAATTAACTTATTAAAAACTTCTTTATCCTTCAATCCGTGTTGTTTAATTTTTCAGTTCACCTGTGCGAAGAACGGGTATACCAGCTAGTATATATATGTATACTTTCTACTAGATTGAGAATATTCTCTCTATTGTTTACTATTTCGAATTCCCCGAGATAATTTTTACTTATTAGTTAAAAAAATGCCTTGCAAAACTAAATAGTTTTCTAATGGAAAATTCACCTTTTTGTATTTGTGGTAAAAACACCTATAATGAAGGAGAAGAGACAACTTATCAACATATCAACAGATTTGATGCTATAATCTAAATTTAACAAGAACAACATCTAAATTTTAGGTTGAAAATTCATACGAAATACACGGGATTTTTCATACAGCTGTAAACATTATAATGCCATTCAGAGCATTGTGTTTAAGTGAAATATATTTCTCAACGTGAGTGGCTACAAAAATAAGGTAAAAAACAAATTAAACTCTGTAAAAGTAATGCGATTGCATTTAATCTCAATAGACCTAGACATCGACAGTTTGTGTGAAGAAAAGTAAGCACGTATCCCAGTTATTAAATAATGCATGGATAGGTGACACTTGGATCAAAAATTAATATTATTAATGAGTAAAATTACATGAAAAAATTAGATTATAATTTTTATAGTAAATGCAATACTTTTTTTTAATTGCCTTTACATAAAGTGCCCATATGTTGATCTATTTTAAATACGAGGTGTTGGCGCATGCACGCCAACGTCATGCGCACAAATGCAAATGTTCTTCCTTGCCGCGCTGTGCCGGCAGTTGAGAACTTTCTGTGGAACAAGATAGACGAGAAAATTTCTCTTTAATACTCAGACGTGAGCATTAATATAGGACTCTAATACTCGAAGCTCACAATAAAAATTACTTAAAATTTGCTGCGCTTGTAAATAGCATATATATGTTGTGTGATACATTTTGTGTGGTTAAATAAAAAAAAGTAAAAAAGAAATAAGCGTGGCTGGTCCGTCGATGAAACAAAAACAACAAACTAAAAAAAAACATCTGGTTCCGCTCGTGCCAGGAGCGATCAGTGCATTATGGATAAGGAAAACAGATTAAAAAGTACCTTGGAAGGTAAAATTAACAGAATTGAAACGTTCATTGAAAGTGCCAACGAAGAAACCGATTCGGTTGAAATAAAAGTAAAGCTAAGAACTGTGATTGCACTACAAAAAAACGCGGAGGAACTTCGCAACAACTATTACGCCATTCCGAATGTGAAAGATGAAGAGTTAACTGCCGTAGACGAAGATCTCCATCTTCTTGAAGTCCGCCTTGAGTCATTAGAGGTATAAGAATTGAAACTATTCTTAATTCCTCTAAGAAATCAAGTTCTGGGGCAGTAATGAAAACAAATGATAATTTCGAAATAAAAACTAAAATACCTCCTTTAGTTTTACCCGAGTTCTCGGGAAAATACGAAGAATTTAGTTCATTTAAAATCCAATTTGACAATCTGATCACAAATAACATACTACTGAGTGAATCTCAGAAGCTATACTACCTCAGATCTTGTTTAACTCATGAAGTTAATTATTTATGCAGTCATTTTGATAATTTTAATTCCTTATATGAATTTTTAGAAAATAGATACGAAAATGTGAACGATTAATAATCAATATTCATATTCAAAATATTTTGAAGCTTGAAAAAATACAAAATGAAAATTCCACAGAAATTTCAAATATGATTGATTGCGTTCAAAAAAATTTACGAGCATTAAAAGTACTTAAATATAAGCAAAATAAATTATCCGATGTGTGTGTGTGTTTTACTTATTAATATTTTATCTTATATTTTCAGATTCAACTACAACTGTAGGAATAAGTTCAAAAAGGTTGGACCTCTAACTGTAGCCGAATTCAAGGAGTCAGAAATTAAAATGATTAAGCATGCTCAAAGATCCTTGTTTCATAAAAAAGAAATTCCAAGTAGTATTTCTAATTTACTTCCATTTGTAGATGGGGAAGGAATAGTTCGCGTAGGTGGAAGATTAGAAAATGCTTCTGTGCCATATCTCCATAAGCATCCTGCGATTTTACCAAAAGGTTCAAAATTAAGAAAACTTTATTTTAACAGCTTGCATACAAGACTCTTTCACGTTGGCCCACAGGGATTGTTAAATGCTGTACGACAAAAATTTTGGCCTTTGAGCGGTCGTAGCATCGCTCGTAAAACCGTTCATCAATGTGTGACATGCTTCAAAAGCAGACCCATTCTCTCTTCACAAATTATGGGTAATTTGCCCAGTGAAAGAGTAAACATATCGAGCCCATTTACTATTGCTGGACTTGATTTATGCGGTCTCTTTTTAGTAAAATATAAAAATCAGAGAAAGGGAACTCTAAATAAAGTGTACATTTGTGTTTGCATATGTTTTTCTACGAAGGCTATCCATCTCGAGTTATTATCGATCTCACTTCCGATGCTTTGATAGCAACGCTTAAACGTTTTACTAGTAGACGGGGTAAATGCTCCAAAATTTACACAGATAACGCTACTAATTTTGTGGGAGCAAACTCCATATTAAAGAAATTTCATAAATTAATTAATTTTTCGGATGAAAATTTAGCTAAATATTTCGTGTCAGAAAATATTGATTGGAAATTTATACCTCCCAAGTCCCCTCATTTTGGAGGTCTTTGGGAGGCAGGTGTAAAATCTGTGATGCACCATCTTAAAAGAGCGATAGGAAATCTTCACTTTACCTTTGAAGAATTTGAAACTATTATGATTCAGGTAGAGAGAATATTAAATTCGCGTCCACTGACTCCCCTCAGTAGCGACGCAGATAACTTCGATGTTTTGACCCCTGGTCACTTTTTGATAGGGAGACCTATAACATCAATACCTGAGCCAAATTTAATAGATGTAAATGAAAATCGTCTCAGTCGATGGGAAAAGATTACCAAGGTTGTGCAACGCACATGGAAAAAATGGAAATCTGATTATTTGAATACACTGCAAGCTAGATCGAAATGGATAACTGAAAAAAATTATCTATTGATTGGTCAAATGGTTTTAATCAAAGAGGATTTCTTACCTATAAATACTTGGCCTTTAGGTCGAATCTTAGAAGTATATCATGGGTCAGATGGAAAAGTGAGAGTTGTCAAGGTTAAAACTCAATCAGGAGAATTTAAAAGAGCTATTAGTAAAATAGCTGTTCTCCCAATTGATACTAAGTAAATTGTGTGTATATGTATTGCTATATTATATTTCATTTGTGTAAAATTGTTGATTTAACTTTATTATTACATTTAAATTGTTGTAATCACTGTATTTAATTATGTGCTAAATTTATATGTATTGTGCTAATTATGATATTTGTAAGTTCTTGCATGTGAACATGGCAAGGCCGGGCGGGATGTTGGCGCATGCGCGCCAACGGCATGCGCACAAATGCAAATATTCTTCCTTGCCGCGCTGTGCCGGCAGTTGAGAACTTTGTGGAACAAGATAGATGAGAAAATTTCTCTTTAATACTCAGACGTGAGCATTAATATAGGACTCTAATACTCGAAGCTCACAATAAAAATTACTTAAAATTTGCTGCGCTTGTAAATAGAATATATATGTTGTGTGATACATGTTGTGTGGTTAAATAAAAAAAAGTAAAAAAGAAATAAGCGTGGCTGGTCCGTCGATGAAACAAAAACAACAAACTAAAAAAAAACACGAGGGTTGGGGCAAAAGTCATGGCAACTATTTTTTTTCTTGAAGATAACAGTCCGGTTGGAAAATGTGACATATACAGACGAAAGGACAAGGTGTTAACTACATGTGTGGACAATGAATAGCACTGAAATATCGTAACGCACTAATTAATTACGGTAGTATACAAGGCAATATGGCCTTCACGGTACAAAAGAATGACAGCACAGCACACATAAAATTGACATGACAAACCTGGGCCAAAAGACCCTCAATGTAGTACCCTGCTACTGTCACCACAATGATGAGGGAGGCGCTGAATACCATCAGCCTCAGCATTTGCCGCACCACGTTGCTCATCACTGGTTGACACACGTCCTTCCTGAAACTTTCCTATCCACCGTGCTACTGTACGGTATGGTAGGGCATTATTCCCAAGGGCTTCCACTAACTCACTGTGACATTCCATCGCATTTTTCCCTCGGAGAACGTAAGCGCGCTGCTCAACAGGAGTTATTTCCATTCCACTCGACACTCACTAACTGACTGATTTCATAGCAATAGCTGCGCTACTATCAGTTATCACAGAGACATTTGTTGTTCTGCATACACAATATGCCTGCAGAACTTCCACACAACACATATACGTTGGTGATCCGTTCACATACCTACAAGAAAAAAAAATAGTTGCCATGACTTATGCCCCAACCGTCGTATTATTTTGAGATATATTCTTCGAAGTATGTGAATGGAATGGGGTTCCACGAAAACACATTCTAGTTATAGGGGTTCCACGAAAGCCCCTTTTCAAGTTCTAGAGGTTCCATGAGGTGAAAATTTTTTGCAATCACTGCCGTAAGGTAAGAACTGAACAAGAGGGGCCAAACCACGACATTATCCTTTTCGTACGATTACCGGTTGCTTGTCCAGGATACATTGAGTCCATAGGTGGTGGAGGAAAGGTTCTCCAAACAACAAAAACAAAGAAAGGGAAAATAATAAGACAGTTGAGTGAAAAGCCCTTTGGAACCAAAACTGGCAAGGTAAGAACTGAAGGGGGAGGGGCTCTGAAAACGGGGAGGGGGATGTGTAACAGTTTAAAAGGCCTAGGGCGCCGGGAAGGTTAAAATAGCCCTGACAAAAGTTACAAAAATTTATAAATGTCATTTGTATGCTTTGGTTCCTTAGACACATTTTCAACGCATTTAAATTTTCTTCTACTTAGCTTTGATTTTCGTATAAGAATGTTTGCATAAATATAATTATCAATGAGTTCTGGTTTTTTTTTATCATAATTGTTGTTGTTCCCTTATGTGAATCTTTTTAATAGATTACTTTCATGCTCATTATATTTTGTCTGTTTCATATTAATAACATGTATAAATATAAGGTGTATAAAAATATTGTTTAAATCTTTATTTGATAAAAAATTGTGTGAAACATACTGAAATATACTAGAAATATAACAAAAATTTTGTTCTAAAATTTCACATATTCAGTATCTTTATCCAATCTAAAACGAGTCTAAAAAAGGTATTGTGAAATTGGAGAATGTTATACTCTTAAGTGAACTGTAAAGCAAAAAGATTTCTATAAAAGCTTAGAAAAATGAAATAATTTGCATTCATCGATGCAAAGTTGTTGTTCAAACTTATTAAACTTTTATAACTTCGATTCGAAAACAATATTAAAATATCTAATCGTGCGTGTTATGAATATTTTCCACACAAAAGTGTTATCAAAATGACTTCCTGAAATTGTGAATATCATTTCAATGACATTTATCTAAAGGATAAAAGACGAGACGTGTGTGTGAAATGATAAAGAGAGATATATATGTGCAGTCGGACCCCGCATATTTAACGAATTTCGCGATTTGACGAATTTTTCTCTTTCCGCGATTAAAATGAAGACAAAAACCTTTAATCAAAGAATAATAAATCCCGAATTAACGAATCATTTCAACAGCTGAATTTTCTTTACTTTGTATTTGAAAAAATTGGATTTTTTTTTTCAAATCACGTATCCTTTTTCTCCAGAACAGAAAAAGACTTTCTTGTAAGCAGCAGATTTTGACGGGAAAGGGTGCTTTTTGAATTATTAGTCTTTACAGTCGCAGATGGGTCATAAGTATAACATATCGTATGAGTTTTGAATAGGATAAGACAGTGGTTCCCAAACTTTTTCACCTCATGGAACCCCTAGAATTTGAAGGTGCTTTCGTGAAACTCCCAGAACTAGAATGTGTTTTCGTGGAACCCCATTCCATACACATCTTATTTTTTAATATAATTTTACTCATTAATAATATTAATTTGTGATCCAAATGTCACTTATCCATGCATTATTTAATAACTGGGATACGTGCTTACTTTTTTCCCCTCGAACTGTCGATGTCTAGGTCTATTGAGATTAAATGCAATCGCATTACTTATTCAGCGTTCAATTTGTTTTATACTTCGTTTTTGTAGCCACTCACGTTCAGAAATATATTTCACTTAAACACAATGTTCTGAATGGCATTAAAATGTTTATAGCTGTATGAGAAAACCCGTGTATTTCGTATGAATTTTAAACCTAAAATTTAGATGCTGTTCTTGTTAAATTTAGATTATAACACACAAATCTGTTGATAAGAGTTGTTTCTTCTCCTTCATTATAGGTGTTTTTACCATAAATACAAAAAGGCCCTTTTCCATTAGTTTTCCATTAGAAAACTATTTAATTTTGCAAAGCATTTTGTTAACTAACTAGTAGAAATTATCTCGTGGAACTCGAGATAGTAAGCAATGGAATATTCTCAATCTAATATGAAGTATATATATGTATATAAATATAAAGATATAGCGCGTTTTAATATTAATTTATAATATTATAATAAAAGTTTAAAAATGTTGAATAATAAAGTTATATTAAAATTAAATTTTCAGTTCTAATGAGTAGGACAAGCTATAGATACTTGCAACTATATAAACTTGATAAAGAACGTGAATCCACACTTTGAATGCATATTTATTTCTTCTCGATCTTTTCATTGTGACTTGTGGAGCCCATGGGTATGCCTCATAGAACCCCAGGGTTTCGCGGAACACAGTTTGGGAACCACTGGGATGGGGAATTCCTTTCTTATACCAACCCAATTCACAATGTATGGGATATTTTAAGATTTTAACGACTACGCTACATTTGTGATGACTGACTGCTTATCTGTGCAATTGAAGTTGATAAAATTGTTGATTTGTCGGAGCAAATGAATTGCTATTCTGAGACAAAAATCAATAATGAAACTATTATCAAAACTGTTATTTTTAATGCTTTACATTCGAGGTGAGCATTAAGTGGATCACGGTAAACCGGTGGACCACCAATACATATTTGGGGTGGGGGGGCACCTGAGGATTAGCAATTAGTAAATGTATATCGAAACATTGAATATTGGCTGACATTATCTAAGTGTTCTATTGATTATAACTAGGAGCAGTGGTGTAAGTACACACCCCGGTTACTCCTGCATCGGGGGGCAAAGCCTATGCCTATGTTACGTTATGGTTTTGCAATCCTTTGCAAGATCCGGTGGGGCCCCAAATTCGACTTTGCAGGGGGCCCTAATATTCTCCGTTACGCCACTGACTAGAAGCACTAACTTCAGATGAACATGTTTTATTTTTTAATGCATTTTGAATTGTTTCGTAACAAATGTATCATTTGATATTATTATATTTGTGGCTATTATTACTATGTTTGTATCTTGCGTTTCGCTTTAATCGCTGTCTTAAAAGTGTATTTATTATGGTTAGTTAGTAGATATATATAAGTACATATTCCATATTTATATTATTAAGTTATATTAAATGTAGACCTTTATCTTACCTCACGACACCTACGCCTCTGGGTGGACCGTAACACCAAGAAAAAAATTAGAAGTAAAACGTGAAATGTAAAAATCTCCCCACCCCTGCTTTACATTGTTCTGAAACTGAAAATATACCTGATGAAGCAGGATGTAAATAACTCAACATTTTCTTCTCTACATATAGTCGAAAAAGGACACTTTCAAGTCAGGAATAAAAGAGATTATCAAACATTTATTAGTCAGTATTTAAAAATTTCTAATTAAATGTGTAATAATTCACTAGCAGTAATTTTAGTTGTTGAATAAAAAATGTGTAATTTCTAACTATGGATGTTTTTTGTGTAGTTGTTTATTATAGAATTTCCAAAAGAGCAAAAAATTTGTACTTTGTTTAAACCCGATATAACGAATAACCTCAAATTAACGAAAAAAATGCTCGGTCCCGATGAGTTCATTAAATTGGGGGGTCCGACTGTATTTTAAATTAAAAAAAATTGTTATATTTGTTTGATTTTTTGATGAGGCGTTGATTAAAATATTTTTATATTACTGTAAAGCATCGTTTATCCGAATCAATTGGGACCGGACGCCGTTCGGATACGCGATTGCTCGGATAACCGAACACCGAATGCGATCCATGTAGTATATGAAATTGGACACTTTGCGAATATTGAAAGTCATCACATGCGGGAAACGTGCTTGAAGAAAAAGAAAAAATAGGTGCAAAATGTCACAGTTTTACCTTTATTGTGGAAAATAATCACTTATTTTTCACTGTACCATTGTGTACCTTCGATTTTTCGCTGCAAGGTCTTTGATTCTCTTGAGCAGCAGTAGTTGAGTAGGACAGCACTCTGATTGTTGTTCGTACCACTCCATAGCTGTCTCCAACGCAGAAAACGTGCAGGCATTTGATGGACCCTTGCTACTTTCGCTGTTTCTGTCCTCGTCTTCATCCGTTTCATCACCGACAGGGTCGAATTCTGCTTGCACGGAAGTCACAATCTCGTCATCATTTAGCATTTGAAATCCACTGAGTTTTCTACATCGATTGCCATCCAGGTTTCTATATCTTCATCGCATTCTTGAAATCCTGGGATCGATTGGACATAGTCGGTAATCTCATCCCTGTGGTCGTCATTGTTTTTCGTCTTCTAATTGACAAAAGTTGACAAAAAAAACTGGTTCGGATATTTGACGCTCCAGGTAATTAACGTTCGGATAAACGACGTTCTACTGTAATTTGTTAGTTGAATTTTCTTTACATTAAAACTATATATCAAATAGTAGAATTATCTCTGGAATAAAAATAAAGTTTACTGTAATGAGATTTTAAAAATATCCGCTAGATGTAGTATAAAATAAAACGAAGAGATAATGTGTTTCTTTAAATTTTTTTTATTAAAATTGAAACTGTATCGATTTATGGAAATAATCAAGTCAGAAAAAATTCTTATAGCTAGAATTTGTCCTTTGAAATATATATAGTTCGTGATAATTTAGACAGAAATACGATTGTGGGTTCTCGGTTAGATTTCGTCAAAGACCATTTTACCGAAATTTGGATGACTTTTAACGTAATGAAGAAGAGTAGAAATATGATTAACACCCTTTTAAAACAATAATATCCATAAAGAAGTTGCAGTAAACAAGTGAATACTTTTTACTTCAAATTTTAAATGGTATTTATTGAAAACCATCAAGAAATTTATTCGAAAATTTCTCTCACTGCGAACTCTAGACTGATGTAAAATAAACAAATCAGCGTTTATACGTATTATTTTTTTGAAGTGAACGATCTTCATCATCCATGAATTTGTGAATCCCTTCTCTTTTAGGACAATGCAAGTCTGCCAATTGAGACCTTGTTTTTCTAAATTGAGGCCACGGTGGACTTTTCGGAATTCTGGCTTTCATTGCAGTTACTTCACATTCATCTGATTCAATTATGGGATGAAAATCAGAAGCAGTAACAGACTTCATATAAGGACAATAGCCCAAATAGGCATCTCCCGTAATAATATTATGTAGATCTGTTGACAGAAGAAATGGTTCTTTGGTAAATGGAAATTCACCAACTTTCGGAGACACAAAATCGGCTGAACACTTAGCTTTGCGTGGCACTGCATTCATAGCTTTTTGTTCTGAAGCTTTGGCATCAGGAAGCAAGTCTTGAGTCTTCTGGAAAGATTCTCTCGTTTCACTTAAAGGTTGTTTATCTGATGCCGATAAAACAACATTTGCTGCTTGATGAATTCTTTTATTCGTTGAGGCAGCATAGTCATCTCGTCTGAAGAGATTAGGATTTATGTTTTCTAATTTAGATACCCATTTGGGTTCTCTGCTTGCTTCTAATATTTTTCCAGTTACCAATGGGGCAGACACACTGCTATGTACATGAATTTGCTTACGATCTTCCGATGGGCTAAGGTTTTTCTGGTAGCATGGTAAACATTTTCCATCAAGTTTGTAGTTAATTTTATCTTGTTTTCCTTGCGTGTTTTTTACTGTTCGTGACCATTGTTTGGCTACATCTCTTTTATTTACTAATGGAGTTGTCTTTTCGCAGTAATTTGAATGAAATAATAATGGCTCAGAATATTGGAATTTTGGTGCATGAGTTGATTTTTTGGGGTTATGAGAACATAGGCGTTCTTCATTTTTTGATAAGTGTTTCTCTTCTGCCTTTGCCTTCTCGAAATTGTTGTTTTTTGTGTCAATTTTTAACGCTTTATCAAACTGTGGTAAATCATTCCACTGGTACAAGTTTTGTTTATTTTCTGCAACTGGATTCGATTGAGCAGAAGTTCTTGAAAGGCTGCAAAAACATTTCTTACTAAAATCTGTCTCGTACATTGTTTTTGGAATCGGTTCAGGATTTTTCCAATCAACAGCTTGCATCGCTCTCAGGAAAGTACAATTTGTATCGTTGACATTTTTCTCATAATCGGTATGTTTATTTTCGAGATGTTTTTTAGAACTCTTTTCACCCAATGATGATAATATAGTCGATATTTCTTTATTGTGGTAAGGATTTATTCCTTTTTGCACCGATCGTTCTTCAACATAATCGTTGATGTCAAATGGCTTAGGATGAAAATCAGCTTTCGTCACAGATTTCTGATTTATGTAAGTTGGAAATTTATCTGCTCCTTGCATTACTCTACTAAACGTTGAAGGCGATCCACTAATTTGCTGTAGCAACAACGGATGGAAGTTTTCATATTGTACTTGTTTTGCAGAATGATCTGACGAGATTCTTTCGTTAGTTGGTCTTCCACATCTAACTGAGTGACTGCCATTTCCTCTAGGCTCGAGAGATTTTAAAGAAAAGTCAGTCTTTGTAATCGAGTGAGGTTTTGTATTATATGAAATTAAATTTGCAGCTTGATAAACTCTTCTGTACGTAAAGTCATAATCATTTTTCGGAACCGATCTACTATACCTAAATTCATTTTGAGTGAAAGGTCTTTCCATAACCGTTTCCATATTGAGCAACTATTTATTAAAACTTCTCTATGTGCTTGATTGCTTAAATAAGAAGTTTGCTACTTCCTTTTGGATTGAATATGGAGAAGATACAAGAAATCAATAATTATTGAAAGTTGATAATCTAACTTCAAGATGGCTTTTATATATTAGTAGAGATATTTAGCAGAAAGTTTTTAAGTTTTCTGCTTCTTTCAACGAATCAATGCCGTCCTTCTTGCGCGTTATAGATTAAAACACATTTTTTAAAATTCTGCACGGTGAGTTGGAAGCTGTAAATTGTTCTTTAGGTAGTTATTAAACCTGTTTTTTTCTGAATATGTATTATGGTTTGTTTGTTACTTGAATAAACAGAGATCTGTTATGTTCAAAATATTGCAAAGATAACAATCGAGAAATAATTGGAACAGATACCTTTACAACAATCCAACTGAAATAGAGGGCTGAAGATCTTAATTTGCTTATGCATTGTTGCTTTAGGTCTATTATTGAATTAAATGCTAGATAATTAAATCCGAGATTTGTGAGAGTGTATTTGAATAATAAATATACGAACAGAAATTAAAAATAGTAAAAATAATTTAAGTTTTTATTTGTACTTATTGAAGTACAAATACGATGCTTGACTTACATCCATCCTCCCTGGGGAGTCTTAAAAATATTTTTTAATGATTTTGTTGATAGTCTAAAGTTTTCTTCAGTAAAATTTGTTCAACTTTTTATCAATTATAAATGTATTTCGTTAGATATCTTAATCTTATTTAACCATTTAACTGTCTCGTGTTTTTAAAAAATGTGTGTCTATACTGTGCCATAAAAACTAAGCAATGACGAATATACTTCTCAAACATAGAGGAATTAAGTTGTAATAGAACGACTTTAATTTTATCTTATAATAATAAAAACAAGTAATATACAAAAATTTTTAACGTCAATTCCGACTTCGTTAGAAAAACATTCTGGCGCCATTTGTTGCAACTAGTTGTAACTACAACAGAAATAAAATGAAAAAATAAAATTTAATTAATGAATTAATATTTGAAAAAAACTGTATTAACATCAAGTGTCATCCACTACAAGTTTCAAAAATTTATTTGAACTTGAATGGATGAATAGGAAAAGTATTTTATTAATGATTGAAAATTTGAACAAGATATTTATATATCTATATATCTATAGGGAGAGAATGAACTAATAGTAGGAATTGAATTTCTTTGCCAGTTGAACATGATGCCCGTTAAATTTCTCGCAGCTCAAAACCTTTTAATTGGTACTATGTGGAAGTTTGAAGAGTGGGATGTCTACTCATATGTAGCCCTTATCATTTGGCCATGGTTTAAAATTGTGAGCTTTAATTAAATGATCAATCACCATCAACCTTCGTGTTTCTTTGAATGTGACGTTAATAAACAATCAAATTAAATATCCAGTTGAGCAACTTTAAATATCCTAATTCTCATGGTCTGAGATCAGTTATATGGGCTCTGTTGGGTATAAACTTGTATTGCATGTACACGTTTTCAAAAATACAGGTCTACATTGCTTGATGCAAATAATACCTATCTGAACACAATTCCTGTGAATCTATATGGAATGATCTATACGAAAGTCAATATGAAATCATATTTTCTACCCAATTAAATCCCGCATGAAATGCGAGGGTTTTCAATTATAAAAACTCATGAAGATTAATTTATATAGTCCCAGGGACATTTTAAGGTATGGCCTAGGGTCTCGTTTCGTTCTCTTAATAAGATCATGATCGAATAATTTCAATGTGATCAAATATTGTTCCCGTACATATTCTCCGAAAAACAGGGAATTTCAAACTGCATGTTTACTGGCAAAAGTGGTATGATTATTATCATGTGATGACGATTGTCCATGTCTAGGCCTGGGCATAATACCATAAGCAATCATTCAACTCATTTAGTCGAAATGCGGCCATCGGTCAAGCCGATTTATGTCCAGGTTTTTGAAATTGTAGTGAGTCGTGCACATTTTGTTTGTTTCAAATTACCGTTTGAACGAGTATTTGACAATGCATGCTATATACTGTCTACTTTTAAAGATCCCAGGTAGGGCCTACTTTTGCATAGGGGCCCTGGGCCTCGAATCTTCTTAAGATTTCTTTGGGCCCAGAGCCTCAAAGAGTCTTAAGACGTCGCTATTATGGCTTATAAGCAATCGATTCGAATCCTGAATAGAATATTTTCTTTTTTGAACTGTATAAATCTATGCGAATGTTATTTAATTTAAAATATTTTCTAACAAAAATAACCTTTAACTCCAGTATGTTTGAAAACTATATCTTCAGTTTCAATTATATCCTCGAAATTTCTGTCTGCTTGCTGTTTATGTGATATTAAGCACTGTTTATTTGATGAAATATCAGGACGTTATTCGTTTAACATATTTATTTTAGGAATCAAACCCATTTTATCAATTTATATTTTTATTATTCTAATTATGAATTTACACTCGTTTTTCAGAAGATAAAAAAGAAAAGTGCCAAGGAAGCGGAAAAAGGATGTCCAACTTTCTCAGAGGAAAAAACATTATTTTTATCGGATAAGACAATTTATTACTTTTTCGGAATTCGCGCTTGAGGCAACGGAACACCGTTCGACCTTGAACTGGAAAATCGTTCCAGAACACCCTGCTTCATAAAACTATGAAGGAAAAGCCATCGTATTCCTATTCCCCTTATGTTTGTTTGGTTCTTAAAACACGTTTTATGTATTCAATGTTAGGAGAGCCCTTTTCCTGTAGTTTGCCGTTAGGAAATTTGTGATAGCACACGGTTTTTTACTTACTGCAGCAACGGTATAGATATTTCAAACATTTAAATTCAAATGGCTACATGCGCGCGCGCAAGAAAACAATTGTATTTAATGTTTATTTTGGAAAGAACCACTCACAACAATAAAAATGTTGACACTATTTAAACTAATAACTAGGTCGAGTATGTATCAGTCATTGACGAACGTAGATCTGAATGATTATAACTATGTACACTCATGTCCATAAATTAAGGATAATTCAGAATCACACAGAAATTAAACTCTAAAATAAAAATTTCACCTGTAGAGTTATCACACACATCTTGAAGAAGAATATGCAAATTACAGGAAACTACCAGGTGGCGCGGATATTACGTCACAATGACGAGAGTGTAAGAGAGGGGTATATAAGGAATGGTAAAAAAGAAGTAAAATTGTTCACAAGCGCTTTAAAAGCCTTTCAGTGCAATAACCGCAGAGTTATGACACAAAGAAAGCATTTGAACGATTTTTTACGTGGTACAATTATTGGACGACTGGAATGGGGACGTACCCAGCTGGAAGTATCCGAGGAACTTGGAAATTGCCCAGAGTGTCATCTCCAGGCTTTGGCAACGATTCCAAGACGATGGTAATGTGAGTAGATGTTACAGCACAGGTTGCCCCCGAGTTACAACGCCGAATGAGGACCGATATATTTGGCAGTTACTGCCAAAAGAAACAGACGGAGCACAGCATCAGACCAGTCTCGTCAGCTCTCTTCAGCTACCGGTACGACAGTTTCAAGGCAGACCGTGTACAGACGCTTAGGGCACATTGGTCTATATGCTCGTAGGCCTGTCAGATGTGTTCCACTCACTGTCGCCTGCGATTAACCTGGAGTATAGAGAGCATGCATTGTGGACACCACAACAGTGGTCTTGTGTGATGTTTTCCTACGAGTCCAGGTTTAGTTTGCAGTCTGATTTTCGCTGGACTTTAATATGGAGAGCGCCAAGTACCCGTTACCACCAAGAGAACACCATTGAAAGACACCGATACGGTGGTGCAGGATGGCTCATTTGGGGAGGAATTATTCTTGGTTCCAGAACTGACCTGCATGTTCAGAGTGTAACGATGACAGGCCACATCTATCGGGATGTCATTCTGGAACAACATGTACGTTTGTTTCGGGGCGCCATGGGTACTGAATTTCTGTTTATGGATGACAACGCCCGTCCTCACCATGCAAGCATTGTAGACGAATGCCTTCAATCGGAGGATATCACCCGTATGGATTGGCCAGCATACTAACCGGACTTAATCCAATAGAGCATGTGTGGGATATGCTTGGCTGATGAATTGTAGCCCGTCAACCCCCTCCCATCTATCTACCGGAACTTCGGAGGGCATTGCTTGATGAGTGGTGTAATATTCCCCAAGATCATATTGATAATTTGATACTCAGCATGCCTAGGCGTTGTAAGACCTGTATTGCATCGTCCTGGAGACATACTCCGTATTAACCATCATACTAACCATGTTATACTGTTTTTTGTAAATACGTTCTTTTTTAAAATTTGCTCCAGGGAGTAAAAATTGCAATTTTTATTAATTATGTCAAACATATAACATCTTTTTTGCTCTTTACCTTTTGTTTAATAAATAGACTTTACAAATAAGTCAAATTTGTTTTGCTTCTGTCTCTTTCTTTGCCTGAGCTTCATTATCCTTAATTTATGGACATGAGTGTAGTTTATTGACTATGTTTTTTTTTGTTTTCTATTAATAACTATAGTTACTTGGTTTGTTATTGATAACTGTTAAGCACTAAGTTTTAAAATTTTTATCGAAATGTTTGCTACAAATTGCTTACAATGGCTGCACCAAAAAATTATGCAGCATCAATCGTATGCAACTCGCAGGAAATGACAACTTAATCTTTTGCTAGTTAAAACAAACTTACCTATCAAAAGTTCGTATTGTAAAATGAGACTTTTAGGAAAATTGATAATATATAGAGTTTTCTCTTTGATAACGGGAACGTCAGGTTTGTATACTGCTCAAAACTGAAAATACAACATCATGAAGGGAGGAACGTAACTAAAGGCAAATCAATACATGAGAAGAAGTGAAAAACATTTAAATGCGACTAAATTTGCGTGTAAATATAGTTAAGTGATACCCAGGATCTTTTTCTGGCTATAAAAGCAAACATCTGGCTCACTCCGTATGTCAATGCTTCTCAAACTTCCAATGTTTGCGACCCAATATTCAATCATAATTTGCATCGTGCCCCCCTCCATACGATAGCGATGTATTAAATTCAATAATACTATGGCATTAAACATACAATACGACTTAAACATCTTAAGCCCCCAACGTATATAAACGTCTCACTCAAACACTGTGCTTATTACCCTCAGACGTATATATACGTCTTTCTGAAGTACGATCTTTTCTGTGAACTGCTATCCATAAAATTATTCCGAAGGTTTTAGAAAGCAATTTCTTGACCTTGATAGTGTTTGCGAAGGATTCACTTATTTCAGAGGATTTGATTATTTATTCCTTTTCTACCACTCACCCCCTCAATACACCACATGCGCTTACCTATGTGCCAAACGGGGGCATTGGAGAGTGAATCGCATAATTTTAAATCGGCATTTAAGAGATTAACTATAAACCGTACAAATTATTAAGATAAGTGTTAATGTTGGCACATAATTTTATATATGACAAATCCATAGGGTCACTGGTAATTATTAAACTTGTCCTTAACTTAGATTGTTAAGTTAATTATAAAATAGATTGTGTGCCCTACTGATACATTTATAAGTGTAGTAAATGAGATTTTATTTCTTATTATGTCAGAATGTATTTGTTTGTTTTCTTTCAGTAAGTTAATAATTTTTAAAAGAATTTTGTTTCGACTTTTCAAGAGGCTCGCGCCCCCCTCGCAGGGTTATGATGCCCCCTAGGGGGACGCGCCCCACAATTTGAGAAACACTGCCGTATGTACTATCAATGAGGCAATGCAGCATCAGAACTATTGAACAAGCATAGGATATGACTTGAGCTGGATGCCACCAGTTATCACCTGAGGAATAAGATATCCTGAAATTGCTTGTCCTCAGTTTGTTAATGCGGGCAATTGCAATTCATGTCAGATAAGATGTGGGAATATACTTCAGCATTTTGTAGCAAGATGGATGCAGAATCATAACGAGAATATGGCAGGGGATTACACACATGCACAACAGATCACTTTGACTGACAGATTCACTGGATAGTTCATCAAGACTTCTTTCCCATGACCCGTGATGTTCAAAATTACTTGCCATAATCAGAAGCAGTACCGATTTAAACTCATTTCGGGACATGGACGCAAAAGATCTACGAGTCCCTTGGCACTGGCGGATTGAAATTTATAGCCAGAAAATTTGGTTAAATCTAGCTTATCCGGGCCTCCAGGAACTTGGAGCGAGCGCCCAATGGATAAACCAGCCCTGATCAGAGAGTGTATTCATCAGTAGCCAAACCCTCTGCTCTAGGTTGCATGGGAAACGCCAGCGCAAATGGTAGCCATCAACTGGAGTTCCTTTCAGTATTCAGGCTGGATAATCTGGAGTGCAACATATTTGAATAGCGGCTATCCCTTGTGCAATTAGTATCAACTTATAATTAAACCAATACGCTACACAAATTATTTTTTCTGTCTTATTCTATTTGTTTTGGCCATTTCCGGCAGATAATTTCAGAGAGAGACCCAGCCTCGTGTGACTTGTTGAACTAATAATCATAAATGGAGCTGACAACCTACCCTAGAAGATAGCGTTCTCCGATCTTTCACCCGTTGAACACGTGTGAACCCTTATCGTTGCACTAGGCACCACAAGATAAGATTTACAATGGGCTACGCAGGGATATAAGGCAGGATGGACAAGATAAGATCTACAATGGTTCGTTGATTGTGAGATAGCATGACCGTCTCGTAAGCCCGAGATTGCGGGCTCTATCCCGGCTGGAGTCGATAGATTTTCGTAGGTACGCACTTCATATGATTATGTGACATGTAAAAGATCTCTTAATTATCAATTTGGCTCTGGTACTCTCAGCAAAAGTAAAAGTAAATCATGGCAATATTTAGCATGTGATGAGAGTTTGAGTTGAATAAAAATTCAAATATCACAATTTGGTAGCTGAAAAAGTCACTAGAGGGTGCCATCCACGAAATCGCTTCCGCCCTTGGGGACTTGCTGTGTCTGCAAATGGTTTAGCTGCCCAAATACAGCCCATTTGAAACAAACAACAATAATGATGAACTAGGCTTGGCGAGGAATATCTCAGGATATCATTAAATGCTTTATAGGCATACTTTGTCAGTTATAGACCTATATAATTTCCCAAGAGGTCACATTAAATTTTGAATAACAGCTATCGGTTTTATTTTTATTTGTTTTTGTAATCACAACACATTTTCATAAGAGTTTTACTTCTACTATTCTTGTTATTTTTATAATACTATTCTATTTTTCATGGCATTACGATTTCACTTTTGAGAAGTGTAAAAAACGATTCATATTGACCAGATCAGATAATGAGAACACAATTGGTTAAAATGAGTGAACTTGTAAAACTATGAGAATAAAATTCGATTGTATTCAATTTTACAATTAGCACTGAAATTATTTTTTCATTGTTTCTCTCTTAAAACGGAGAAATTGATTTTAATAATTTTTTACCTGAGCTACATAAATAATTCCATTTAAATAAGGAGTTGTGCCATTCCTTACGATTTCACACTCTTCTAAATTTTGAAATTATCCATCTTACAGATCTCCAATAACATATATCAATAAAATAATTATCAGTTCATTTCATGAAATTCACTTGTTTAGAAATAAAATTCTTTATGCTTTCCTAGTTCTTTTTATCAATGAAGATGAGCTGCATGTTCTCATCTACTACTACTCTGAGCAACTCGTTATAATACAGAATACAAATTTGATAAAAAAATGGTGTAATAATTATCAGGGATACACATACATAAAGTCAGGATTGTTTTCATTACAGTGAAATACATTTTACGCGAAAACTACGACGAAATATTGGTTAACACGAAATAATACAATCCGTCCCGACAAACTCCTGTGTGCTTTCAAGTATTTTTTACTCTTAACACGAAAGGAAAATCGTCAAACTCGAAATGATTTTTCGTCTGGGAATGAACATAATAAGGAAAACACTAGCCGAATTTAACTGTCCTAATGTATCATTTAAAGAATTCGTTCAAGTAGATGATGATAATGTGTGTACAGCCCCAATTATGGCTGACAAAGGCATTTCAGAGTTTGTTCAAAGTAAAAAAAATACCATTGATGCAGATTCCAACGACGAAAATGAAATTAATAATGCAGCTCCTGTTCCCACTAATCCAAAATGAGGAACGTCATGAAAAGTATGCGCAGTTATTTAAACGCGCATTTCAATGATGAAATTAATTACAAAATGGAATCGACATCGAATAATTTATTCACAAATTTGATGTTAAAAAAAGACAATATATAGGAAGAAAAATATCAGATTATTTTTCAAAAAACTTAAAGATTTCATTTTTAATTTCTTTATATATAAGTTTTTGTGAGTATTTTTCTTTCATTGATTTTTATTAAATACATAACATATATATATATATGTATTTAACACACACACACACACACACACACACACACACACACACACACACACACACACACACACACACACACACACACACACACACACACACACACACACACACACACACACACACACACACACACACACACACACACACACACACACACACACACACACACACACACACACACACACACACACACACACACACACACACACACACACACACACACACACACACACACACACACACATATATATATATATATATATATATATATATAATAAACTACAATAAACTTAATTTTGTTGATACATGCTTTTTTTTTTTCAATATCCTTTAACACGACGTTCTTTTAGCAGGAAAAATATTTCAGTTCCCCTCAGTATCGTATTAAGCGATTTTCACTGTAACCACATCAATATATTCTCCGGAAGACCGGTTTTAAAAGCTCTAAGCCCAGGCTTAATGAGCTTGGTCTTTCTGAGAAATAAACAAAGAAAAACACTTATACATGAGAAAGAAAATCAAAAATTTCGTGAGAAAGCTTAGTAATATCCTCAGCTGCTAATAAAAAAAGAAGGTTATTAGTAACTAGTAGTAGAATTAAAAACCGAGTTCAGTGAAGTGGACAGAGAAATGAAAAGAAAACGCATTAAGCTTTTTAACTCATCAATCATTCTCGATAATTTAAAGTAGTGTTGTCAGCAAAATCTTTGCTTAAAGATACATTTACGAAGATGTTTAAATTGTCCTTTGACAAAATAGCATATTTAAACATTATAAATGCTTTTTTAGGATTCAATGCCAATATACTAATATTTAACTAGCAATATTTCAAATAAATTGCCTAAATTCCACAAAAATCGCAATTATAAGTGACATTTTAGCAATACTTTTGTAAAACTTCAAAAGAATTGGAGAAAAAAAGTAATAAACTTATATTAGTAAAATTATTACTAAAACAAATTAGATACATTTATCTAGAAACTGTACTAAAATTTTAATGTTTTATTGAAATTTGAAAATTTTAGAGATGATTGAGTAAACATTATAAGAAAAGTCACATCCTTCATGAGACCATTATTTAAATAACAAGCCATAACTCAAAAAGTATTCATACAATAAGAAATATTTTAGTACATTCTCTAGAAAATAACATAAATATCAGGTTCAAAAAGTTTTATAGAAATACATTTTTGTAACATTTTGAATTATCAGACTCGCCAAGATAGATTTTAAGCAATTTAAATGCCTGCTTCTGGTAGATCAAAGACCCGATTCCGGGTTTTCTAACTTTATAATATTGATTGTAACTTGGCCTGTAGGTAGCGTAGAAACGAAACAAAGTATGTTTTGTAAAGCCAAAAGATAGCTCTTTCCAATAAAGTAAAAAAACAAAATATCTGTCTTGGCCGAATTTCGTCATTTTTAACGTGTTCGGATACCTTAATTAAGGGGAATATAAGCTGTTTTTTTCACAGCTAAGAATAAATGATACCAGGATGCTATTTAATGTAGTTTTTTTACAAACTAAATTTACTACACGCGTTTTTTTTAGATTAAAGCTACAGGACTTTTGTACGTATTATTTTCCATAAATAGTTAAGTAATTATAATTAAATTCTATTCACTCGTATGAATTTCTACGAAATTCAATTTATATTTTGTAGCAAAATGATTTTGAGCTGTACCTGTTCCAAAATAAGAATTATATTACCAACTGGGGTATGCTATAGTTGAAATTCTAATTTCAGCTACTGGTTCTGAAGCAACAATTTGAATTGAAGCAAGTCCCCCATTGCGGCAGTGCCGGTTTATTCACTGGGCACTTGGTGTGGGCCCCCAGGGGCCCGGATAAGCAGGGCATAAATTTCGATCAGCCAGGGTCAAGGGGGCCAGTATATCTTCTGCACCCAGGGCCCCAAATGAATTTAAACCGGCACTGCATTGGGGGCATTATAAAGTGTAGGGTTTTCACAGTTAGGAGTAGAAAGGTTATATAGAATTCTAATTTCAACTATTGATTCCGATACAACAACAATTTAAATTGAAGTATGTCCTCCATTGAAAGCAAATATAGTACATGGTTACAGTTAGGAATATATAAGAAGTATAAATACTTCTGTAGAGCAGCAAATTGATGCACATTAAGGATGTCCTTATCCAATGTCATGCGCTACAGTCAAAACTCTATTTTCAGATTAAAAATAGTCCTAGTATATAAAAATAAATTCACGTCCTATTGCAATCCATCCATCCATATAACAATCCTTACACTCCACTCCTCTTAAAATTTTGAAGTTTTATAAATGTGCCCTTTTTAAAATAGTTAAAATTAAAATCCAGCTTAATTTTATAAAATTGGAGATGAAGTAGAGAACATACAGGGTATCCATATAATCTCTTTACAATTACAGAAATGTATCAAAATAGATAATTGATGAGATATTTTTGCTACATTTGTTCCATGTATTCCGCGGAGAATAAATTTTTAATACAGTGCGGTTATGTATTTCAAAAACCCTGTTAAAGGATAAAATACCGATTTGTGAATTTCGTACTAAATGATTATTCCTCATAAAATGGTATGCATCAATTGAATATGTCGAAACAAATTTTGAAGAGAAAACATTCTTCCCTTTAGTCTGTATTGGTGACGAGGCAAATTTTTATGTCTCAGATAAGTTGGACAAACACAGGGAAGAATTTGAGGAGCAGAGAACCCAAACGTGGCCAGGAAACTTCAGCAAGATAACCTTAAGAGTATACCAGATACGGGCAGGGACGTCTTAAGATATTGTCCAACTGGACCCGGGCCCAGGGCCTCGGTCTAGGGAGAGGGGCTCGTTTCGTTCTCGACTCTACCTCAATAACATTATGATACAAATGATTTTTGTGGACAAATTCCCGGAAATAATCTACGAAAAACTGAGAATTTCGAACTTTTCGCCAACTGGCAAGATTGCATTATGTGATGACTGTCGTCGTCCATGTCAAAGCCTAGGTCCTAGGCCTACCCCCATACACCATCATAACTCATTTAGTTGAAAGGTAGCAGTCAGTTTGTGTCTATGTTTGTGAGATTGTGAGTCACGCACATTTATGTGTTACAAGTTATCGTATGTTCGAGTATTTGACAACGTATGCTATGTAATGTCTACTTTTAATGGTCAAAGATAGGCTCTCATTTTGTGCATGGGGCACATGACCTCAAGAAGTCTTAAGATGTTCCTGTGTATGGGATTATGTACAATAGAATCATTGAACTGTTAAGAGAGAGAGAAAAACTTATGCTTTTCAAATTCTAAAGGGTACTTAACAACATGGATTGATAATTAGCATTATGAATAATGCGAATCTTAGAGAATACAGAACATATTTCTAAAGTGTAGAATATTTGATATATATTTTTTAATGTTCTCTTAGATTTTCAACAAATATTTTATATCCTTCCAGTACTGATTAAACAGGATAATTTTTTAACAAATTAAAAAAAAGCAACTTAAATGGAAAGTCTACATTTTACGCAAATTAAAGCCTCCCCCCCTCCTATAATATTTGGGATTTATTTTTCTTACAAAATCTAGCACAAAAGATTTTTTTTCTTAAAGAAACTAAATTATATACTATATATTAAAAATTTGTTATTCAAATAGTATTTAACTTTGTGTATATTTATATATATGAAAGGTTTTAAAAATTATCTTTTTTTTTCAGGTGAAGAAAAAAGAACCTTTGTATTTGCGCAAACTAGGGAAATGCAGTGAGAAAATACCCCAGAGAACAAAACGAGAAAACGGAAACACACGTACGATCAAGGAATAAAAATGAGCAGAGCACAGGAACGATAATTTTATTCATCTCGAGAACATTCTACTTTTTCATTATTCATTTATCATACACCATCATTGTTTTTCAACACATCGTTCTCAAAACAGAAACAAGAAATGAATACATATTCGGTAAATATTTCGCGTCCTGGATACACTAAAATATCTGAAATATAGAAAAATAATGACCACAATAGGTTTGCATCAAAATGTAATAAATAGAAGACGTACTTAAAAAAATAAAAGAGTGGTCTGGTTTTTTTGTGATGTATGTATTCACGTATTGTTTCGATTCCAATTCATGTGAAGCTTAACCTTTTGAAAAAGCCGGAATTTCCATTTCATTGCAATTGAATGTGCGTGAATACTTTTCCGTTTAGAGTTTCATGAAACTACGTAAGCACGCGTAAAGGTAATGTCATGGTCACCAGAGTTGGTAGACTAAACTTTTTTAGAATTTGTCATTCGGGGTGGGGGGGGGGGAGAAAGGCTGTTTTGATCAATTGTTTGATCAATCATGACAATTGTAAAGAGGAATGTGGAATAAATCTTTGATTTTATGATGCAGCCTTTTGAGAGAACGTCAGGATGCATCTATAAATTCAAAATTTTCTCCAAACAGTAAAACATAAAAAGTGTTACTCCAGATGAAAAGAGTGAAAGCTGAAGCTATATTACTTTTTTGTTACGGTTAATACAGTCACAATTTTATTTCTCAGTTAAATGATTTGCTTGACGAATATTATTTTAAAAAATACTTTCAATTCGTTCAAAGCACACAACTATACTTTCATATTTTATATAACAAATCACAAAATTACTTGAAATTTCTCACTCTCTCAAAAACACACAAATACTTTTTGTAATTTATCAGAAAACAACCCAGAAGATTATTATTTCCCGGTGCCGGCTTAAGGGGTGTTGGATAGCTAAAATCCTATTTTTGTTTGACAATTTGAGATTTTTACATTTTCAAATTGTATAGATTTAAACCTTTCTAAAAATACCTTACTTTACCTCTAGGGTAATTAGAAGCCTTAAAACCTATTTTTAAATAATCGTTGAAACTAGGCCACGCCCATTTGAATGGCGAAAAATGTAAACAAAGTACTTCGTTTTTGCTTAAAAAGTTGAATGTCTGATATAAACCAAAATATTTATTATTTATTGTAAATTGAGCCTTTTAGGTTTTTTTTATTTCCTAGCCGATTAGAAGCCTCACTGTATACATTAAAATCAATTTATCTCAAAATGTAAATTTTGATGTTAGATGTACCTTTTCTGAGAAGCTACTGTTCACAGTATGCAAATTTTTTGTGATATATTTATAATGATGGCTAATGTATACTGAAATGAGTTTTTTGTAAAAAACTCAAAAATTTATTTTTTACAAATTTTTTATGTGAAAACTGGGTCAAATTTCGCAATGTTTGATAAAATATTTCGTTAGTTATATTAAAAAATTCAAAATTAGCTAAAAGCTCATTTTAGTATAAGGAGAAAGGTATACTTTAATTGTATGAAAAATTTCAAGCATGTACATATAACAGACTTTGAGAAAAGGTAAATCGAAAACAGCCAATTTAACATAGCAGTATATAATATAGAGAGAGAGGTTTCCAACTCCCCTTAAGCACATTTCGGGCCCTGTGCGCATAAGACCTCCAGGCCCCCTTAGCACTGGCGGATCGAAATTTATAACCAGAAAACTTGATCAAGTCCAGCTTAATCGGGACAGGATAATGCAATGCAAAGAAATAATATATAAATATTTTTTAAAAAATACATATACTGGGAAGAAAAACTGTTGCTTCATAAGAACATTGTTTAAACTTTTTCAGACAAAAAATGTAAGAGAATATTAATTTAAATTTTATGAAATACATTTATTTTACTTTTCATTATTTATTAGAGCAAAGATTGCTGTGAAGACACTTTGAATTGCACTGCATATTATTTTTGAAACAAGTACACACACTTTTTGCTTTTACACATTTTTTTATGCGGACACTTTTTAAATCCTTATTTAGTGCCGAAACTTTGAGCTCTGGCAACAGATCGAAGCCTTGTGACAATGTTCGGAAGTTATTCAATGGAAATTAATTCTCGCTCCCATATACTGAACTGAGATCTAGAGTATAATTGTTTTATTCGGCCATTCTCTTGTTCAAAGAAATTTCGAGTGCCGTATTTCATACTTTAACGATGGGTAATCGTTATTCTATAGAATACCTAGTTAAATCGTGGAATTCAATAATTTTATATACTTTTATTGACTTGTCCAGTTATTTCATGAAATACCTAGTTATTCAATGAAACAGCGAATTTCATACTTTAACGGTAACATAATTTTTATACGAAAAAACAGAAACTAATATATTTTCTTTTTATCAAATAAATAATTGATACTGATTACAAGTGTTTTTTAAGTACCAATCATACATTGGAAATCTTAATAAAACGTTGCTTAAGTAGAAACAAAGAGAAAGAGAGCTCATGGCAAGAGAAAGTTTCATGCAATTTCAACTAATACTCAAAATAACAAGTATATACCCTTCGCTGCAATATTAAATACATAAAAGATTGATTTCTCATTCTTTATCTCTAGTATGGAGGCTGCAATTTTTTTTATCTTAGCTAAACCTCATATTATGATACAATATGTTACTTTCGGATTTATAAATTGCTGCAATTTTCACAGTTATACATACGTGATTTAACTTATGAAAAGCTGTCTTGCTTCATCAGATGTAATATGTTTCAACTGGAATCTTTTTAAAGTAGGTTGAAAGAGAAAGAGATTAATTACATATACTATAAAAATGGGACATTTTTAATGTTATATAATTATCCTCTCAAATGAACATCATTTAAAGTAATACTAATGAATCAAATTGATTTATTAAATATTAATAAATCTAATAAATTTATTAATTTATTTAATTAACATAGCTGATTAATTTATCAAAACGATTTTATAATTACACACATTTTTTGTCCGAATTCAGTAGAAAATGTTCTATCAATTTTCATTGAAATACGATTACTAATTCCATGGCTATAGGCAAAACTTTTTAAGGGTAATATTTTAAATTGCTTATTTCAGGTAATTCATACATAAAAGATCGGATTTTCGAAATGTATTTGATTTTTTTCGTGTAAATCAAAATCACGAGGACTTAAAAAATTTCTATGCTTATGCTAAAGGAAAAGATATGTTTTATAATAAAAAAAATTGTCACCATAATGTCTTGCAATGTTTAGCCTACTATACATATTATTTGATTAATAGTGTAGTTATTTCCACGAATTTATTACAACTAAAATAATATTGATTTACATTCAGTAAGATTCTGATAAGCATCTGATTTTTGGAACGAATTAAATGCTCGTCAAAAGGCAGTCATTTTAAAATTTAATGTTAATCTACGAGAAGTGAAAAAATAATTCCTTTGGATTAGACTTATCTTATAAAAGTGTGAAATTTTAAGTAAAGTTTAATAATTTTTGCTATGAAATGTTAATCATTTATAAAAAAAACCTTGACTACACGCTATGAAAATTTTCAAATTATTAAAGACATTCCCTCTTTTATAACAGTAGAAACTATTAAAAAAAAAAACCGCATTAAAATATATACAATAAACTAACGAAATTTTCATTCTGTGTAAATATTTCTTATTCACTCAGTTTTGATGTGTACTTTTAGGAATATTTAAAAATTCTTTTTACTTTGTTGATGCAACAGCGAACGTTCTTTGAATAAGGATTAGCATTTAGATAAAACAGAAAACGATTTTTTATGATTAATGCCTGCTTTCCAAAGTCTTATCAATGCAAAAGATATAAAAGATTTTAAAAATGTACTAAAATACAAAAGTCCTTGTAAAAAAATTGATACAATTTGCTTGTAAAGTACCGAAAATTACAAAATTTATTTTTCCAAACTTTTTTAATAAGGATAAAAATTATAAAAAGATAAATAATAATCATAATAATAACAGCAAAAAAAAAACAACAGTATATGTATTCTTCACACATTAGTTGCCAAACGATTATAAGTAAAACACCATTATTTTAGAAACATGAGAATATTCCAGAGAAAGAATAAGTACTGAACTTTCTAATAAAAAACTCTCTTTAGGAAAATGAGATAACGAGATATATACAGAGTAGATATGAATTTCCCTACTTTATACGAAGTTTAGCGTTTGCAGTGTAATTCAATACTTCATTCGACAGAAAAAGATAAAAATATTCCAATGAAAAATATTAAATAAGTGTGAAATCTTTTTATTAGAGTTAACTGTTGTTCCACAAAGAGAGGATTTCCCAGAGTCCAATAAAAACTTTTTCCTGAAATCAATCCTTCCAGTCAGAATTAACAAAAAACTCCTTTCCTTTGAAACTATATTTCAGCGTTGTGTGCAAAAATTATATACTGCTGACTTGCCACAAAAAATTCCTAAGATACAGAGATGATTTTTGAGTAACACAACCTCTTGTTTGTTTTCTCAAGGTTATTAATCTAAGAATCCTACGTCATCTCTTCTAAACCAGTACATTTAATTCACATCAGTGGATTTATATCATAAAAACTGGCCTTTATAAGCTTGTCAGTCTGGTGGCTTTTACAACCGACAACAATCAAGTAACTTAAACGCTGACGTGAGATACTTACTGTAGTGGACATTGAAAACAATGTGCTTGTAAATCCACACAAACAAAGGAAAACGATTGGAGAAATGTTTTGTGGAATTTTTTTGTTGTGGCGGATCTTCGGTAGATTAAATTTTATGTTAAGAGAGGTAAGTACTATCATATCTTTATTAATCCTCAAATATAGCAGTTATATATTTAATATATATAAATTGTTAAATTTCATAAAAATTAATTTACTATTGATGTAATAGTTAATTGTTCATGGAATAAATTGTTCGTACTTGATTGATGTGAAATATTTATTACTTTGAACATTAACCATAGCGAAGAGATGAAAATTTTTGTATTTTATTCGAAATTTAAAAAAAAATTATTTATTTTATAGAATAAAATCGAAATAGACAATAAGAAAAATCCATAATTTTTTCTAATCGCTGATATGTATTATTTAGTTTTAAACTAATGAAGAGTAATTTTTTTTAGTAATAAAAATATTTTTGAAAAAGTTTTCATTGGTCTAAGATTACGTTTCAAACAGTTTAATTATATAAAAAGGAATTTATCTCGTTGTTAATAACTAACAATTTATAATTCCTATATTTAAAGAGTAATAGGTTCACGAATACCGTATTCTTTCGTATTACATCGTAAAATGCTTAAGAGATAAATGAAATGTTCCGAAAAAGGCACATTTTTTATTGCATATAACTAGGCACAATACTTAACAGAATGCGAAAAGGAAAGAATTTTATTTTAATTTTCAATTTCAAAAGTTTTCACTCTATTTTTTATTTTATAATTGTGGAACACAAAACCTCCTAAATGTTTTCTTTTTATAAGTAAACACACTTTGCATGCTATGAAGAATAGTTTCATATATCTTAAAAAAAAATTTCTCATACTTACAAAAAAATTTCATGTTCGCACCTCTTTTTCAAACGGTTGAGGATTTTGCGTAAGCGCATATAGTATATATCAATACACAATTTGAAGCATGATGTAACACTCAATCTTACATTGCAATGGGGACAGAGAGAGAAAGAGAGAATATCGGCTTTTTTTATTATCTTTCCATTTCCATTTCTTTTTAAGTAACATATTGCACATTGCTTTGCTAATCCCTGTTCTTTATCGAATATTTTCAAGAATCTTAATTCCCGCCTTCTCCACAAAGAAAATCCAGGATGAGAAGCATTTAAGTACAATGGACAAACTGAATCTCTTAAGGTATCCGACTACGTTCGGAACCGTGATTTTAAAAAAGCGCATAAATGGATTATTTTCATGATAGTTAGTGTCACTTAGATTAGAATACATGTATAGACTTGGTTCAAGGACATTTTGACAAAAAATTATTTAAATACAATATTTTGGCAAAAAATTAACTTAGAATAATCTTTATTCAAAATGTTCTCCTATTGTGAAAAATGCTTCTATTATTTTAATGTTTTGCCTGTATATAGCTCAGACCTCTTTACAGAGGCTCAACTAGAACTTTCGAAAAATTCACATTATTTTCAGAGTTACCACCAATTGAAATAATTATAGGCGTTTTTTTTTAAATTGCTCCCCTCTGTTGTCGTAAAATATGGATAAATCCACTTCTAAGTTATATATTTCAAAAATTCTAGTTGAGCCTCCGAAGAGAGGTCTGAGCTACGTATATACAGGCAAAATATTATTCTAATAGAAGAATTTTTCACAAAAGGAGAACATTTGGAAAAAAGATTATTCTAAGTTAATTTTTTGCCAAAATATTGTATTTAAATAATTTTTTTGTCAGAATGTCCTTAAAACAATTTTAAGCATATATTCTAATCTAAGTGACACTAAATATCATGAAAATTATCCATTTATGCGCTTTTGCAAAATCTCGGTTCCGAACGGTACCTTAAAGTATACTAGAACTAATAATCTCACTATAAGAGCTAAAATTTTGGCAAATTAAAAATAGAAAGAAGAAAATATCAGTGCACGTACAGCGTACGAGCAAATAAGTTAAGGGGTTGAAGTAGGATATAATTAAAGAAATATCTTTAATATCAATCTATGGCAGTTTAGAAGGCGTATTTTTCCCACAAGCATGTCGAATAAAAGCACCTTATTCAAAAAAAAATTGTTTGAGAGCCTTCTTACATCTGGTTCATAGCTACTTAACATTTTATACAATATTTTGTTTTGAATTTTACTGAATTTTTGGTTAATTTTAATGTGTGAAATGTAAATTACGACAATTCATCAGTCAAAAAGCTAAAAACACATTGTTTTTGTTGTATGTTTTATAGTAATTAACGATAAAAAAGAAATTTTATTTTATTTAAATTTTTATATTTTATTGAGTTATATGGTTGTGAATCATTAAATATTTTATCGCATATGTCGTCACGAAAGCATGTCCTATGTTTGAAATTATTAAAGCATAACTGCTCTTGAAATATACACGTATAACAATTTTCTTATACGTAAATTTCCGATTCGTAAAATTTTGTACACATCTTCTACGTTAAAAATTTAATTTTTCCCAGTATAATGCAACTGAATGAAGTAGAAACTATTCTTATCCTAACATAAGGAAAAAAAGTACTTTTAATGTGTTTAATAATGCATAGTACTTTTATTACTTAAAAATTTGGATAGTGGGTTTTCATGTAATATTTGCTCAAAAAAAAAGTTAAGTCAAATGAAACATAACAATTTTTTTCTTTTATTCACTTTTTAATTGGTTTGCCCGTACAGCGTACGGGCACTGATATTTCTTATTACTATTTTTGATTTGCACATATTTTTAATCCTTAAAGTGAGATTAGTACTGCTAGTGTTTTTAAGAGATGCAGCAGTTTGTCCATAGTACTGAAATATTTCTCATCCGGGCTTTTCTTTGTAGTGAAGGCGGGAATTTTCCCTTGAAGGCAGGAATTTACATTCTAGAACATATTCGATCAAGAATAGGGGTTAGCAAAGCAATGTGCAATTTTCTGCTTTATAAAAAATGAAAGTGGAAACAATAGAAAAAAGCCGATACCATTGCACAATGTAAGGCTGAGTATTACACTATTCTTCAAATTGTGTGTGCATGTATACGTACAATTTTCAATCGTTTGAAAAAGAGGCACGGACATGAAATTTTTTTGAAAGTATGAGAGAAATTTTATTAAGATATATGAAACATTCCTCATAGCCAGCAGAGTGTACTTATAAAAATAAAACATTTAGGTTTTTTTTTTGTTTTCCGTAATTATAAAACATTAAAATAGTGTGAAAACTTAAAAATTAAAAGTTAAAATAAAAATTTCCCTTTTCACATTCTGTTAAGTACTAGGTTTTATCATATGCATTGAAAAATGGTGACTTTTTGGAACACTTTGGGCAAAAAATTCACTGCTTAAGGGATTTTGAATTCTCGAAATTTTTATTGTTACAAAATCTTAATTCTCAGAAACAGTTCATTCTAAAGATTGAAGTTCTAGTTTGTAAGAAATAAAAAAAATGTCTATATTTCCTCAAAATATTGCAAATATTTTGAGTAATTTAATCTTATTTATATAAAAAGTATTCACATCCATAAAAGTGAATGCATAGAATTTAAAGGATTGACCTTAGAATGAAATATAAGTGTATAATTACAAAGGGATTCATAAAATTGTTCATAACCATTACAACCATAATTTATGACATAGGTGGGTTTAAAAAATAATAACGAAAATTATTTTAATCCATATAATTTTTCAGTAATAAATTACACGAAAAAATTCTCGATAAATATTTATATTGTATTCTATTCGTATTTTTCTAAAAATATTTTTTATTCACAACATGACTGTTTTTTTTCTGTAAAAATAAGCCTTTATTTTTAAATTGCAAGTATTTTAAATACGAATTTTTTATACGAATAAAAATTCGAAACTCTTTTTTTAAAAAAATCTTTTGCAATTAATTTATTCACAGAATCGACGTCGTTTTCAATTTCTGTAATCGATTTAAATTCAATTGTCTGATAAATATTATTGGTTTTAAATTGAATCTATATTTGACAGAGAAAAAAAAGTTTATTCACTTGAGGAAGCATCTGTTTTCTACTATTAGATTTTTCTCAATAATTACCTTTCCATACCATTTTGCTTGAATGGTTTTTGAATAACAAAATATACACACACAAACCATATTATTTGTGATACATTCATTTTTAAGCACAAGAAATATGCAAAAATTTATACATTAATAATGACATTCTGAAAGTGCATAAATATTTCACAATTCTGAGAGAGAATACATTAATTAACAAAAATTAAACTTTAAAGTATTGCAGTAAAGCCGTTTAGACTCGGCCTAACGTGGCCCAAAGGGTGGCTGGACTTGTGCAAATGCTGGGTTATAGAGAATGAGATTTAAAAAAAGTGCTAGCGTTTCCTCAGAAAATATTGTACTGTTCTTGTATGTATTGCTTGCTTGAGAATACAACAGTAAATAAATTTCCCAAATACCCTTAAGGTATCCGACTACGTTCGGAACCGTGATCTTAAAAAAGGGCATAAATGGATCGTTTTCATCATATTTATTGTCACTCAGATTAGAATACATGCATAAAATTATTTAAAGGACATTTTGACAAAAAAAATTTATTTAAATATAATATTTTGGCAAAAAATTAACTTAGAATAATCTTTTTTCCAAATAAGAGGAAATGGATCCTTTTGTGAAAAATGCTTTTATTATAATAATATTTTGCTTGTATATGGCTCAGACCTTTCTGCACAGGCTCAACTAGAATTTTTGAAAAATTCACATTATTTTCAGAGTTACCACCCATTGAAATAATTATTGGCATTTTTTTCTTAAGATTGCTCCCCTCTGTTGTCGTAAAATATGAATCAACCCACTTCTAAGTTATATATTTCAAAAATGCTAGTTGAGCCTCTGTACAGAGGTCTGAGCTATATACAGGCAGAATATTATTATAATAGAAGCATTTTACACAAAAGGAGAACATTTGGAAAAAAGATTATTCTAAGTTAATTTTTTGCCAAAATATTGTATTTAAATAATGTTTTTGTCAGAATGTCCTTAAAACAATTTTATGCATATATTCTAATCTAAGTGACACTAAATATCATGAAAATTATCCATTTATGCGCTTTTGCAAAATCACTGTTCCGAACGTAGTCGGATACCTTAAACAAAGGAAAAATACGTACTGCATGAAGACAAAGACGATTTATAATACGAAAATGAAAATTAATGAATGCATAGTATACAGTAATTCACCTGATCAGACACAACTCAGAAAAATACTTTATGGAGATATAAAACTGTTTGTAATGGAAATTAAGTAGCAGATTTTGCGAAGACTGGTTATTTTGTTTTAAGGAAATGCGTAATTTTCTGCTGTATTCCGTATTGCACCTGCTTTTTGTTGTTTCATCATGAAGACGACACAGGAACAGTAAGTCCATTACCGACGCACCTTGTTATTCTAAATTCTGAAGGGTGGTTTCGACAGCCTTTAGTCCCTCTCTATGGGATGTTTTAGGAGTTTGTTCGGTGTCCTCAACGTTAACGTCTTCATCATTTTTCCGTCATTTTTTCATTTACTAGGATGTGACGGATCTGTACGGCACTTCATCACTAATATTCTTGGGCGTCTTTGGGGATTGTAAATTCGCGTATATTTCCAACCAGCTCAAAAAGAAGAAACCGGTACATGCAAATTAGTCAAAGTATTTAAGGAGAGTGTTGTAAGTTAGCAGAAGGGGTTATACGCCAAGAGAAAGGTTGACGGAGTTCTAAGAAGATTCAAGTTGATTGTGCTATTAGCATCTCGCTAATTATTAGGCAGCGATCTACAATTGGAAAGTTTAATCCACCTGTAAAGTAAGGAAGTAAAAGGCAGGTGACATTTAAATTTAGATTATCGGATCATAAGAGTAAATATATAATAAAGTTAGCGGGAATGCTAGTAATTCAAATTGCGTGCATCTCTCGGTCCTCTAATTCCGGTAGTCCCGTTCTATATTGAGTTTAATATTTGATTAGTATCATATTTCGTGATTTAATTTAATAGTTAGGTTCAATCACATTGTCGTAGACATCTTGATAAATCTTTCTAATTAGATGGTTGATAATTGATTCAAGTGAATAAATATAATTTGTTATTGTAAAAATGTTGTCTGGTCGTTATTTGCCTCAATTCTATCTAGATGTCCTGGGTGGAATCCAGGGGGATTCCCACAAGAATAGCAGCAATAATTTCTGCATTTGATGTAATGTCTTGCTTGGTACCCTTCTAGAACCACAGCTTAACGTGTAAGGGTGTGTTATCGAGTGCTGAGTTTTCGGGTTTCTACTGTATTAGTTCCTGTAGTTTTGGGGTAAGCATTAAGTTGATCGCGATCGACCGGTGGACTGCCATGGATTTTTTGGGGGACCATCTTCACTAAAACCTAATAACCATAGTAAGGTCTGGAAATATTTTAAAAACACGGAGAAAAAAAATCGAATCACAAGAGAAAAATCTCGTTACATAGAAAATGTATTTGGATATTTGGAGGTTACTTTACAAAGAAAATCGTAACATTTTCTTACTTGCAAAAAAAGTTCGATAAATTGAAAAATCCGCAAAATAGAGGTTAGTAAAATGGAGGTCCGACTGTATTGTAGACTTTCTGTTAGATCACTACTCCTCCGCTACTGGGTGGACCACAACACCTTAAAAAAATTAGTAGCCCGTACCTTGGAAAAGTCTGTCCACCCTTGCTATAGTTAATAATGATTTTTATTTTGAAAGATTTATTTAAATTTATCGAATATCTTATTTTTATTTTAGATCTGTTATCAGTATTTGAATTAGCACCTTTTATTTAGCGTTTACAGACTGTTGCATTACGAATTCTATACTGAATAGCCACAGTATTTAGAAAGTATTTTTAAAATAGAGAACTATATGCCGAAAATCTTCTATATTTCTTTGCAAGGTTATCAATTTTTTTTGAAAAAAATAAATAAAAGCTGATTTTATTTTTCCTGTTTTTTTAGTAGTTGTTGACATGACCAATTACAGACCTTAATATGATTTCGTAAGAACGATTTAAATAAGTCCCATTGTTCTTTTTTATGAAATAAAAAAAGTTAAGTAGCCATTTTTGATTTCCTTGAATCAGGTAATGTAGTACATCACACGATATTTATCAACCTAACCAAAGTTCCGTGCAGACAGCTATAGTAACTCAGCACTTTTAACGTGTTTTGTTATTTTCAACACGACTTTAAGACGGTCAAATTATATCGCAGAATTTATGGATTTTTCGCATGATTTTGAAAATATAGTCAGTAGACCTCTTACGGATTTCACGCAACAGCAAATTATAGCATGTGCTTCGGTATCAAATCCTTTTAATACAGATCGTTCGACGGAGCAACGAAAATAGTGACGTTTTTAAAGGATTTTTATAAATATTTATTTTACTTTGGTAAGTTGTAATTTACAATAACATATCGAATTTCTATTCAACTATAAAATTTATGAATTATTAACTGCGAGTCCGTTATCCTTTCAGCAAGTAATAAAAGCGTTTTTCGCCTTAAACACCGCTGTAAACGTTTGTTTATGAATGTTGCATATGATTGTCTCGAACGTATGAAAATACCTTTATATTCTAGAGACTTAAAAATTTGGTGAATAAGCTGGAATTTTCATTGTTAAAACTAATGAAAATATATAACATTTCTCCAAAATTTAAAATAAAAACTTTTTGCGTGAAGAATTTTTCTTTATACTAAAAACCCTTTTTGAATTAAAGATAAAGAACATAAAAAAAGTTAAATTTTAATTTACTGATTTTTAACTAAATCCTAAAGGCTTAGTGCTTATTTTTACTAATATTAATTGCGGTATACGCGCCTCAATATTTCTATAATTCTACGTGGCTATATTTCTATCTTTCTATGTCTCTAAGTTCCTATAATCTTATATAAGGATTTTATTTTAAAGGATATGTCTGTAAAAAGTGTTGGTTAACTACATTTTTATTATAATAACATTATGAGAAGCATACATAATACTAATCAAGAAAAATTCTTTTTGACAATCTTTTAATATTTATATTCAAATTTTTTGTTACAGTTTGTCAGAAAATAAAAATGCTAGTTACAGTACAGATGTATATGTATCTAAATTAGGTATTTTATTAAGTTTCAAAACTTCTTTACATTTAATGAAAAATTTGATAACTAGCAAAAACTTTAGACTTACCTTAATTTCTTGGGCAAATACGATTGAATAGAGAGAGAGAGGGCTCAGAGTCTTTAAGGTATCTGACTACGTTCGGAACCGTGATTTTAAAAAAGCGCATAAATGGATAAAATTTATGATGTATAGTGTCATTTAGATTAGAAAATGTATATAAAATTGTTTTAAGAATAGTATTACAATAAAAATTATTTATGTACAATATTTTGATAAAAAATGAACATAGAATGACACATTTTAAAAATATTCTCCTTTTGTGAAAAATGCTTCTATTATAATAATATTTTGCCTGTATATGGCTCAGACTTCTCTGTACAAAGACGGAACTAGAATTTTTGAAATATATTATTTAGAAGTGGTTTTATCCATGTTTTTACGACAACACAGGGGAGAAATTTTAAGAAAAAAAACGCCGATAATTATTTCAATTGGTTGTAACTCCGAAAATAATGTGAATTTTTCAAAAAATCATATTTGAACCTTTGTACAGAGGTTTGAGCCATATACAAGTAAAATATTATTATAATAGAAGCATTTTTCACAAAAGGAGAATATTTTGAAAATGGGTCATTCTATGTTCATTTTTTTGTCAAAATAATGTACTTAAATAATTTTTTATTGTAATACTATTCTTAAAACAATTTCATATAAATTTTCTAATTTAAGTGACACTAAATATCGTAAATATTATCCATTTATACGCTTTTGCAAAATCACGATTCCGAACGTAGTCGGATACCTTAAAATATTAATATCCATTAAGGATTTTTTTAAACAATAAATGCCTGACGAGAATTAAACGTCTTTATTTTTTCATTTGCAGAAAACTTTCATTTTTCCTTAAAGTTCGCTTTTTTTTACCAAAATTACACATTAAGATGTTTAAAATAAAATGTAACGGAAATAGTATCTTTGTACAGAAAAAAATGCGGAAATATTTTATGAGTCATAGGAAGGATTAACGGTTTTATCCATGGAGATAAAGCTTTTTTTTCTGTTTTCATCTCATATTTACAAACACATATCTATTTTTATGTATGTATATTTTTTAATCTATCACGTTTGTCTAATCTCGTGTACCCTTGCTGCATTTTTGTGAAATTAGTTCAATGACCTTCTTTGTGTTCTCACGCCTCCGCTAATTCTTACCTGAGAAACGCCTACAGTTTTCAAAGACAAATGTCATTCTCAGCATTTTCCCACAGATTATTCGATGTTTCTGTTAGTAGCTCGATAAACGAAAATTATATTCCCCTAATTTTTAAAAAAATGATCATTTTTGGAAGTTTATTCAATTTTTTTGTGTTTTACTTCTTTGAAGAATAATTCTGTACTTAGGAGGGAAATTTTTAAAATTTGCTTTGTTATCATTAGCTCGGGAAGTTAATAATTATAAAGGGTGTTCTTTTTAGAGGTATAGAACTTTAAATTGCAATAAAACAACGATGTATTATTCGATTGACATGAATTTTTTTTATTCAAAAGATAATCTTGTGGCATTACATTTTAAATATGATTTGCGGCATAGGACTGCCGCGGCTGGCTCGGATGTAGTCCAATCTGGACGTCCAATTTTCGATGACTTTTTCCAACATTTGTGGCCGTATATCGGCAATAACACGGCGCATGTTGTCTTCCAAATGGTCAAGCGTTTGTGGCTTTTCCGCATAGATGAATGACTTTACATAGCCCCACAGAAAATAGTCTAGCGGTGTTAAATCACAAGATCTTGGAGGCCAATTCACAGGTCCAAAACGTGAAATTAGGCGGTCACCAAACGTGTCTTTCAATAAATCGATTGTGGCACGAGCTGTGTGACATGTTGCGCCGTCTTGTTGGAACCACAGCTCCTGGACATCATGATTGTTCAATTCAGGAATGAAAAGTTAGTAATCATGGCTCTATACCGATCACCATTGACTGTAACGTTGTGGCCTTCATCGTTTTTGAAGAAGGATTCCACCAGTCCATAAAGCGCACCAAACAGTCAGTTTTTCTGGATGTAACGGTGTTTCGACATACACTTGTGGATTAGCTTCACTCTAAATGCGGCAGTTTTGTTTGTTGACGTAGCCATTCAACCAGAAGTGCGCTTCATCGCTAAACAAAATTCGCTTATGAAAATCGGGAACAACGGCAATCTCGTTTTGGGCCCATTCGACGAATCTACGCCTTGCTTGATGATCGTTTTGATGAATTGCCAGACGAAACTGAGAATAAATCACTTGACAGCTGTTAAATCGGTCACCATCTTGGAGAATAATGCCAACTTAAACTTCTATACCTGGAAAAAAACACTCTTTATATTATGAAATTTTCAAATTGCGAATGGAATGATATTACTCGACATTTACAATTACCAGGATTGGCTCTAGCAGTTTTGCCGCTCCTGACAATAAGGGAAAATGCCGCTCCTCTCTCTAAAGCAAAGAATTATATGTTGTAGTTAAAAAAGATATTGTCCACTTAGATACACACCTATAAAATTTGAATAATTCTCTCAAACAGAAAGGCAGCATAACAAATTTTTCTATCTATCTATCTATCTATCTATCTATCTATCTATCTATCTATCTATCTATCTATCTATCTATCTATCTATCTATCTATCTATCTATCTATCTATCTATCTATCTATCTATATATATATATATGTGCATTTTAAATTCTTAAAATTAATTCAGAATTATACAAAGTTAAGAATATAATTACCATTCATTATTTCAAACGAGTAAAATATAAAAGAAGGAATCGCCCATTTCAGCAGGCTAATGTCTTCGAAAAAGAGTCTACTGAAGGTGGGGATCACAAGCGTGTGTTTTTCAACTTATAGTAACTACACTCAATACTAAAATAAAACATCTCATGAGGCTTTCTATCTACCAAATACTCTTATTACCCCTGTCCTCTTTTAGATAGCTGATAATGGACATCGCATGTGTGAAAGGAATGTCCGTTGTGACCCCTTTCTGGTATGAGGAGAAAATTAATAGTGAAAGATGAGTAGATATATAGCAAATTTCATGATGTAACATATACTCCCGCCTCGAACCCTCCAAGTTTCAACATAAAAGAAAGCAGACATTAAACATATAGAGTATAAAATAAGGAAATAAGATACATTGAATGAAATACCAAATTCCCACGCAATAATATTTCAGAAAACATATCAATTTTTTTTGTAACAAAAACAAAAATATATTTTTCAAATTCGATCCAAATGCCGCCCTTAAAATTTACCGCCCCAGGCAGAGGTCCGGGTTGTTCGGCCCTAGAGCCGCCCCTGCCTTTATAAATCCATGCATTCATTTTGAGCTATGATATCCCTTCAGTATAATAAGAATTTTACTGACTGGCAATATCTGTCGCTACTCGCGAATCTGAGTCCTGGTTACACTGAAATGTCATTTATATTTACAAGGGCTGCTGCATATAAGTCTCAAAGTCTTCATGTGATGAGGTGGGAAAGTTAGGAGTAAGTGAGTATTATATTTACGTCATTCAAAAAGCTGCGCGACTGACCTCGTAATTTTGAACCATGGTCAAGTGACGAGGACGACACTTGAGCTGGCATCCCCCTCTCCTAACATCCACACCACACCAATGAGAGGACGTTTGAGCCTCGACATATTTAAAGTGAAGCGGCCTTCTCTACACGGCGGGTCTTCAGCGATATCAGGCTCGAACTCATGATACGAATCCGTGACCTTGTCCACAGGCTATCGTGGTCACATGGAAGTTAGGAGAGGGATGTACTAACAAAAGAATCGTCTTCGTCTCTTGAATGATGTTCAAAATTGCGGGGCTCATCAAAATAGCGAGGTGAGGGAACGGCGTTGCTTGCGACTATTACAATTCTAACATAAAAAAAGTGCAACAGAAAGTAATATTAACGTATTATACAACAAAATACAAATTATTTACTCTTTTTAATTATTCATTACAGAGATCGCCAAAGTGGTGGTCTGTGAGAAAATTTCGCTGGTCCCCAAGAAAATGTGTGTAATAGACTTACTCATCACGTTAAGTAATGTTTTAAGATGCATTAAAACATAATTTAATTCATAATAATGCGTGAAAAGTTATAAAAACGCAACCTCTTAGAATAACGCCCCGGTAAATAAGTCGTACTGAATAATATCTTTTTTTTTATTGAACAGGCGATGAAAATTCTGATTCAATTCTCCACAACTTTCAAGTAAGTAGGAACTTCCATCGCAATAGGAATGCATAATGATAAAAGTTTGATATACTTAAACCATTTTTTAATTGTTCTGTTTTTGCAGCTTTTGTTTATTTGTTTATTTTATTATGGTTCATTAATAAAATTTTCGTAATTTGGTTAAATTAATAAATTCATTTATTAACTAGGAAACTTTTATGTATGTGTTCTTAGATCACAATTTTTTTATAAATATATTTAACACTTAAAAAATCTATTAGTGGTCCGCGGGATTTAAATTATAAATTTACTAGTCTGTGATGTCAAAAAGTTTAGCAATTGCTTATTCATTAAACAAAATTCGTAACAATATCTATAAGTCATACTTATGGTGTCATTATTTAATTTTCGTAAAAAGATTTGAAGGAAGTTTACTGAATGAGAACAGTTTTTGTGTAATACAAGAGGGAAATTTAAGCAATAGATTATATCTTCTATTTTTAAAAATTCTTAATCATTAGTCTAATGATCCTTTGAGAATTTTGGAATTCATGAATTTGAATACGGGAAAAAATCTATTCATCTTCTTTGTAACAATTAATTATGTGTAATACTTTCTTCTAAAATAAAATAATTTAATAATTTGTAATAATTAATTAAGTTAATTAATTCATATTGTTGTTAATTTAAGTGTATGTATGGAGAGGGGAAACAGCCAACGGCTCCAATTATTTAAATAATAACAAATTTATATATATTAATAGACAAAGACGAAAAGATGACTAAACGAAGACAAATCAACATATACACAAAAAGAAATGTTGTAACAGATTATTTTCAATAGTACAAAACGCACTCGTTATAAGCAAACTTTAGAACGTTTCAGAAACGGCCCTCTAGAACAGTATCACTAGCAGGTACTCAGACTGTCTTTCTCTCTCATCCGCAGTCAACGCACACGACTGAACATTCTTCGTAACCGACTCGACCTTTGTTTCAAAGGTCCTTTATATAACCTCTTGGTAATTTCTGAAAGGATCGATCCTAAAGACTTCTGCGTGATTCTTTGGCGATATTATTTTTGCCAAATTTGTCGCCATGGGTTATAAAGTCAAAAATCTGTTTATCCTGGTCCAGTGGCGCACACATGGGGGGGCGGACCCCCCCAAAAGCCCTTGATTTTTTTTCCGATTGATTATAATTCTAAGTACATAGTACGTAAAATTTAAGTATTTGTTATTAATGATTGATTTTATTAATTAATGCTAATTATTTATTCAATAATTAGTTTTTTACTGTGTTTTGTTCCCGAAAATCGACAAAATCAAAAGGAGCATGATACAAGAATGGTGAACTTTTGACCCCGGACCTCCCCTTGAAAAATTCCTGTGTGCGCCACTGCCCTGGTCACATATGATTGCCAAAATCTTTTTTAAATTCTTAGTATTATTTCACACTCTCCTTATATATATATTTCTATATCTTGTTCAAATTTTCATCGTTAATAAAATACTTTTTATTCATCTACTCAAGTTCAAATACCTTTTTTTAAACTTGTAACGGATGACACTTGATGTTCATCCGTTTTCATATAGTTTTTTACAAATATTAATTCATTAATTCCATTTAGTTAATTAATTATTGTTTAAAAAGATATATATTTCAATCAATATTATTCCTCTAGATAGCAGCGCCACTGGATAAAACAGCTTTTTCTAAATTTGTGATGAAGATTTAACTTAATCTGAATAATCATATGCTACTTAGACGTCAGCATTCCTTTTACACTGATTTTAAGATAAATTCTTAGCTATTATATTCAACTTTTATTAAAAAATGTAATTACAAATTTAATGTGGTTAAAAAGATTTTAATGTTAATTAAAAAGGTGTTTTTTGCCGCTTAATATTGGGATTCTCTCATATGTATATACATATTTATATTAACTGAAATTAATTAATAAAAAAGTAAATAAAATAGAATTTTTCTTTGTTGACCTAAGTAGAAGAATTGTCTTAATTTTTTTATACACTCAGGAACATTGAAAATAGCGACCCAAGAAGAAAGCATCGGATTGAAATGAATTTTAATACACATAATGACACAGATGAGGGATTCACTTGATCTCAAAAACAAGACAATTAAACGAATACAGGGTGTGCAACGGCACAAATACTGGGCAACTTCAATAGCGCGTTGGACCACCTCCAGCTGCAATGCATGCCGCCACATGGTCCAACATTGAGTTGATTAGACAACTTATGTTGTCCTGAGGCAGATGGGCCCACAAATCTTGAACAGCCAACTCTAAATCATGTACAGAGTGACACGATGGCATCTGCCGTTTTAGCTGATCCCACGCGTGCTCTACAGGGGACAAATCGGGTGTGCGGGCCGGCCGTGGAAGAGTCTGAAAATGACGTAGGAAGTCTTGAGTAACTCTTGCTGTATGCGGACGAGCATTATCTTGCTGGAAAATTGCCCCTGGGAGACCATTTAGGAAAGGTCCTACATGGGGTCGAAGAATATCATCAACGGAACGTTGGCCCGTTAAGGTTCCACGCATTATAATTAAAGTGGTCCAGCTATCATTGGCTATGGCCCCCAGACCATTACACCAGCTGTGCGGGCAGTGTGACGTAGAACAGTGTGGAGGGAATTGTACCGCTCACCAGGGCGCCTCCACACCCGTACACGGTTATCATCTGTCCCCAAAACAAACCGGGATTCATCACTAAACACAACTTTTTGCCAATCTGTGACATTCCACATTGATCTGGCTTGGCACCACTGTAGACGCAGTTGCCGATGTTCCGGTGTTAAAGGGAGTACACGGAAAGGGCGCTTGGATTTAAGATTTGCTTCTGCAAGGTGTCTGGAAATTGTTTGGGGAACAATTGCTACGCCTACGTCTGCTCGTATCGTTGAACGAGTCACTGTGGGGTCCACAAGTGCTTGCCGCACGATCCTTCGATTCCCTCTCCTCGTGGTCTTCCTGGTCGCTCCAGACCCGGTTTTCCGCGCGTGGGTACCTTCTCGTGACCACTGTTCCCAACAATTTCTAACGGCACACTCCGAACGATCCACCTGGCCAGCAACATGGCGCGTCGACCAGCCTGGAGTTTTCATCCCGATGATCAGGCCTCTCTCAAACTCGCTTAACTGTGAGAAATGTCTTCTAGCACGTTTACCTGGCATATTTCGCTTACCAAAGTCTTCCTAGAATCGGCGGGTAATCGTCACGTTTATGAATCTTCGAATTTGCGCTGGCTTATATAGCACCCTCGGTAGCGCCACCTCGGCGTGCATGAGCATGCGTATTGGCACAAAACTTGGATCATTTGCATATCACATTAGGCTGTACTTATTTGCAAAGTTTCGCGATTGTACTTAGCTTCCTTCTTGGGTCGCTATTTTCAATGTTCCCGAGTGTATATTACTTGCTTCTTTTCAAGCTCAGGCTGGGAGGTGAACTTTGCCTGTAAAACTCAATTTTCCCACAAGGAGAATAGTGCTGCAGGGAAATAACATACATGACGTGTTTGAATATTTTATACATAAAAAATACTTAAAACTGTATCAATATTTGAAGATCTACGCACTTAACGAGAAAATTTGAAATAGGCACTAATATAAAGACGCTGATAAAGAAGGCCATAAAATAAACTATTTTAAGAAACTCTTGTCCATAAGGATTCCGTTTTCCCTTACAAAATGTTTTTATAAGTCAAAGCCAAGTGGCAAATTTTGGATAAATACAAAATTCAATTTAATAATGCACAAATATTTTAAATATAAAAATAGGGGAAAATAGTTTTTTTTATCTAAAAGTACTGTTGAAATATAAACAGAATACGATAGAACAATTGGAGTAAATTTTTCCATGTCTTGCATTAATGCATGTGGGTTTATTCTATGCATATTCCATTTTCCGAATCGCAAATTTATTCGTCCTTGATACACTTTTTATACGAGTATGCAAAAAGCAGCAGTATTCTTTTCCTCCTTTTGAAAGAGCACTGTTCTCGTTTTAAAATAACAATCCAAAAACAACGATTACACAGTCACGGTTAAGCTTTGTGCTATAGGATGTCACAAACGTGTGTGCTTACTATTTTAAAAACTAGAAAGGTAAAGAACTCTTCTTAAAATTCTATCGATTTTTGAATTACTTGCGTGCCAATATGTCCCTCGTTTTTTATTATATCCATATAAGTAATGTACCCTCCACGAAAATTAATTATATTTTGGGCTTTAATATAATTTTTATTGTTGAATAGCGGTATATGTTTATATATATATATATATACATATATATATACATATATATATACATATATATATGCATATATATATATGTATATATATGTATATATATATGTCTCATATATATATATGTATATATATGTTGTATATATATGTATATATATATATATATATATATATATATATATATATATATATATATATATATATATATATATATATATATATATATATATATATATAACTTTTTAAAATCTTAGGAATTTGTCTCTATATAAACTTTTTATAATGTCATCTAAGTAAAAAATTTGTTTAAAAAAATTGTTAATTTGTTAAATTTGGTCTATGTAAAAATCAATTATTTTTCAAATTTTGTTAGATTATTGCACCATTCAATATTCGATGGCTCTCTCTTTAGACCGTGATAACTTAGTGGTCATGGTCACGGACTCGTGGTTGGCGTATCATGAATTCGAGCCCAAGTGCCAGTAAGAATCGTCGTGTAGAGGGAATGATGTACGTTGAATCTGTCGAGGCTCAAAGTCCTCCCTTTAGCGTGGCGTGGATGTTAGGAGAGTGGGGGGCAGCTCAGGTGTCGTCCTCGTCCCTTGACTATGGCTTAGAATTACGAGGTCTGTCACCAATACCCTCATGCAGTTTTAATAATGTGACGCATAAATATAACTCTCTCTTGAAGACTCGCTTGAAGGGGTTGATGCACGTTAAATCTGTCGAGGTACAAAGTCTTTCCGTTGGCATGCTGTGGTGGTTTGTAGAGGGAATTCCATCTCAAGCGTCATCAAAAATGCATGCGGATAACAATTTTAATAATCTCATATTTTTGAATCTTTAAAACGTCGAATAGAGAATTTTTGAATTTCTTTAGGGTTTTTCTTCTGCGGAGTTATGTTGTGACCACAGTAGTCTATAGTCACAAGCTTGTGGACTGCGTTTCATAAGTTAGAGCACTAATGTTACTGAAGACACACCGTATAAAGGGGCTGATGCACGTTGAATCTGTCGAGGTTCGAAGTATTCCCGTTGGCGTGGTGTGATAGTTTGGAGTGAAAGTGCTTGCTCAAGTGTAACCCTCGTCATTTGACCTTGGTTCAGTATTACAAGGTTATCGTTTGCCTTATAGTGCGATGTTAAAAAACACTTGCACATTAGATGGCTCTCCAGAAACAAAAATCATTACTTTTATATCAAAACTGAATACTAGTTCGAAAAAATAGTTTCGACAAAAAGCTTTCTAGCACTAAAACGATTACACTAATAAATTAGAAAATATTTTAATTAAATTAAGTAATTTTTCTATCATTGCCCTCTCATTTACATTTTATTTATTTCATTTATTGGATACGTCTTTAGAAGTAACATACGTTATAAAAAAAGCGTATTTTTTAAATTTTAAAACAGGTTCAACCACCTTCGTAATAGAAGCTTGGTTTGTATGAATTACATTTCAAAAGAAGGAGAAGATAGAAGTTTAAGCAACATCATTACATATTAATCCGTTTTCAAATGAGTTCATCGCATTTTCGTACATGGGGTTTTGACTGGAAAAAAGTGATTGTGAATTCGTTACCTGCAATAATAATAATTAAAAAATGAATAGTAGTATTTAATTTATAAAAATTCGTAGGTTTTAGACTATTAATTTTAAGTAGGTTTGTGCATGAAATAGTTTAAACTATTTTTAATACTTCAAATTAATTTTCAGTTTTAAAAAACATGATGGAATGTGACTAATAAAATAGGAGTTGTGAAATTTACATCATGACAACCAAAGAAAAAATGGAAAATCAGGAAACAGGAATACTTACGGAAATGCTTTTATTTTTGTTATTAATTGTGAAGCAAATTTATTTATCGTAAAATCCGGTGTATAACGTGCACCTATTTCAGGATGAATTATTTAGTTTTAAAGTATATTCGCCGTATAACACGCACCCTCTTTTTTACAAAGAAACCTAAAATGTATACAAGCAGTTTTGAGGTCATTCATTCGAGGTATTATTCCAGGTTTTAGAAAAAAATAGTATACTTAGCGCGAGAACTACAACTTCTTAAGTACATTAAGTATGGCATTTCTTTTAAATAAATAGTATTTCGATGTACATAGATGTCTAATTTTTATAAGGTCATTTTTTTTTCAAAGCTAGCGTTTTCATACCTGGCTTTTAATACGCACCCGCAAATTTCGAACTTATTTTTTATAGGTAAAAGTGCGCATAATACGCCGGATTTTATGGTTATTTAAAGTGGACTTCTTATCTGAGAATCATTAATACTTTTAATAATATTAAATTACTTAAACAGCATAAAAATCTTAACTAACGTTACATTTGAAGCATTAATTAAGTAAAAAAATATTTTTTTTTCGTTTGAGACAATTTTTTTTTTGATTTCGTTCCATATCAGAATCTGCCAAAGCTATAGTGGCCAACTCAAATGACAGTGCGGGCCATTTCGGAAAAAGTCCCACGGGTTGCATGTAAAAATATATATCTTTGTATTAGATTTGGACCCAAATATTTATTGGAGTGAAAATGTAAAACAGAATGAATTATTATTATTGGTTAAATTATTTTTCAAGTAAACAGGCATAGACAATATAATAATCATAATGCGATGATCAAATAATGTTTAATTTATTCAAAAATAATGAGACATTTAATTCTCAATTCTTTCACTTAGTTCTTGCACGTCGATTTCAACGCGTGTATTCCCACATCGAAATTGATCTTACAAGTCTGAGCACGATTTATGTTTGATAAATTTCGTTTTCGAAAAGAACGATTTGAAGTTGTATAAATTGAAAAAGTTATAAAAATCAAGCGTGATTCTGCGGGGTATAGCTGAAATGCAACACTGACCAATTTATATTATAAAAGTATATATAAGTATTATGTAGAGTATTTATAAAAGCAGAAGCAACGTGGTAAAATAGAAACAATTATGGGATATATTTATTTGTTACAAAACACTACACAAAAAAACAAACAAAAATATTACACAAAACAATCATATTTTGTAAAGAATCTCACGTAAAACTATTCAAGGCCGGCATGTACTAAAGAAATATTAATTTAAATCTATTGAAGTTCAACATCGTTCACAAATAGATTATTTTTAATCCGTTGACATTTATCATTATTTGCATCTAGTGTTAATTACTTGAAAGTATCTTCAGACTTTTAGATCTTTTTTTTATTTTTTAAATTATTAGTTCAATAATTATGCAACTTCGCCTTAAAAATACGTTTTTTTTCTTAATGCTATTTTTTAATGAACTTTTTTGAAATATTATCACAAAATAAGTCCCAAATAATTTATGAGCGTTCTTTTGAAATATTCGTCAATCAACTATTTTTATTGAATTCAAAAAGAATGAATATCACTTTCTAGCGAACGAAATATTCTTAATTTTTAGTTATTTGAATTCTTGTGTATAATTATATCACCAAATATACACAAGAATTTAAGTAAACAAAATATTCAGAATATTTCGTTTTGAGCTTTATTTTATTCTTTTGAATTGTAAAAGTATTTTTCTACACTTCTCTCAGAAATTATTTCCCTGGTTCTTTTTGTTTCATGAGAATATGTTTTAACTTTTCTACAAATGCAATTAATAAATCTTCCAAAACAAAGAAATTTTTTTCAACCATTAATAAGAGACTGTCATGTGCCCTCATTTTTTTATACTGATTACAAAATAACCCAATTTCTCATTGGTCTTGGTAATTTTAAAAGCTACTTGAACAAATTTAATTTAGTTCTATCATCTTCCTGTGATTTGTGGCGTGAAAAATGAAGAATATGTGCTCCTTCTGTGTTCCAAGTCTGTCAGAGAAAGAAAGATCCTAGGACTGGCTATATATATCAAGGGACTTAATATAAATTGGCTTCCAAATTTTCCGTCAAATTATTTCCAACAGAAGTGTTTGTAAAAAGTTCTGTAGATTTATTGTAAATATTTGTAATACTTTATAACAGAGGTTGGAAAACTATGGCACGTGGTACGATTCTCAATGGCCTTCTACTCTACTCTGCAATTTTAGCAATTTTTGAGTGAAGGGAAGTTTGTAATGGATCTTATTTGATAAAACACCTTCAGAATCATGGACATTTACGGAATTGCGAAAAAATCTGCAACATAACTTTAAAGATAAGTTTACAGCTATTTTGTAACTTTTTGAATGCCATTGCTGGAGAGATTTAATTGTTTGAAGAGAGAAGATTGCATATGTATACTTTGCTTCCCACTTTTGGTTTCCTTATATGAAAAATATTTCGAGTCTGCAAAGAAGTTGTTTAAGGTATCCGACTATGTTCGGAACCATGATTCTAAAAAAACACATAAATGGATAATTTTCATGATATTTAGAGTCACTTAGATTAGAATACATGTATAGAATTGTTTTAAGGATATTTTGACAAATTTTTTTATTTAAATACAATATTTCGGCAAAAATTAACTTAGAATAACCTTTTTTCAAAATGTTCTCCTTTTATAAAAAATGCATCTAAAATAATAATATTTTGCCTGTATATAGCTCAGATCTCTGTACAGAGGCTCATCTAGGAATTTGAAAAAATTCACATTATTTTCAAAGTTACAACCCATTGAAATAATTATCGGCGTTTTTTTCTTAAACTTTCTCCCCTCTGTTGTCGTAAAACATGGATAAACCCATTTCTAAGTTATATATTTCAAAAATTTTAGTTGAGCCTCTGTACAGAGGACTGAGCTTTATACAGGAAAAATATTATTACAATAGAAGCCTTTTTCACAAAAGGAGAATATTTTGAAAATGGGTCATTCTATGTTCATTTTTTGTCAAAATATTGTACTTAAATAATTTTTTATTGTAATAATATTCTTAAATCAATTTTATATACATTTTCTAATCTATAAGGAACACTAAATATCATAAATATCCATTTATACGCTTTTGCAAAATCACGGTTCCGAACGTAGTCGGATATCTTAACAACTGAGCATTCAAAATCGTGTCAAATTGAAAGTCACAAATTATTATATATATGCCCCTGATTTTTCAATATGAAAGTAGAGTGGTACCAAGCACACACTAGGTTCGCATCAAAATTTATATTTATTTTTTATTTAACTAAAGGGTGTTTTTTTAGAGGTATAGAACTTTAAATTGCAATAAAACAACGATGTATTATTCGATTGACATGAATTTTTTTTATTCGAAAGATAATCTTGTGGCATTACATTTTAAATATGATTTCTGGCATAGGACTGCCACGGCTGGCTCGGATGTAGTCCAATCTGGGCGTCCAATTTTCGATGACTTTTTCCAACATTTGTGGCCGTATATCGGCAATAACACGGCGAATGTTGTCTTCGAAATGGTCAAGCGTTTGTGGCTTGTCCGCATAGACCAATGACTTTACATAGCCCCACAGAAAATAGTCTAGCGGTGTTAAATCAGAAGATCTCGGAGGCCAATTCACAGGTCCAAAACGTGAAATTAGGCGGTCACCAAACGTGTCTTTCAATAAATCGATTGTGGCACGAGCTGTGTGACATGTTGCGCCGTCTTGTTGGAACCACAGCTCCTGGACATCATAATTGTTCAATTCAGGAATGAAAAAGTTAGTAATCATGGCTCTATACCGATCACCATTGACTGTAACGTTGTGGCCTTCATCGTTTTTGAAGAAGGATTCCACCAGCCCATAAAGCGCACCAAACAGTCAGTTTTTCTGGATGTAACGGTGTTTCGACATACACTTGGGGATTAGCTTCCCTCCAAATGCGGCAGTTTTGTTTGTTGACGTAGCCATTCAACCAGAAGTGCGCTTCATCGCTAAACAAAATTCACTTATGAAAATATCGGGAACAACGGCAATCTCGTTTTGGGCCCATTCGACGAATCTACGCCTTGCTTGATGATCGTTTTGATGAATTGCCAAACGAAACTGAGAATAAATCACTTGACAGCTGTTAAATCGGTCGCCATCTTGGAAAGTAATGCCAACTTAAACTTCTATACCTGAAAAAAAAACACTCTTTATAATGAAGAAAAATACTTATATTTTACATTGTCTATTTCTTATTTTAATAAATATGTTTAGAAATGCATAATATAGGTACAATTTTTTTATTTTTGTTGAAGAAATGGTTATATTTTTTATTCTGTTTATTTTTATGTTAAGAAATATCTTTAAATGATACAAAATTAATATAAAATAAACCTGTAAATCTGTATTATTCATATCTATTCTCTAACTCTGCATGTATTTTCGTGGGAATTGAATTGCTACAAAAATTTCCTACTGTGTGGCACGCTTAATCATATTGGTAGATTGGTTTGGCACGCCACAACTAAAAGGTTACTGACTCCTGTTTATAACCTCAAAATTCTTTTTTCCCTTTATAATGCGAGATTAATACTTACCTCTGTGAGCCCCGTGGGATACTTCGTGGCGCACGGGGATTTTATAAATTTTTTCAATACATAAAAAAAATTATACCACCAAAGGCTAATTTAACGAAAACGAATATTCCTCATATATTTTTTTGCGAAAAAGTGAAGTTTATATTCACGTGAATAAGGCAACTGTATTCCATTTCACGATTATGATAGATCTAAATCGTGGTTAAAGTATTTAGATCAATCTGTGGCTTTCCGTTTTTGCTATATTTTTTTCCTTTTTCTTTTCCTGCTGTAGGGGAGTCTATTTCCTTTAGGTAAATCACGTTAAGAGTCTAGTGTAGCTTGTGAACTCAGATTTAAAAAATACTCTATTCTTTTTAATATTTTAAAATCTGAGGATATTCCAAACACGCGGTAGAATTGCTTTTTATAATTAATTTGTTAAATTGTTCATGTTTAACTAATTGTGTGTATTAATGCGAATAAAAAATACGTGATCATTATTTTTTCTCGATAAATTAGTTGGCTATTAACAAATGGTTGGTTAAAAACAACAAATTTACAATTTAAATACTAAAATGTTTTCTTTGGCCAATTAAAAGTATATTTTGAAGACTGAGGTAAATAATTACCGTAAAATCCGGCGCATAGCGCGCACTTTTAACTAAAAAAAAAATAAGATCGAAATTTACGAGTGTGCGTTGTACGTCGGGTATAAAAATGAGATCTTTAAAAATAAAAAAAAGATGAGCATAACAAAAATTATACTTCTACATGTATCAAAATATTGTTCCTTTAAAAGATATATTTCTTATAAATTTAAAGGGTTGTAATTCTAAAAATTGTAATTCTTCTTCTTCTTTTCTATTTTTCTAAAGCTTGGAATAGTACCTCAAATAAATTACTTCAAAACGTAAGAGCATTTGCTCATGCGCATTTCAGGTTTCTTCGTAAAAAAGGGGGCGAGCGTTATACGGCGAATATACCTAAAAACTAAAGTTTGCTGCTTAAAGGTGTATTTGCGCATTATACGGCAGTGCGCGTTATACGCCGTATTTTACAGTAATTAAAAGTTAGGAAATATCGAATAATCTTTTTCTAAAAACTTAAATTCTATATCTGGAACTCAGGTTTATATAGAATACATGCTAACAAATACGTATCTGGTCTTTGCAACAGATTTAATCATAATGAGCCGATTTTCTTTTTTATTGAAAACATTTATAATTCCCCGTGTACCGCAAGGTATCACATGAGGCTTTCAGGAGTATGATGCGGAATAAGTAGCAATAAATTACTATTCTAGAGAAATTAAGAATTGTATTACGAAAATGCATGATTGTTAGGAAGATAGTAAACTTCTTCAACAAGACGGGACTGATAATGCTTTTTTAAAACGAACAATACTTTCAACGGTAACAGGTTTGAAAATCTTGGAAAAAGTCGAAAAGCTCCAAAAGGATTTTTTCTTTCAATGAAATAAATCCCCCCACGAATTATGTGTGGAAACATATAATGATCCCAAACTCTTTCAACGAAGAAATAAGATTAGTATTTCAGCTCAAGATGAACAGTATTTGAGCCACACACTTCATTCACAGTTTCTGGAAAAGAGTAAATTTAAGGTATCCGACTATGTTCGGAACCGTGATTTTAAAAAAGCGCATAAATCGATATTTTCATGATATTTAGTGTCACTCAGATTAGTATACATGCATAAAAATGTTTCAATGAGATTTTGACAAAAAATTTACTTAAATATAATATTTTGGCAAAAATTAACTTAGAATAATCTTTTTTCAAAATGTTCTCCTTTTGTGAAAAATTCTATTATAATAATATATTACCTGTATATAGCTCAGTCCTCTGTACAGAGGCTCAACTATGAGTTTTGAAAAATTCAGATTATTTTCAGAGTTACCACCAATTGAAATAATTATTGGCGTTTTTTCTTAAAATTTCTCCCCTCTGTTGTCGTAAAACATGGATAAACCCATTTCTAAGTTATATATTTCAAAAATTCCAGTTGAGCCTCAGTAGAGAGGTCTGACTATATAGAGGCAAAATATTATTTTAATAGAAGCATTTTTCACAAAAGGAGGACAATTGGAAAAAAGATTATTCTAAGTTAATTTTTTGCCAAAATATTATATTTAAAAAAAATAAAAATTTTTTGTCAAAATGTCCTTAAAACAATTTTATGCATATATTCTAATCTAAGTGAAACTAAATATCATGAAAATTATCCATTTATGTGCTTTGCAAAATCACGGTTCCGAACGTAGTCGGTACCTTAAGCACATTTAGATTGATTCTTCAACAATGAAATTATGAGGTTTAACTGATCAATTAATTTGTTAGACTGATTATGTTTGCATAAGAAGCGAGCTCAAAGTATTTGTTTAAAAATACATTAGTAGGGGGCTACTGTACTGCCCATATCGATGAAAATGTGGTTCCAAAAAGTTCTGTATTATCATGCAGTATCGTCCATATTTTCCACTGCAAGATCTGCATCAGGGATTTCATAATATCTCGTATTGAATTATATATTACTTATATATTTTTGAAAGAAGCTTCAACGGCTAATGTTAGCAGAATGTGTTGGCCAAACTACATTTCTAAAACTAACCCCATCCAGGCTCATTTTATTTCTGGATTATGGATAAAAAAATATCAATTTTTTATGCTTTTTTTCACACATATCTTTAACACACATATCTTTTTAAATATAATAGCATCATTCGCACATAAAATTTCCTAAAAATTAATGTTGAAAAAATCTATTTAAATAAATGAGTTATTTACCTGTAAAAAATATATTTATGGCTTTCTGTATGGCAGAAATCATTAGACTTTTGTGTTAATTCACACTAACTATAAATATAGGGTGTTTTTTAGAGGTATAGAACTTTAAATTGCAATAAAACAACGATGTATTATTCGATTGACATGAATTTTTTTTATTCGAAAGATAATCTTGTGGCATTACATTTTAAATATGATTTCTGGCATATGACTGCCACGGCTGGCTCGGATGTAGTCCAATCTGGGCGTCCAATTTTCGATGACTTTTTCCAACATTTGTGGCCGTATATCGGCAATAACACGGCGAATGTTGTCTTCGAAATGGTCAAGCGTTTGTGGCTTGTCCGCATAGACCAATGACTTTACATAGCCCCACAGAAAATAGTCTAGCGGTGTTAAATCACAAGATCTTGAAGGCCAATTCACAGGTCCAAAACGTGAAATTAGGCGGTCACCAAACGTGTCTTTCAATAAATCGATTGTGGCACGAGCTGTGTGACATGTTGCGCCGTCTTGTTGGAACCACATCTCCTGGACATCATGATTGTTCAATTCAGGAATGAAAAAGTTAGTAATAATGGCTCTATACCGATCACCATTGACTGTAACGTTGTGGCCTTCATCGTTTTTGAAGAAGGATTCCTCCAGTCCATAAAGCGCACCCAACAGTCAGTTTTTCTGGATGTAACGGTGTTTCGACATACACTTGTGGATTAGCTTCCCTCCAAATGCGGCCGTTTTGTTTGTTGACGTAGCCATTCAACCATAAGTGCGCTTCATCGCTAAACAAAATTCGCTTATGAAAATCGGGAACAACGGCAATCTCGTTTTGGGCCCATTCGACGCCTTGCTTGATCCTATTTAAAATGTAATGCCACGAGACTATCTTTCGAATAAAAAAATTCATGTCAATCGAATAATACATCGTTGTTTTATTGCAATTTAAAGTGCTATACCTCTCAAAAAACACCCCGTAGAAAGCTTCTAATACCTAGATTTAATCTTGAATTACAAATTTTATTTACATCTCATTTGCATTTGCATAAATGCTTATGAAATTATGAATCAAAATTTGATCGTTTATGAACACACGGGGTACTGCACATAACTCGATATCTCAACCTGGACAGTAGATTCTTGTTTCTCTTCTTCCCTTTACTGTCTGTCTTTGAGCAGCAAATAATACACCGTCGTGTTGGATTAGTTTTTTTTTTATCTCTGTTGAAGGAATGTAGTCAACAAAGTGTTTTTCAGACAAGCGTGAAGAAGGGGGGATCAGCCGAAGGGTGTACTATTTTTACAGAAAATTCCACCGAGTGGTACTTTTCAATTATTCGGAACCATAAAAAACACATGGAAAATAATTCAGGGAAGATCTACTGCGCAGTCTAAGTTTTCACAGTGCCCAAGCTCAGCTCGAGAAAAGCCGGGAAGGGGTTAACCAATCCATTAGAATGTGATATATTGTATTTTTTAATTCCTTCTCTCTAATGTGAATAGAATTATATAATTGAACTACGTATAGATATTTATAATTATATATTTCAATAATAGTTTAAACTGTATAAGAGTTTTTTAATAATTCTTCTACTCAACTGTACGAAAGTTCAAAATTACTCATTTCAACATTAATTGAAACATTTTTGTGTATTTTCCACATTTATGATACTTATTTTTAATGTTCCGTACCTTCATTGTATTTATAAAATCAATAGTTAGAAAACCAATTGATGATAAGTAAAAGGAAAATGATAAAACAAATAAAAGTATTCTAATAAATGAAAAAAATTTAGTGCATTTAACTTTAACCGTTATATTTATTTACCAGATATTGAAAAATGTGTCAAGGTACTCATTTTTTAGTAATTATTATATTGCATTAAATTTGTCTTTAGGTTCTTTCATCTTGTCTTAATTTTTTCTTCTTTTTATAAAACGAATACAAAAGCAAAATATGCAGAAGAGTATTTGAAAAATGATACAGACATTCATGCTTTACATTTTACAGGCTGTGTTCGTCTAGAACAGGGGTGTCGAACCTTTATATATCAACGTGCCATTTTTTCTAAAGAAATGTTAAATGAAGTATACACGTGCCGTCAAATAATTTTGACTTGTGATTATTGGGAAAATAATAAAACTAAATACCAACAACATAAATCTCTTTATTTACTACAGAAAAATACAATTTGTATTTTATAGTAGTAAATGTTTTAGTGAAACGTGTAACTCAAATTATATAAAGTAACATTGTGTGATTTCTGCTGTTGCAGATTAGATAACAAATAAATTATATGAGGATTGTGTAAGATGTTACTTTTAGTGTTATTCATCTCTGAAAATAATGACTCGTAGGCATAGGTCAATGAAAATATGGTTAAAATAGCATGAGCCTGCTTCTTCAAACAGTACAACGAATCTGGATTAGAATGTAATGTTTCCAAAATTTCGTTACTGGCATTTTTTACTTATATTTCTTGTTAATCTTTCTGTTTCAATCACTTCTAACTTTTTCTTTGTTTCAATAAATTTTTGAATCCATATTGAACTAGACTAGAAATCAATAAGTTGCACTTCAAATTGTACAATTTACAACATCGAATTGGGAAAAGTTCAGTTTATTAAATGATGTCACATCAGGGTTCATAATAAACTTGAGCGTTTCTGATATAATGCTTTGAACTGGGAAATTCTCACTAAAAATTCCTTGATTAAAGAATCAATCACGGTTGATCGCTTTGATCGGTGGCGTGCCCAAAATATTGTGTCACGTGCCATCAATGGCACGCGTGCCAATGGTTCGCCATCCCTGTTCTAGAACATGTGAGGACAATGTAATACAATTACTTACTAACTTAGCTTCATATTTGAAGAACTGTTAGCAAATGATTTACAAAGAATTTTCTGTTAGTTAATAGTAGATGATTTCGTTACGGAAACGTGTAATTGGTCGGATGATTGTTATCAGGGCATAGTTCGTTCATAAAACAAACGAAGTCATATTATTTGGGCGTTCAGTTTTCATCGGAAATACTTTAAAAATCAAGGCTGTTTGACTTTTAATTTTGTGGCTTACGGATCTATGGTCTTTCACTTTACGAAAAAAGAAGTATAATTACTTTGAATTTGAAAATTGTTCATATAATTTGCAATATTCTTTAAATCAAAGTAAAACTTGTTAAAATAATTTCGAAATTTGCAAAGATTTCACACAACTCTCAAGATTTTATTAAAAAAAACTTAGAAAATAGGGTTTTGAAGAAATTACATTTGTAGTTTTATGCAGGGTGTTGCCGCATTCGATCAACAAATTCAGAGGGGTTATAGTAAGCGGCATGAGGACGACAAATGACCATAGAACATGGGGTCGAAAACCACGCTTATAGGAGTAATTCGCAAAAACAATTATAAAAGATGTGATATCGAGTGCAATGAAAAAGGATAATAAGAGGTAAGAAATACATTTATTAGACGTAAAGCATGATTGAATTTTTGAATTTGAACTTTTGTTTCGGCGTTAAAAACTATAGTCGGATATTTTCTAAAAGGACTTAGTATATCTATTGTTATAATAACATTTATTTTTTTCCTTTAACATATAAAGTTAAAATGAAAATAAAATTGTATTTTTATTGGTTTCTTATAATTTTTTAGCAATGCAATTGTTACAGCGATTGAAATTTCGAAGATGTTTGTGTTTAAAATATTATTAATATAGCTTTGATATAGGTAAAATGTGTTTAAGGCTTGAATTTGAATTCTTGTCTTTTAATACTATCACGATAGAAAAAAAAGAGTTCTATAATTAAACATATGGTAATATATAGATAATGCTATTGTAACTTCGAGTTTTCAAAAAGCATTTGCGCTTTAGAGAGAATGTCTACGTAAATTAAAAACCTTATCCTCTTAAGATTTAGCCATTTTCCGGTTATTTAATATTCTGTTGCGTTCAAGCTTATAAAAATAGTTATTTTTCCATTTTTCAATTATCTAACAACAAACACATTTTCTGCATTCGTACGATTTGCATATAATAATGAGAGGGAAAAATGCATATAAGAGGTATTTTGAATTGAAATTTCTATTTTTCTTAAATTATTATGATGCGAGTATATATTACGAGAAGGAAGGGGAAGTTATGGAAGCGGAATAAATGACGCCGAATATTCATTAATTCTATGTTTTTTTTGTTATTGTTTACAATTAATTTGAAAACCTCGAATGCGTCTTTCTTCAAAAAGGAGAATGAATAGAAAGAGAGAATTTCCTTATTCCTTCTAAAGACATCTGTTATTACTTAAGAAACTATTAATCAATAATTTGGAAATATGAAAGACAAAATAATCTTATTTTGAATTGTTATAATTTGAATTCTTTACAATGATTGAATTTTAAAAAGTAATACATGAAGGGAAAAAACCATTTTTATTTTCTTGATGTACTTAAAAAACAGAATTCTTACATTATATTTCTGAAAAATACGATAAAAGCAATTTTTAAAAAATTAGAAAACTGGTATATTTTGAATTTAATTTTTTATATATTTTTTTTATTGAATATCATACCAGAGTAATTCCGAAATTTTTGAGATACGCGCAAACGAGAAGTTACCAAAAGAAAAAAAAATAACGGTTTTTAATTTGAAAATATAAAGTATTTTAACACATCAGACGATTTTTTACTGACTTGCTTCAAGTTATTTAGAGTAGAATAAATTTTAGACAGAAGAGAAAATGAAGTTGAGACACGAGAACATTATCGTGCTATGATTTTCTATCATTTTAAAGCTAGATTAAATCAAGACGAATGCGGCACAACGGCTGCAATGAATCTCCATGTCCTACTACTGTATTCAGATGGTTAAGAAAATTTTGTAGAGTTCAGAATTCTCTTAAGGATGAAAAACACACAGGAAGGCCGCGGTTGGCAGTAATCTCAGATAATGTGTCTGCCATACGAAAAATGTTAATGGATGGTAATTGCTGTATCTACCAAATTATACAGAATTAACTACTTAACATTGGATCCACAGGAATACACAAAATAATTCATGAAGAATTATATACGAAAAAAGTAATTTGCCGTTGAGTTCCCTATAATCGAACTGGGCACCAAAAAGAGGTGCGTGTTTGATTCAGTAAAGAAACCTAAATGATGGTGGCCACCGCGTCATTTCTAAAATTGTTACGGGTGATGAATCGTACATACCGTTTTTTGATGTTCAACTCTGCAAGAAAACAAAGATGATCCCACGCCGATAATGGTGAAAAAGCCAACAAGCAATGAAAAAAGTAATGCATGCCGTTTTCTTCAGAAGTACCGGCTTGGTCAAATCCATCAAATTGGAGAGACAGAAGACAGTAACAGCTAACTGGTATACTACTAAACGTCTTCCAGAAATTCTCCAAGAAGTGAATGTTAGGGGACTAATGCTTCACTGTATTAACAGTTGAGTTTCTTAAATAAAAACAAATTACAAAATGATAGAACATCCATTTTATTCTCCGGATCTAGCTATGTGTGTGATTTTTTTTGTTATTTTTTAATCTAAAAAAGAGCCTACGTGGATGTCGTTTTCATTCAGAAGAAGGGATTTACGTGGCTATAAATGAATTTTTTTCATCTATTCCAAGAAATGAATAGTTTGAGGCACTTAATCTGAGGATAATTCATCTGTGCAAAAGTGCATTGATTTGCTGGAGGAGACTACTTGGAACACTCCTAAAATTTTTAAGTATAACTTTAAAAACCTAGGTGTATCTCAAAAATTTCAGAATGCCCCTCGTATTTCACATGAATCACAGTTGACATGAATTTTTTTGTGGAAATTTAAAATTTTTCTATGAATTTCATTCATGTTAACATGAATTTTAAATCTTAATAAATTGTAATAAGTAAATAAAAAAACTGCATCTGAATGAAAGTGCTCCTTATGTAATGAAAATGATTTTATTCTCTAAGAGTGATTCTTATATATATATCCTTTTTTGTTGTTGTTATATAGGCGTTTAATAGTTTGAGGACTTGGCGGCACACTGGTATAAAACTTGGTGGGAAAGGGGAATTTTATCTGAATATAGACTGAAAAAAAATTACAGGAATCATGTTTGACTTTATGAATAACATTATTATTTTTGAATTTTTGCTATTCTTTTGTTGCCTTTTGCAATTATCCTTGTTTAGTGGTTATATAGAAGAAAGTGGGTTACATAAATATATATAAAGTTACAAGGATACGCTATTTACCTCCAAAAATTTAATATTCCCACTGGTAACATAATTCAAGAATTTTGTGGTACAATGGTTGAGAATTAGTGCTCTTAAGGAAGCAGTAACTGTATTTAATTTTCGAAGAAATAGGGGAAACCCTCCGTCGTATTAAATGCACATATTGATTAATTTTTAATATTTAAAATTTGGATTTTTATGCGTATTAGGTGTGTAGTGTGTGGTTTGACACGATTGAAAAAAGGAAACTATTTAAAGCCATATTTTTCTTTTTTGTCACGCATAAGTTTATAAAAACATCAGAAAATCTTTCTTCTGATCTTGATGAACAAGCAACTATATTATAATATATTAACTTATTTTTAAAAGAAATATTGGATCAAGTGTATCTCATGGCACAATATTTTGTTCTGAGAAAAAGAATAAATATTTTGAAAATTTAAACACTTGTATTACTTTGGAGGTAAATGTATTGTGTAAATTACATATGACTTAAAATTTAAAATTAAAAAGAGAGTTCTCTTGGAAAATGGGAAAAATAAATAAATTGTAAAATAATAATCTTTTAAATCCCATAAAAATACAAAAAGTCTTGGAAAATGATACGAAGATTGAAATCTGAGAATTTATATGCACAATTGAGCATTAAATTATTATTTTTTTTAAAGGTATTTGTATCCTGAATTATATATTTCTTCGAGGTATTTTGTAGAAATGAGTCAATACAAGTTTAACAAGACGAAAAGTTATTTTTCTGATGTGATGGTGAATTGACAAAATATTTAAATAATAGTATTAAACTTTACTTAATGAATGGTAATTGAACTTTAAAGAAAGAATACTGAACTTATACTTAAATAAAAACCCCAAAAGATCATTTGAGCTTGTAGAGACATTAAATTATAAGCTGTGCGATAGAAAAATTCTACATACCGTAAATTCCGGCGTATAACGCGCACCTATACTTTCAAGCTGCATTTTCGAACTTATAGGTATGTTCGCCGTATAACGCACACCCCCTTTACGAAGAGTCATTTATTCGTTGTATTACCTTAGGTTTTTTAATAAAATGGCATACTTATAGAACTACAATTCTTAAAATTCATGGGGTATGTCATTTCTTTTAAATGAACAGTATTTAGATCTATGTTAAAGTCTAATTTCTTTTATGCTCATCTTTTCTTTAATTTTTAAAGCGATCACATTTTTATACCCAGCGTATAACGCGCACCCTTAAATTTCGATCTTATTTTTGGTATTAAAAGTGCGCGTTATACGCCGTATTTTACGGTGTATTAAAAAATGAAGCTTTGAATCACAATCAAGAAAAACTGAACATTTTTCTGGAATTAAAAAGTCATTTTTCAATACTTTTTTTAAAGATAAATTAATCAAAATCCATCTATCTATTTTTGATGTTAGAAGCCCCTATAATTTCTGCTTTTGAATATTAGTATTTTCAAACAATAGTTTCAAAAGATGTTTTAAATAATCTGTGATTTTTCATTACCAAATTTAATTTCTGCATTAACAAATTTAATTATGATGTCTTACATCTCTTTTGATAACAATTTATTTTCTGCCAGATATTTATTTAGAAGATACATCAAATTAAAAGATAGTTTTAGTTTTGCTATTATTAGAAAAAAATATTTACAAATTCTCTATGTGGAGAGTTTGAAATGATTCCTCAAACAATGCTGGTGAATTAACATTTCAATTAAATTTATTTTTTATAAAATATCAAGAACATTTTAAATTTCATTCTTTACTTTTATTTTATTTACAAAAATCTTTCACCGAATAATTGCTTGCATTGTTTTCAGCTTTATTTTTAAAGATTTTTAAATAATTTGATGTAAAAGTATTTACGTAATACATACAATGGATATTAGTTTGAATAATGAATTGTTATTTGATTGAAAGTATTTAATTTGTTCCCCCATTAATTTTCTTTGGATAAATTTTTCCAAATTCCATTTTTGTTTCTGTGTTAGTTTTTTTTACCAGCTTTGAAACTTCTCTAACGTTTTCTAATATTTCCAGGCGAAAGTTGTAGTTTTTTTAAGGTATCCGTCTAGTTGCGACAGCATTTTTTTAAATAAAATATAGATATGCAGATTTTTTTTTTTGGGGGGATTGATTTATTTAGTGCATTAAAAAATATGCTAAAGTTAAGAAGAGAAAAAGAAATTATTATTACTACAATAGGAAAAAATTGGTAAAAAATATACAACAAATTACGTAATCGGGACCCATTCTGTACAAAAAAGTTTATGAACAAATTTTCAATTTTGGTGTGTTGCTTTGCTATTCATTTTTAAATGACCTTCAGGTTAAGAGATATTTTAATTTTAACGAACACTAGAACACTTTATCTTAGCTATTATAAAAAAACAGTGATTATATTCACATAAGGGGCTGTTAATTTTGTAACAAAACAGTGATTAATAAATCTGAGGGTTAAAACACTTCTACTATTATACAGAATATACACAAAAAAAATTTCAGATAATTATTTTTAAAACTTTTTGAGCAATTGCTGTTTCTATTTGAGCATTTTCACCCCCATTTTGAGTATAACGCATTTTAAAGTATGACATCTTGCTTAGAGTAGAGGCAACTGCTTTTACTAAAAACACTTGAAGTTTTTGTTCTAGTGAATCGAAAATAAAAACTTGATACTTTTATAAAGCTGATACGATGGTGCCTATGAAATAAAATCATAAAAGGATTGTCAATTTTTGGCAAAATTCCCAATTTTAGGGTAGTCGAATACCTTAAAGTCACATAAGCATGGCCTGAAAGATTAAATCCTAGACCTTTTCCGAACACTAATAGGAATTTTTTTTAATGAAAACAATTCCTAAACGTACTGATTTTTATCTTGGGTATATGTAATCACACACACACAGGAACTCATAATATTTTTTTAATGAAACTCTGTGTCACCTGTCTGATTTTTACGAGGAACGATGCAGGCATTGTTTTCAATTTCCCTTTGATCACGTGACCTGTAACATCCGTGCTGAAGCATCGGGACATCCGAAAGGATAAAGCTCGATAAACTAAATAAACATAAGCAACAAGGTCGAAAGAAGAGCCACTCTTTTAATATTCGTGACTCCTCTGAAGAAGGGTTAACCGAGTAAGTAGCTTCGAAAAAAAATTATTTTTTCCCTTATACATTCAAATTATTTTTAATGACCAGAATAGGAATAATTATGGTAGAATCCAAAAGTAAATCTTTAATTTTTGTAAAGTTAGATGCCAGATTTATTTTGTGTGCTCCCGTTCACCAATAGGTTCAAAAACTAGATGCCATTTCAAAATCAAAATGGCCGAATATTGATTCCATAAGCAAAAAGTTGAGAAAAATGAAGAAATATTATTATTAATATATATGTATACAAGTATATCTTACTAAAAAACCTATTTTTTAAACTCAATAATACAAAGAAAATTTATTTCAAAGTATAACTAAGAATTAATTGACTTTGATAGCTCTTTGACTATGAAATCTTAAGAAAATTCTTGTAAATTGTATTGAAATGTGATTGTAAATTTTTCAACACTGATATCTCTACAATAAGTACCCTGTACGGGCACTGATATTTTTTTCTTTCTATTTTTGATTTGCCCATATTTTTAATTCTTCTCGTGAGGTTATTAGTGCTAGTGTTTTTAAGAGATGCAGTTTATCCATGATACTGAAATACTTTTCATCCCAGATTTTCTTTGTGATGAAGGCGGGAGAATTTTTCATTTAAGGCAGGAATTTTAATTCTTGAAAACATTCGATAAAGAACAGGAATCGCCAAGGCAATGCGCACTTTGTTATTTGAGAAGAGAAGAAAATGGAAAGATAATCCAAATAAGTAATATAAAAATATTTTTTAAGTCAATTCCTATTTAGACCAACAAAGAAAAATTTTATTTTAGTTGCTTTTTATTAAATAGTTACAATTAATATAAATATGACAAAATCATAATTTTAATTGACAAAATAGAAAGTGATTTTCCTTGCAATTTTCCATTTTCCTTTCTATATAGGGTATTGGACTATTTTTTTGTTTGTTACAATTTATTCATTGATTAAATTTAATTATTATAATAAAATAGTATAGTAAAAAAGAAATCAATCTCTCAGAAATTAGTCCATCCCAGTAGGGATTCGGACTCACGACTTTTGGATTAGATGTCCAACGCACTATCCATTGCGCTACAGGGACACAACGAACGATTCTCCTTTCTATATATGCTGTTGTACCATTATTTTTGTTTTTTACTATTTATTAATCTTTTAATGTAATCAATGAATTAATATTTGAAAAACTGTATTAAAATTAAAGTGTCATCCACTACAAGTTTAAAAAAATGTATTTGACTTGAGTGGATGAATAAAAAATATTTTATTAACGATTGAAAATTTGTGAACAAGATATTTAAATATATGTATATAAATAAATATACATAGGGAGAGTGTGAACTAATAATAGAAATTGAAAAAGCAAACATTCAGGTTTTTTTTGTGCTCCACAGTTATAAAATAAAAAATAATGTGAAAATTTTAAAACTGAAAATTATAAAATAAAATTCTTTCATTTTCCCGTTCTGTTAAGTTTTGTACCTTGTTGCATGCAATAAAAAATGTGCCTTTTTTGGAACATTTTGGGCAAAAAAAAAAATGACCGCTTAACGAATCGATGAGACATATTCTTAGTAAAAGTGTTAAAAAATTAGTTATCCTCATATATGAAAAAGCTTCGAAATTCTGCTTTTATTTCTTTATTCATCGTAAATAAACTAAAAATGAAAGTTATTTTCTCCGTTGGAAAAAATTTCTTGACCTGTATTGGAATTGAAACATTTTTTAACGGTACCGGCAGACGTTCTAAGTCACTAAATACTAATACTTCCTTCTTAAAACCGCAAGACTCATACAGAAGTTCTTTTTCCAGCGTAATTTTTTTTATTCTTGCATAAAATAAGAAAAATCTTTTTAATGTTAACACGTGAATAAACTGAATCATGATACACGCATTGAATTTTATTTGAAGTTAAAGGCACACTGATATTCAACTGTATAAAGCTTATATCCTTACTAAATTTTTTTTGAAATGGAATGTAATATACGATAGTTAAAGCAGTTTCATTATCATTAGTACAAAAATGATGATACTATTCAGAAAACCTTCCATTATTTTCGAAAAACCATAGTTTTCCAACAGTGCAAAACAAATAGAAAAGTTCTGAAATAGAACAATTTTATATATTGATTAGTTTTGTTTTGTTTTTCAAAATATTTTATTTATTGATTTTCTTAAAAGATTTTTTTTTTTCGTGATAAAATACCTCTGGAATGCAATATTTTCTTTGGAAAATTTCAAGAGGCGATTTGCGCATGATGCATGAAATATAAAGGAATTTTTTACACAAAAATGAAACAATACATTCTAGGATAAGATAAACTACTACTCCGATATTCAGACACGAATTTGATGAGAGTGCAGAAAAATAATCAATGAGTGTTAATCACTAAATATAACACTCGTACTTATCCTCTGATCCTGTCGCATGATTCATGAATTTTTCCTTCCAATCATCGATTTTTAAAATGTAATATTGTTCCTTTTTTAAAAATTTTTTTAAATATATAGTTTTTTGTTAACATAATAATATTTAATTTTAAGGGGACATGGTAGATTTACGAAAAAAAATTTTAATTGAAGGATTTTCAAATTTTTTTTGTTTTCTCTCGTGTGTAAACTATGTAAAACAGGTTTTGTGCTCAAAATTTCATAAAAAGCTCTAGCCATTTAATTTTTTAAGGAAAAAACTTAAAATTTGAGAAGTTATTTTATATATAAAATACTACTCTTCCCCTACAAAAACTTAGGTACACGCATGAAATTTGATTTAGAAGTACATCATACTATGTATAACAAAAGTTGGTATGGCTTTTACGATAACATGCGATAATATTCATACAATATTTTTTTTTATGAATGATTATTGAAAATTCCTTAAAAAATGTATAAAAAAACTTTTTTTAAAAATAAGCATTGCTTTGATTTAAAAATGCCTACCAACTTTTGTTACATGCACTATTAGCAATAGGCAAAAAAAAAAAAAATTCAAAACATTAAGTACAATAGAAAAAAGCCTTAGCATTTTAAAAATGAATACAAACTAGTTATTTTATCTTTCTGAGATAAGTCAGTTTAAAGTTTTGATTTGCCACAGGGATGTGAATAAAAACGAAAGTAAAAGATATAATTTTGCATTTTTTTATATTTAGAGCTTTCAAATTTTTGTGAAGCTATAGAAAAATATGTACAGAATAATTTAGGCTAAAAAAAATTAGATTTGATTTTTTGACCGATTTTTGTCAATTGAATAGTACCGCGTCTTCTTAAAATGAAATTATGTTATGATATTGTATATATATACTTCTATGTAGTTTAGATTTAAATTAGCTATATAGCACTCAAGAATGTGAATAACGATTATACAGTCGACTCTCGCTAATTCAAACCTTCGATAATACGAATCCTTCGATAATTCGAAGTATAAGCTCCCCCTAGAAAATCTATTAATATTTCTAACTAAAACAATATGTTTTGGTACACTCAATACTACGTATAAGAAATTGAGTTACTTATCTTGTTTAAGTTTAATATATATATGTGGCAGCCAAAGCCAAGCAGTTTTCGCGCGCAGGCGCAGCAAATCCAAACTAAAACTCTCGAACATTAGAGAGAAACAGCAGAGAGAACGCGAGAGGTGCGCGAGCAGGCGTTACCTTCTGCATATCATTGTCAAACTTATCTACCTTTTTAATTAATTTTTGTTAAGTTTTAAAATAAAATAGAAGAAAGACAAACGTCTTGGACTCCTTGTGGTCTCCCACATATATATATATATATATATATATATATATATATATATATATATATATATATACAAATATATAAACGAAAATATAAAAATAAACAGATAGTTATAAACCTAAGATAACCATAAATAGGAAGAAGAAGGCACAGTAGTACAATGACAGACTCCTGGCCTTAGGAACCAGGATTGCAGGTTTAAACATGTTTTGGGGCCGGCCAACCTTCACCTGTAGTTTGTCATACTATGTACCAAGAGGAAAGGGAAGAATTAATACTAAAAAAGAATAAAAAGAAGTAAACAAGTTTTGAATATGAAAGCAAAGAGTTAAATAACAATGATATAATAGAAAAGTAAAAGAGTATATACAGTAGCCAAAATTAGAATCTGTTAAGAAATCATAATTAGGCTATAAGCTAAATTGCTTACAATAATGAAAAAAAAAGTAATTCACATTCACACACACACACATAAATTTCTTCTATATTTAGGTGCAATGCAGCCAAAAATAAAAAAGTAAATATAATCCAAAATATAAAATATAAAATCCAATATATATATATATATACAAATATATAAACGAAAATATAAAAATAAACAGATAGTTATAAACCTCAGATAACTATAAATAGGAAAAAGGCACAGTAGTATAATGACAAACTCCTGGCCTTAGGAACCAGGATTGCAGGTTTAAACATGTTATATATATATATATATATATATATATATATATATATATATATATATATATATATATTGTGCTGTTTTTTGTGCTTGGTGTTAGTATACTCTTGGAATTGGAATACATCGAGTAAGAATTTAGTTTCTTCGCACATTTTCATTATTATTACTTATTATCATAATCATTATTAACCTCTTTTGCAAATATTTTTGTTTATACATATTTATATTTGTCTATTTCGTCTAAATTCCTATAGTAATTTAATTTTCTAATTCTATTCTATTGATGTTATATTCACCCACGTGGGTTTTTGGGCCTTTGCCTTGGTTTATCTCCTATGATATTATGTCGAAAGTTTCTGCTGAAGGGGAAGGTTGAGATCTCGCAAAATACTATTTAACCCTGTTTCATTGTCCTAAGCCAGTGACAGCTCGGCAAACCATAATAGTTCTTTCCACTCTAGCTATATTTCTCTTTTTTGGTTTGTAAGGGTTCCATGTTCTTGGTTCTTTCGGTTTGCTCTTAAGATGTTTTAGGATTTATTAGTCTTTTTAATTTATTTACTGCTATATATATATATATATATATATATATATATATATATATATATATATATATATATATATTTGTTGCAAAAACTTGATCTAATATCTGAAACACTATAGAGCCGGGGTGGGCATTACGTCGATCGCGATCGACTGATGGACCACAGAGGCATTTTAGGGTGACCTCCTGAAGATTTTAGTAGTTAATAATTAAATACGGAAATATATTCAAGAACGGCTGAAGTATGCAGACTATATAAGTCTTCTACTGACTATAACAATGAAAACTAACTTTAGATAAAAATGTTTTATTTTTTATATATTTTGAGTTGTTTGATAATAAATGTATCATTTGATATTATTATAATTGTGGCTATTATTATTATGTTCGCATTTTGCTTTAAATGCAGCTTTAAAAGTGTTAATTTTTTATTTTAGTTCTCTAAGTACATATTCCGTATTTATTATTAATTTGTAATAAAAATTATAGACCTTATCCTACCTCACCACACCTACGACGCTGCGCATTGGTGTACACAAGAATTTTCAAGGGGGGTCGAGGGTCGAAAGTCTACCATTCTCGTATTATACCCCAATACGCAGCCAAATATATATATTTTTAATTTTGTAGATTGTCGGGAGGAAAAAACAGTAAAAAAAATTACTGTATGAATAATAAGCATTAAATAAAAAGAAATGTTGATAACAAAAACTTAATTACATTTTACGTACTGTATGTTACGGTGGAACACCGAAATCTGTTGAATGTCAACACTCATCTTGTCGCTTGGTGTGTGTCCGAAATATTTGCAAAATATCCTTATTTCTAACTTATACCGGTAAATGTCGACATTCACCATGCACTAATGGTGAATGTTGAACATGTCGGACATTTATATTTTCTTCTCCGTAATTCAGTCGCGATAAATTTTTAACCTCTCTTTCTGAGAGGAATGACCAAGAACTTAAACCACACAGCTCATTCAAAATGTTTGTATAAATTTAAACACAACATTAAAACTCCACATGTAATATTTTTGTATTTAATTTGAAACTCTGTAAGCATACGTGTTCTTCCTCCGTGGCCCGTTCTGATGTGAGTTTCATATAACACCTTGAACAATTCGTCATTGGTAACATAATACTGTATATTCATTTTTCTTGGTTTTAATGGTACAATTAACTTCTCTTCATCATTAATTTTTAAAGCGCCAAAACGTTTTAATCGTCTGTAATCCAAAGGTGTGTTTCACTTAATTTTAGCAGAAATTACTTCAGAAAGTTTTTTAGAGTACTCTTCTTTTGAAAAATAAAAACAATTGTCTTCTCGTTTACCTGCAATCAATGCATTTAACTTTTCCAGAAAAAGATCACGATTCACTGCTGTATCCATTCAGTATAAATTAGGGTATCGGGGAAAAAAATTATGAAAACGTTGTTCGCACCATCAAACCTTACATGAGACTAACAAAGCTGACTGACTCCCAGCAGAACAAAGGATTTGGCGGGAAACAGCCAATCGCCTCTTTGTTGGCTTCTCTCTTTTCGACCTCCACCAGAGTATATCTGTGATTGTCGACATACGTCGCTGAAAGTCCGAATGTACAAGATTGTATTACAATATTCGATATTTCACCGACGTATTTGGTGTGAGTCGACATTCTCCGGTGAAAGTCGACATTCTCCAATTTTGGACATCCACAGTAACAAATACATGGGATTATAATCAATCGGAAAAAAAATCACAAGGGCTATGGAGCTGGGTCCGGACCTGTAGACCCCCTCTCCTTATGTGCGTCACTGACATTGCGTGGACCGCAACAGCTTGAAAAAATTAGAAGTAGACCGCATCCTGGAAAAGTCTGCCCACCCCTGCTATAGAGTGTGAATTTGGTATTTCCTTTATTGTATCTTACTTCCTTATTTTGCACTCTGCATATTTAATGTCAATTTTCTGTTATGTTGAAACTTATGAGTTAGAGGCGTGAGTATATGTTCAATCGTGAAATTTGATGTTTACAAATCTCTTTTCTCTTGTAACTTTTCCCCCATCCCGGAGTAAGGTCAGCACGGACATTCCTTTCACCCATACGACGTCCGGTGTCAACTATCCAAAAGGGGACAGGGGCAAAAAGAGTTTTTTGTAGATAGAGAGTTACAGGAAATGTTTTATTTTAGTCTTGAGTGTAGTTACTATAAAGAAAAATAAATTTTCGTGATCCTCACCAGACTCTTTTTAGAAAAAATTGGCATGCTTAAATGAGCGATTCCTTCTTTTACATTTTACTCGTTTGAATTAATAACAAGTAATTATGTCCTTAATTTCGAATTATTTTGTATATATATATATATATATATATATATATATATATATAATATTGTAATGTTGCCTTTTTGTTCGCAAGAGCTATTTGCTTTAAATGTGTGTATCTATGAAAACAATTTTTTTAATTGTTATTTTTTGCTTTTGAGAGAGGGGCGGCATTTTCCATTTTTGTTCGGGGTGGCAGAACTGCTAGAGCTGGCCCTGGCCGTATCAATGGTACAAGGCACCAAATGCGCAATATTTTCTCACTTTCAAATAAGTTTTATTAATGCGATCATTTTTATTTATTTTGCAAAAGAGGGAATTTTGATACATGGCCCATTCAAGAGTAGCTACGCCAGTGAGTAGTGACATTATACTGAAAGTTAAAATTAAGTTGGCAATGAGTGTTTATACTTTCCTTAAATAGTTTTCATGAAAACCTTTCAACTTATATCTTTCAAATAAAGGGAAAATTATTCAAAATTTACTATTATAATATTTAAATTAAGAGACATGTTATTTTTAAAGCTTGTCACCACGGAGTAAACATCATCAGAGTAAAACCAATAATTAGACAGGCTCAAAGTAGTTATTTTCCTCTTCGGCAATCACTACAACTCAGACCGACTACACATTCTTCCGTTAGTAAATTAAAATCATTTTAGACAGTTAAGTCTCACCGCGGGTAAAATTCAAACTTCCACTCTCGGAACAAAAAAGAAACCTTGAAGACTGTTCTACTTCCTCTTTTATAAATTGTTGCCAATTTGTATTGACCAACCAAGCAAGGCATCTTCAAAAAGAATCGACTTCACCCAATCTATTTCCAATACTGTATTCAACAAATCCCAAAATAGCTCTGGCAGTTTCCTTGTTATGTTCTTATAATGGCGGTCTAATTAATTCAGGTCCGCACCTCAACGAGTACAGACGGAAATAGCAAAAGTGTTTCCGATTAAGTAATTTTTTTTTCGTTACCTGTTCCTCCCTGAAGTGGAACCGGTTCTCAGCTGTTTCCCCTTGCAAGAATTCTCTGTGGGGAATTTCTTGAGTCGAAGTGGACGGAAAGTGCTGTCCTATCGTTTTCTTGTCTTGCTCGAGTTGGGATTTTACCGCAATGTGATAGCAGTTCAGAATGTAAGTACCTGAAATCTACTTCCGAAAATGCAGAAATAAATTTATATAAATTGTCGAATTTTTTATGTAGTTTAAATGATGAGATGGATACTTTAAGGTATCCGACTACATTCGGAACCGTGATTTTGAAAAAGCGTATAAATGGATAATATTTATGATATTTTGTGTGTCACTTAGATTAGAAAATGTATATATAAAATTGTTTTAAAAATATTATTACAATAAAAAATTATTTAAGTACAATATTTGACAAAAAATGAACGTAGAATGATCCGTTTTCAAAATATTCTCCTTTTGTGAAAAATGCTTCTATTATAATATTTTGCCTGTATATAGCACAGACCTTTGTACAGAGACTCAACTAGAATTTTTGAAATATATAATTTAGAAGTGGGTTTATATCTATGTGTTTTACGACAGCAGAGGGGAGAAATTTTAAGGAAAAAAACGCCGATAATTATTTTAATTGGTTGTAACTCTGAAAATAATGTGAATTTTTCAAAAAAAAATAGTTCAGACTCTCTGGAGAAGTCGTTACTTTATATAAGCAAAATATTATTATTTTAGAAGCATTTTTTATAAAAGGAGAACATTTTGATAAAAAGGTTATTCTAAGTTAATTTTTTGCCAAAATATTGTATTTAAATATTTTTTTGTCAAAATGTCCTTAAAACAATTTTATACATGTATTCTAATCTAAGTGACACTAAATATCATGAAAACTATCCATTTATGCGCTTTTTTAAAATCACGGTACCGAACGTAGTCAGATACTTTAAACCAGTGGTTTTTAAACTGTGATCAGTAAATCCTCGGGGGTCCCCAATTTCTTCCTAGGAGGACCTCAAAGACCTCTCATTCAATGTTAAGATTTCCCTCTTTTAAAGATTAAAATATTACACCTGATATAACATGCCTTGTAAAAGAAATGCAGAACTATCTATCTCATTGGAAATTTTAATTATATTGTAATACAGCTAAGTACATTATTTACTAATTTGAAATTAGTATTTTGTCATATTTTTCTATTCCTCTTATTACATATATATTATTTCAAACTATATATATATATATATATATATATATATATATATATATATATATATATATATATATATATATACATATATATATACCCTTCTTCAAATTTTAAATCGTTAGTAAAATACATTTTATTCATCCATTCAAGTTCAAATACATTTTTTCTAAATTTGTAGTGGATGACACTTGATGTTAATACAGTTTTTCAAATATTAATTCTTTAATCCTATTTAATTAATGAATAAATAGTAACAACCAAAAATAATGGTCCAGCAGCATATATAAAAATTAAAGTCGCTCGTTGTGTCCCTATAGCTCAATAGATAGCTCGTAAGACTTCAATTCAAAGGTCGTGGATTCGAATCCCACTTGGGATGTCCTAATTTCTGCGAATATGATTTCTTTAAACTATGCTATTTTATTGGGATAATTAAATTTAATGAATGAATAAATAGTAACAAACAAAAATAGCAGTCCAACACCATATATACAAAAGGAAAAAAGAAAATAGCTTTCTATTTTGCCATTAAATATTGTGATTCTGTCCTATGTATATACATATTTATATTAATTGTAACTATTTAATAAAAAGTAACTAAAATAAAATTTTTATTTGTTGACCTAAGTAGGCATTGACTTAAATTTTTTTTTATATTACTTGTGTGTGTGTGTGTGTTAATTATATGTTTTCTATTTTTTTTAAAGAAAAATGTAAAAAAATCTGTCTAAGTATTAGAGGCAGCCTTAGGATTATATTGAGAAATTTTTAAATAACTCAAACATGTGCTGGGAGTCTGGTAGCGCTGTTCAAAATCTTGGGGATACTCGATATCAGGCTGGTGCCTAAAGGGGAGCAGTGGTGATCGAAAGTTTAAAAACCACCGCTTTAACGGATGAGTTCATCTTAAAAAAATGAGATATAAATTGCTTTTGAAATCATTAAATAATGTATAATAATAATATTAAAAAGCATTTATTATATTCTTCTAATCTTCAATAATTGAGAACGACGGGAAAATTTTTAGCCTTAGTCTTAGACCAAATAAGTCTTTAATTTATTGCGATTTTAAGAGACACAATATTTCTCAACACGTAAAAGTCTTGTAAAAAAGTGTTATTGAGAAAAAAATTTTATATTGCATGCAGCGGCATACACAAGGATATGGTTAGAGGGTTCAGAACCCTCACCCCCTTCATAGGCGAACAAATTTTTAATATTCACCACAGAGAATACCCCTTCACGCTTATGTCTAGGTATTTTTCAATTCCTACTATTAAATCACTTTCTCCCTATATATATATATCTCGTTCAAATTTTCAATCGCTCGTAAAATACTTTCTATTCATCCATTCAAGTTCAAATACATTTTTTTAAAACTTGCAGTGGATTACACTTGATGTTAGCACAGTTTTTTTCAAATATTAATTCATTAATTAAATTAAAGAATCAATAAATAGTAACAAACAAAAATAATCGTCCAATGGCATATATAGAATGGAAAGTCATTCGTCGTGTTACTGTAGAGCAATGAATAGCGCGTAGCGTTCCTGTTTTGGACTTCTAATCCGAAGATCCTGGGTTCGAAACCAACCAGTGATGGATTAATTTCTGTGAATGTGATTTCTTTTTTAGCATAGTATTTTATTAATATAATTGAATTTAATTAATGAATAAATAGTAACAAACACACAAAAAATATTCCAACACCCTATATAGAAAGAAAAATGAAAAATTGCAAGGAAAATAACTTTCTATATTGTCACTTAATATTGTGATTCTGTCATATGTATATACATATTTATATTAATTGTAACTATTTAATAAAAAGTAATTAAAATAAAAAATTTTCTTTGTTAACCTAAGTAGGAATTGACTTAATTTTTTTATTTATTTTTATATATATATATTACTTGTTTAGAATATATAAACCCCTTTTCATAAGAGAGAGGTCTATGTGTTCCACTAAATGCTCGCATGGAAAAAAAAAATTCTGATTTTATTATATTTTTTAAAACAAATTAATGTCTGTTAGAAACAACTTATAAATTATATATATACAAGCAATGTTTTCTGAAGCAGTTTATTCCATTCCATTCTTTCCAGAAGTTCAAACAACAAATTTGGAATATATTAATTCAAACATTTTACTTCAACCTAACATGCAATCGCATTTTTAATATCGAAGAATTATATTTCTAATGTAATATTTTACATTCATATAAAGAAACAGAATGAAACTCAAATTCAGATTAAATTATTTCAAAAATTTTATTCCGCGGTAACATGTAAATTGTATTTTTTAGCACAGAAGAATTATATTTCTAATGCAATATAGAATTTACATTTACATAAAAAGAGGATTTATTACAATGTGAGTTTAGCAGTCAACGCTCATGTTACAACCAATAGCGTGTCGGTCACCGATGACCGCCGGTAAACTTTCCGCTTAGCTTGTGACGGTCAACGGTGTTGGACCGTAAACTTTTTATGTCAAGCCATGCAGGTCTCTGACGATGTTAAGAACAAAAAGCATTGTCTTAAATAAAGTTCCCTAATTCAAATACTGAATATAATCTTGGAATAGTAGAAAATAGAAAATTTATCAAAAAGTTAACGCTTGATGTTATCAAGCTTTCTTTGTTGTTAATTAAGAAATAAAAGAGTACAGTGTGGAACAACGCAACGATACTGCTGATGAAATGTATTGAAATATTAAGGATAAAAGGGTTTTTTTTCTATTGTGAGTATTGCAAAAGCCTTTTCCATCTTTCCTACTATAATTTCCCGTACTTTTACCTATTAGTTCTTAAAAAAATCTTTATGAAAATTTAAATTTTTGATATTTTGTATCTTTTTTTCTTTTGCATTATATTTTTCTTAAAATTACTCACGTTATTTCTAATTATAACCTTCTAGGGAAATGACCATGCATAAAATAATTGTCTTTACTATATTAAATCGTAGTTTATAATAGTCACGTTTATAAGAAAAATATTTACTTCCAATTTCAGAAATTTCGTGAAAAGAAAACTTTTATTTCCTAATAATTCACATCTTTTTGATTGGAAAAAAAATTGATATTCATAATTTGTAATTTTATTTAATACAATGATTGCTTCAACTTTTGTGATGTTATAATCTACCTATATCACTTATTTTATGAGAAATATTAGAAACTAAATTCACGTTTAACGAATTTGACATTTGTAAGAAATTATATTATCAGTGGCGCACACAAGGGAGGTATCTTAGGGGTTCGGACACCCCATAGCCCTTGATTTTTTTTCGATTGCTTATAATATTACGTGAAATTCAATTTTGTATTTGTTATTAATAATTAATTTTATTAATTAATGCTAATTATTCATTTAATAATTAATTTTGCATTGTTTTTGTTCCCAAAAATCGACAAAATCAAAACAATACGTTGGGCGGTGTATTGGAGTATGGTACTAAACTGGTGGACTTTCGACCCTGGACCCCACCCCCTTGAAAAGTGTTTGTGTGCTCTACTGTATATTATTATTATTTCGTAAAAATCAAATGGGGAAACATTTCCACCCATGAAGAAATGGATATCACTTAATATATTTCTGATATGTCATATTGTATGTTTCAGTATTTGCATTTCATAGTTATGAAAATAATTCTAAGAATCACAAAAAATTTTGTAAATAAAAATTAATCATTTTTTAAAAAGTATTGCTAATTTAACTGTTAATAATATAACAGTTTTAAAATATGGCAATAGGTTATATTTGTATGTCATTCAAACGAAGTCATGCTGTACTTACGTATTTTTTTGTGACACAAAATGACTTATTTCATGAATTAGAATATAAGAGAACTAGTAAAAAAAGGAAGTGTTATTTATAATGATTTTTTAAAGAACATGACTGTGTGTGTGTGTGTGAAAATCAGTGCTGCATCTGAAAAATTATGTTAAAATCGAACGCTGTTTTTTAAAGTACTTCTTAAGAAGTTCATCTTATTTATTATTTTATCTATTATTTTTAGTTATTTATTTTATGTTACACTTATTTAAATATCTTTTGTTCATCATGTATTTACATTGATAAGTGCGAAAAAATTCTTAACAAAAGTTAAATATGTATAATTATCTAAATTTAGTAAGATTTCATCATTTTAATTTTCAGGTTTTTTTTGCTCCGTGACTAAATTTCCATTCTTTTTTTTAAAATGTTAATATTTTTTATATTTAAAAAAACTACTAATATTTGTAATAAAACAGTATATTAGTTTTCGGGAAGCATTTGCTTTGATTTTTTTTATCTTAACAAACTTTTTCTTTTATTTTATTTATATGTTATATTTTATTTATTTATATATATGTTGTTATTATATATCTTCGATTAATTTTCTAAATATTGATTCAATTACAATGCACAATACCTTGACTATTATTTTATACTTAATAATTACATTGGTTGATTACTTAAGAAACAATGGTTTTATCAATACTCTAACGGTCATCTTCCCACATAGGTTTTATATTACATTTCAAAACACTACAAGGGTTAAATCTTTATGTTGTAATTCAGATATTTAGCAAATATAAATATTTTATCTCATATTTTTCCCTTCAGAACTATGGTTCTAACATATATGAAATACAAGAAAAGAAAATAGCTATTATTTTATCATATTTAAACATGATACACGACTTACCGTTAAATTTAAATCACCGTCCTATTCTGGATCAGCAATTACGACATAAATATCAAGATTCAGAAGATTATATTGCTGGTACCATATCCTGTCTGCAGGAAATACGCAATTTTGTCGAAAACAAGATAGACTATTTATATCTAAGTTATTTTTTCATTCTTCCTTTGAATGTCCGAGTGAAGTAGTATGACCGTTGTAGAGGAGACCAGGGTTGCGAAATGGTGACCAGAATTATTATTTCTGAGACTTGCATTCGAGTCCTGATACATTAAAGGTATGTCGTGTTAAGGAGATGATCCCCATTAAACCTGTCGAAGCTCAAAGATCTCACGTTAAAGTGAAGCAAAAGTTTGGAGATGGAGTGTTATCTCAGGTGTCGTCTTCTTCACTTGTCCGAGATTCAAAATTATGAGTTCCTTCCGTGATAGCCCTCATGTTGCTTTGAAATGAGGGGTTAAAATAAATTAATCTACCCAGTGAAGTATTTAAACTAAACTAAACTCAGTGGCGTAATAGCCCATGAGGGTAAGGCCTACTGTGCCCATCTTAGTTTTCGTGACCTTAGGCACTGAGGTGCATGAGTAAATATTCCGGTCAGGTGGTCAGTCTTACATGAAATTAGTCTTACATTTTTCGACCCACTGAAGGGATGAAAGGCTGCGTTGACCTTGTCCAGCCCGGTGATAGAGCCCCGGACCTGTGGTTTGAAAGCGCGATACGTTACCACTCGGCCACTGGGATTCAAGTGAATTATTTAATAGAGCTTAATTAAGGCGGGATTTACATATTGTAATTGCGCCACGTTTTTATTATTCATCTTATTTTGAGGCGTATTCTTATAATGAATTTTTACTAAACTTATACCCTTAATAATTGCTTAACATATTAGAAATAATTTGGTATTAATTATGAGACGGGGAGGGAATTTGTCATTTAGGAATTTTTAATAATGTGAGGAATGTGTTTATAAATAAATATTTAGGAAAAATATTCAATTTTTCTCAAAACAAAAATAAATTATTTCTTTGATAAAATGTTTGTCTCATGTTGGATGTAAATCTTTTTTAACATACATAAACTTTATTAATTACAACTGATAGTAGTTAAAATAGTTAAAAAATATAGTAATTATTTTTTATTACTATATTCAGTTAATTTTTGGTTATTTAACCAGATAACTTAAGAAAATAATTCTGTTTTTAGAAAATATTACTCGGATGTTAATTAAGTATTTTCAAAGAATTAAAAATACATATTCGAAGAAGCAACGACGATTGATTGATTGTTAATTAACTGCACTTTTTCTAACGTCGAGAAAAACAGTAAATATTCTCCATAATCATGTATTTTTGTGATATAAAGAGCTTAGTGTAATGATATCACCTTTATTGGATGTATTTTTAAGCGAGGCTACAACATCGTTGTATTAGTTTCTATGGACTATTTTCGGAATAAGTATTTCTTTTGTTCAAAACTGAGTGTAGGAGAAAGAAAAATTTAAAAAAAAATGAATTGATTTCTCTTTTTACTTAAATTTTAAATTGTAGGAAATCTACTTTCACACTTTAAAAAATACGATTGTTTAAGAATAGTAAAATTTATCATTTACACAAACGATTAAAAAAAACCCCAATTCTTCCATAAGAAGTCGAAAGAAAACTTGAAATGAAGAAAAAGAGTGCGAAAATGTAAATAAAATAAAAATAAAATGTTTGCAAGATAGAGTTTGGACCAAGAATGTTAAATCCCGCATTGATAAAATTGGATTAAGGCTTCTTACTCAGAATTTGGAGATAAATGAATTTAATATTTCCAAAATTTTGATTATCTTTGTAACTTAATTAAAACATTCCAAATTTTGATGCTTCAAATAACCGTGTTTTATTATAGCTAAAGAAAAGAATCACAAACTTTTATTGATATTGTAAATTTAAATGTATTGAAATAAATTTTGTGTAAAAGTATCAATGATAAATGTTTTTGTAGGTTGAATACATATACAAATTTCATTTAATTAAATGTAGGCTACATTAATACATATTTCATCCTATCCTAGATTATCGAATGGTTTTTGCATATATCGGTGAACTAAATATAAATTGTTGCTTTTTTTAAGTACTTAATTTAGATACGTTCGGGGTTATAAAACTTTAAGAAATAAATTAAATTTTAAATCTAAGGCAAAATTGATTTAAATCCTCAAACATTTATTTCCAAGTTATTCTTAAACCTTTTAATAGTATAACTTGTACTTACATTTGAGTACATTATATCACGAAATTCGGATGAGGTAAACGTCTTTCACAAATACTCGGTTTTAAATGGAATAAAACTATTTTCATGTAAATGTTTTATTTATCCAATGCTCTTCGCGTGAAATATTACAAGTCTATCAATTTACAATAGATTTGATTACAATACTCTAACAGAGAGAGAGAACATGTGCTCCCGTTTCTATTTACTCATGCCTAAGCATTTATTTGTGTTCTAAAATGATTCGAAAATGTTTCTCCAATGAGATATTGCTCTCGTTTAAGGTATCCGACTACGTTCAAAACCATGATTATGTAAAAGCGTACAAAATAATATTTCTTTTAATATTTAGTGTCATTTAGTTTAGAATACAAGTATAAAATTATTTTAAGAATATTATTACAATAAAATATTATTTAAATGCAATATTTGACAAAAAATGAATTTAGAATTACCTATTTTTAAAACATTCTCCTTTTATGAAAAATCCTTCTTTATTTAAATATTTTGCTTATATATAGCTAAGACTTCTCCAGAGAGCCTGAACTAAGATTTTTGAAAAATTCACGTTATTTTCAGAGTTATTATCAATTGAAATACTTAGCGGTGTTTTGTTTGGGGGGGTTGTTAAAATTTCTACACTCTGATAAAGTAAAATAGGGATAAATCATATTTATAAATCATAATTTCTAAGTTATTTAGTTCAGGCTTTGTACAGAGGTCTGCGCAATAAATAGGTGAAATATTATTATTATAGAAGCATTTTTCATAAATGGAGAGCGTTTTGAATATAGATCATTCTATGTTCTTTTTTCCAAAATGTTGCATTTAAATAATTTTTTATTGTAAAAATAGTTTTAAAACAATTTTATTCATGTATTGTAATGTAAGTGGCTCTAAATATTAAAAAAAATATTCGTTTGTACACTTTTGCAAAAGCCTTAACATAAAGACAGACTGTAAAAGAAAAAGTTCTGAAAAATAGCTAAAAAGTTTTGAAATAATTCTTTTAAATGAAGTTTTCATCGATATTACAGAACTATAAATATATAAAGGCCAATTAAAAATACAATCTTTTAATGTGTTTAAGATATTGATTCTTTAAACTGAGATAAATGACTAGTGAGTTGTATTGGCGTCATGCTATACAGAAACATGAGGGCTGTTGACATCGAACTTTGTAATTTTGAGCTTCGTCAACTGACACGGACGACACCTCTGGGATGGCATCTCTCCCTCCTCTAGACTATTACACCACTCCAACGGGAGAACTTTGAGATCTACAGATTTTACGGGCATCGCCCTTCTCTACACGGAGGGTCTTCAGCAACAGCAGGACTCGAGCCAACGATACGCCGGTGATGAGTTCGCCACTAGTCCACTGCGGCCATATTAACTGATCAATATAAAAGAATGCCTTCATTTAATCACGTGATTTAGTTAAAAAATGTATCACTGAGATTTGATATAAAAGATCTGTATATTTATATAAAGCAAAATGAATATTTATATAAATTGATCTTGCGCAACATTAAAAATGATTTTTTTTCACTGGCAAATCTCATTATTTCTATTCATTCTTTCTAAAATAGTAATAAGGATATATTAGCCGTCATGCTCCATACGTTCCAAATTTCAATTTTCAAGGTCAGTAACTTGTTCTTGTCGCTTGTAGCATTATTTTGTAAAAAAAAAAAGATTAAACTTTCACAATACTTGTCAAGAACCCTTTCATTTCACGATCGCCTGAGATGCATGAAATAATTATTGTGCTGTGATGATGAAATTGAAGTTTTAAAAAATGTTTCATTGACAAAAATGCCCCAAAGGCACCAGTTTTATCTTGTAATAAAAACATAAGTTTTCGACTGATAAAAAAAAGGATTAAGAGTTTTTCTTTGACTTTTGAATTTTGATACAACGGTATGGGAATTATTGAGTTTGCATAGCCTCGTGGCGCTAATTATTGTAGGATTTCAACGCAGTACTTCTTTGTATATGCTTCAGTTTTAAAAATAATTAGTTTTTGTAATACTTTGCTGGCTTCAAAATTATTTTATATTGTGGCCCACCCGCAATAGTGATTTTGAATTGATACGGTCCTTAAAGCAACAAGGCTTTTTATGATTTACTTTATAATTTTCTCCATGCCTTGATTATTTATACAGACGGTAGCCGTTCTGATATTGGTAGAGCAGGGAGTGCTTTATTTAGTAACACTCCCGGGAGTAATGTTAAAATCAGCATCGGGAATTCTGACCACTCTTCCGTCTTTAGATCGGAGAACTCATTGCTATCAGTGGTACTCTCGAGCATGCTCTTAACACTAATAAAGACAGTATCTGGATCCTGACGGACAGTAGAAGTTCCATCCAATATTTGACCAATTGTCCAATGATGATGGACAGTATTGGTCTGAATATTATTTCCAAATCAGCTAGGCTTGGTCAGAGGAAACAAGTGTGTCTCCAGTGGATACTATTACATGTGGGTGTGCCTGGGAACGAAACCGTTGATGAGCTGGCTGGTAGGGGTTGTGATCTCCCTGACCCCAGTTCTATGACCGCAGTTCCTCTGTCTTGAGGCATTCTGAAATTCATTCCCTCCACAGAATTAAAATAAGTCTGACTTGGCGAAAACCTCCTGCTCACCACTGGTACGCAGCTAAGAGAGTCCTGGCCAACCTCTACAGTACAGGAAATCCAGGGGGCTCTTCAGATGGCCTTTGCGCGCTTTAGAAGTGGTCAACTACGTGGTATGACCTTTGTGCAGGGGTAAAGTCTTTCTTTACCTGTCCCTGCTGTCTCCTGGTTCTCCTGTTAATCTTCTGGACTGTTGAGGTATTTCCCTGGGACAGTTGTTTGGAGATCAAGATCTGGCTTGTGACGTTTTTACTTGAAACGTCAAATGGACTTGGTGTAGGCTTTCCTGTTCCAAGGGGATTTGAAACAACTCCATAATTTTGATCTGCGTTTTAGTGACACGACCTCCTTCAGCATTTTGTAATCAAATTAAATTTCAAAAAATTCAGTTAAGAAAATTAACGGGTCCTTTATTTTTAATAGTACTTTAGGTTATTGAATTTTCTTTGGCGCGACATTACAATATTTCAAAGCAGAAAGACTATTATTCTAAGAAACTACAGAGTAATAGGAATTCCTATTTAGTGTTGATAAATAATGTGTAAGTATGATTTTATTATTAAAAAAGACAACGCACAGCAAAGTCTAAATGTATGTTTACTTAGACTCGTAGCTTCACAAGTTTATATAAACAAATAATGAAATTCAACAATCATGAACAACACGAATCAACAACATAAATCTCCGAAAGAAGCATTTAGAAGATCTAATCTTCTATAAGCGTAAACATTTGTCAAATTTCCCTTTTATAAACATTTCACGTTTTTCAAAAAAATTCATTGCATATTTTAATTCAAAATATTGGTAACTATAACATTAAAACTTAGGAGAAAATCCGTATTTTCTAGATTTTAATATTTATCAACTGCTGATTTATACAAAGCTAAGGAATCAAGATATTAGTTGCTGCTTTCTCTGAGTATAGCACAGAATACTAAGCAACGTAAAAACATGTTTGCCTTCATCACGGAAAGAGGTTATTATAAGAAAATATTACCGTGTTTTCACGTAACTCTTAATTTCATCAAAAAAGCAATCGTATGAAGACCATATTGTACAAACGAAGGTAAATGTTTTTTTCTTAGAGTTGAGATACAGTCGAACCTCCACATTACGAACCTTTATATTGTGAATTTTTCTATAAAGCGAAATTTTTCCTGGAACCAAGCACATTTCACGATTTTCTTTGTAAAATAACCTCCCAATAACGAAGTGCATTTTCTATATAAAGAACTTTTTCTCTTGTGAAGGGATTTTTAGTGCATTGTAAAGATGTGAGGTGTATATTATGTAACACAAAGCATTTTTTCCAAACAAAAAAAACTCAATAAATAAATAAATAACAGATTTTATGAGTAATTAAATTTAAAGGGACTCATGTGGTTATGTATGTTTAGTATATTTCTTAGTGTTATATATAAAATAATATTATTAGGTGTACAACATTGCTTCCGCCGTTTTGCAATAGATGGCTGTAGCGTTAACTGATAGTCGAAATAAATAGATGTCATACAATAAGCTTAGGTATTTGTAAACATAACGTCATCGAAATATTAGTTGATTTGTGTCTGCATCATAAAGTTATTTTCGATTAAACATGTCAGTTTACGAGCCAAATTCTCGTCATTTGCGGGAGGTTTTAATTTTCTGCTTTAATATGAATAAATCTGCGGCTGAGAGGCTCATCGAATGCTCTCAAATACCTATGGTGAGGCCGCTATTAGTGAAAGAACGTGTCGAGAGTGGTTTCAACGCTTCAAGAACGGTGATTTTGACGTTGAAGACCAGCATGGCATTTGGTGGGACCAGCTCGGCGTAGTGTATTATGAGTTGTTAAAACCGATTGAAACAATCACAGGTGATCGTTATCGAACGCAGTTATTGAATCATAAATGTATAATCAGTTTTTTACAATAAAGCCTCGAATTTCGGAAAAAAACGGCGAAAGCAAAGTTGTACACCTAATATGTTTAAAATTACTTGTGTGCTTTAAATTAGACAATATCCTTAAAATTCATTAATTTTAATTAAAAATTTTCTTAATGTTGAAAATACAGTGTATTTCTCGACATTCATTTTTATGGTTTTCCTTGCTGTTTTTATTTCTTTTAGTTTTATTGATAAGATATATAAAATAAATAGATATTAGTTTACGAAAAAGAGTATGAATAATTATTTTTTTAATATATAGTGTTTATATGAATTTAAATTTGTTTTATATAGTTTTTAAAGTATGTTGAAAGATGAATCTCTACATAATGAATTTTCTATATAACGAACTGTTTTTCGGGATTAAGAGACTTCGTTAAATAGAGGTTAGACTGAATATTTTAAAAATTTTCTTCCTGTATTATATAATATTAGGTAAAAGTTGAGTAACTTTCCCAGGAAGGTAACGGCATATAAACTGATGCCTTTCTCTCTCTCTCTCTCCAAGCTTCGATACCACGTCATGTGAATTTTAAGAGTTCCATATATCATCGAATCAAACAGCTTTTGCACCAAAATATCAGTTTAGGTACGGGGAAAGAAATAACTTGAAAATTTTGCATTCCAACAGTTATATTAAACCGTAATCTAAACAGTTTTTGGTTAAATGGAATAGATCTACTTAAGAATTTAAATTTCAATCAGTTTCCGAAGTTCAGAGGAAAAGAACAACGAAAGAATTTTGTATTCCACCAGTTATAAAACCACAATACAGTTTTTAGTTAAAGGAATGGAACCACTTAAATTTTTTAAGCTTTTTCAGTTTCCGAGCTAAATTCTTTGAATTCGAAGAAATTGAACGGCAGAAAATTTTTTAATTATATCGGTTATTAGACAAAAATGTAATAAATTAATAGAGACTTAAATCTTCAACTTTTCGCCAATCATAACTCTAACTAAGAGCATCTCCTTAAGAATTTAATATTCGTATTCAGGTAATTTTCGACTCAGCCTTCCATCCCTTCAGTGGGCTGATAAATGAGTACCAATCTTGATTGGGAGCTAAGCCCTGACGTTCTAGACTGATCTTCTGACCGGAACATCTGCTCATTCACTTCAAAGTGCACTGTACCAAAAGTCGTGAAAACTGTGATGGGCGCAGTAGGCCTTGGCCCTCTTTTGGCTGTTGCGCCACTGAGTTTAGTTTTCGGGTAATTTAGTTTACTGTAGTTTTTTGAATTTATAACAAAGCTGTAAATTAAAGCTTTCATGTGCTAGATAACATATCTAGAGACCATTTAATCTATGTTGCCTTTTTCAAATGTAATTTTATACTTATTTTGTTGTGTTCTTAATATATTTGATTTTTACGGCAAAATTAACGAATCCAATTTATTTTTTTATATATTTCTAAAAATATTTTAACATAAAGCATGTTTTTAAGAAAGCCAACCTAGCGAAATTTTAATTTCATACTGTTTGAATATAAAAAATGTTTTCATTCGAAGTAAAACCATGCTTGGAACTTCAAATGAAACCAATCTCGCTTCAAAAATTAATCTGTTTTCAATTTTTTAACCCTGTAATCAAGCATTTCTTTAACTGATTGGGCATGATAAATCTACTAGGGGGAGGGCAAGCATATTGAAAAATAGAAAACAAAATATTATTTAAAAAAATTACTAATTTACTGAAAGTAAACAAAATATGTTCTGACATAATAAGAAATAAATACACATTTACACTGATATAATACACTTATAAATGTTTTAGCAATGCACAATTTTATAATTTAACAACACTAAGTTAAGGAAAAGTTTTTAAAAGTTTAAGACCCAATGGGCTTGTCATATACAAAATTATAAACAAAAATTAACACTTACTTGATAATTTGTACGGTTTATAATTAATCCCTTCACTACCGATTAAAAATTACAGTGCCACTGTTTTCCACGTAGGCACGCATGTGTGATATATTGAGGGGGGTAGAACAGAAATATATATATATATATATATATATATATATATATATATATAAAAGAAATCCTTTGAATCAAAAAATAATGTAAATAATAGATAAAGAACATAACAAGAAATAGCATAATAAAAATATAAAACCTGAACAAGAATTGTCAAAAAAAGGTCCTTTTAGTTGGACTTATTGGGGTTAAAACTAGTTTGAAGGCAAAGCCTTGGATAACTCAGAGGCATAATTTTACTATTATGCAATAAACAAGTGCACAGAAAAGATCATAGTTCAGGAAGACGTATATATACGTTCGGGGCAATTAACACTTCGGCTGAGTAAGGCATTTATATACGCCGGTGGCGTTTAAGAGGTTAAAGTCGTAATTTAGCTTTAGCGTCGAAGTATAGTATTATTGAGTTCAATACATTGCTTTTGTAAGGAAGTGGGGGGCGTGATGAAAATTATGATTGAATATTGGGTCGCAAATATTGAAATATTGAGAAGCACTGCTGTAATCAATCTTTACATCATTGATTTTCCTCCTCTCTAGACATACTTCTACGAGAAAATAAATCAAAATATTCAGTTTCCTCGTAAAAAGCAACAATTAATCACTTAATACGATTTAAATAAAGCCACAAGAATACTTTAAAATAATTCGTATTAAAAATTCAATGAAATGGAATATTTTTTTTTTATCTCAAATTTTTTTAAGGCCGTACTACATTCATTGCCAGAATTATGATTCGCAATGTCGTATGTAATTAGAACTAAAAATTTCTACCTTGAAATTTTTCTTTATAAGAACCTGAAATGAGTTAAGGTTGCGAATATTAATTGTGACCCTCATCGGTATTGTGAAGTGAAGCGAAATGAAAAATTGAAATAAATCAGTCATTTTACACCTCATTTGTTATTGATAATTTTCTTTGTTGCAGAAGATTTTTTTAAATTTCTTTTGTCGTTTTTTGAAGTCAAGTAGAGTGAGAATTAAATAAACTAGTTACACACACAACTTCTTCTCTTGCTTCTTGTGTCTCTATTAACAAAACCAAAACAAACTTAATGTAACCTATTTTATTTTTCCTTCCGTAAACCACATGTGTGTGTGTGTGTGTGTTGCACAGTTCCTTTTTTCTTCTTTTTCTTTTAAAATAGCATTGTATATTGGGTTGGATTGCAGTTGCATTGAGGGGGAAAAACCTATTATTAACCGGAACCTAACAACATTAGGGACCTTTTTTATGGCAATAGCAAAATTTAGTGTTGCCACAAAAGGGTTGTATTTTCGAAAAAGATGGGAAAAGGTAATTATACCGTAAAGCCCAGCGTATAATGTGCACTTTTAACATAAAAAAATAAGATCGAAATTTACGGATGCGCGTTATACGCCGGGTATAAAAATGAGAGCTTTAAAAATAAAAAAAGAGATGAGCATAAAAGAGAAATTAGACTTCTACTTGTATCGAAATACTGCGTATTTAAAAGAAACGACATACCTAATGAACTCAAATGGTTGTAGTTTTATAAGTCAGTGGTGTAACGTACACCCTCGCAATCCCAGTGTCGCGGGGTGGCATGATCGTAAATGGCCCAAAGCCTGACTGCCACAAAGTACGTATTTAACCAATTTATTAAATATTAAAGACAAAACCTGACTTTGCATGAGGGCTCTAATATTCTCTATTAAGGCACTGTTAAAAATATAGAGAAAGATACATATTTTTTCTAAATCTTGGAATAATATCTCGAATAAATGATTTGAAAACATAAGAGCATTGCACACGTACACATTTCAGGTTTCTTCGTAAAAAAAAGGAGATGCACGTTATACGGCGAATACACCTGTAGGAAGGAAGGTTCGTTCTGGGTACCTTCCGTTCCGAACGCGAGTACTTTACCGATAACGCCAAAACGATCGTCTTCGCGTGATGTTGGTACTAGTTCATAAAGATATCACACCGCCACATGTTCTCATCCTCTATAAATATTATTTAGTCAAAAAAAAAATATCTAATCGTGGGTTTTTTTTCTTGGGTGGGGGCTAGACGTTATAGCCACTGCCATTTAGGACATTTAACTTATTTTTCAGGATAGAAATAATGAATCATATCACAATAAAACGATCGTCTTCGCGTGATGTTGGTACTAGTTCATAAAGATATCACACCGCCACACACCTAAAAATTAAAAATTGCAGCTTGAAAGTATAAGTGCGCGTTACATTCTGGATTTTACGGTATAATTAGAGGATTTTACACTCAAAATAAATATTTTTACTACAATCTAAATTAAGAAAAACGATGATTATATATATTGAGAAATAAACACCGCTTAGTGAGTAGTACAAAGTACACTACAACATTTTATAACAACATTTTCAATATTTCTCTCGTGTCATGTGTTCGAGCCCAGAACCACTGAAGACTCGCCATGTAAAAGGGGCCGACGCATATTAAACCTGTCGAGTCTCAAACATCCTCCCATTGGGGGAGTTAGGAGGGGGCAGCTCAAGTGTCATCCTCGTCACTTTGTCACGGTCCGAAATTCGCGGGAACAAGAGGGTTCGAGGAAGAAGTAGACATGATCTTGAAAATAGCTTCTTTTATTCTACCTTTAACACTTTTTGGAACATACAATTTTATAGCTTAACTCTGGGAGCAATCTGAAATCCTAACCAGGTAAACAAGATAATTAAATATCACTTATCTGGAGTTGAAGCTCCTTTTTCTGATCCTTCTCGAATCCCGATAGCTCGGTCAGATCCAAGGTTACTTACTTCCTCAACTCCTGGTGAATTCTACGTTGACTATTAATCTCAAGACACGTGACCCCCCCAGTCGTTGTTCACTTTTTTTAATACTTGTATTTCACGCTTAACCCTTTAACGGGCACGCAGCTAAAATACACTTTTCTGTGAAAAAGTACTTGATAAATGTAATGTTCTCATCTTCTATAAACATTATTTAGTCCCCCCCTCAAATATCTAATCGTGGGGGGTTTTTTCTTGGGTGGTGGCTAGACGTTATAGCCGCTGCCATTTAGTATATTTAACTTATTTTTCAGGACAGAAATAATGAATCATATTACAATAAACTTTTTATGAAAAATTAACATTTATGTAATAACTGTTTCAATAACAATTAAATACAAAGTATAAGTGTAATTTAATAATAATAGAATAATTGTCCAACATAGAGTACTTACTTAGGAAATATATAGAATGCTTAGAATATACATTGTGAACTCTTGGTATATATATCCACGTTTTATATTTTGTTTAATTTTAGTATGAGGAGTTTGAAATAAAGTACTATTTTTGAGAATTTAAATTAGTTATTTCCCAAATTTGATGAGCTATTTACTGTGGAACTTAGTAATATGCAAACGTTTTCTCCGAGCAGGAAAGCTGTAATGAAAGATTTTCGAACCCGAGGATCTTGTACCACATATTGTAAGCAAAGTTTGTTTATATTTCCCACCCCCAACATTCTCGCATGATTCTAAATGCACTCTCTCGAGTACAAGAAAAGCGAAAATTTCTAGGTCATTTTTCTGTTCTAGGTGGGCAGAGGATAGAGCCTCTATCCACGGATTAAAGGTTTCCAAAAAACCTAAATAAAACCTTTTTTTAATTGTACAATTGTTTAATTCCTTCAGATGAGAGAAAAGTATATTTAAGACATGTCGAAATTTTTTTCAAGTACCAGAAATTTTATTTATAGTAATCAAAATACAATTCGTACATTTACACCGAGAAAAAATGTTTTTAATTACCCATCAGAGGACATGAAATGCAAAAAAAGTATCGTGCTGCCTTCCGTATTGACTTTTATGCGTTTTAGCTTCAATTAACGCATATAAATAGACTAAATATCCAACACCCGCTTTGAGAAAAAAAATTTTAATATGTGGCTAGACGTATTAGCCACTGCCCTCTAACGGGTTAACGATCAACGATTAATCATTAACGCACATACTCGATGACAGGCATTTAAACAGTAGTTACACTTGTATAAAATTAAGTCTTCTCTACGGAAAGCGGTTTTTAAAATAAAATCCCAGTTAAAAAATATTTCCCCCAAGAGGATTAGTCGAACCCGAATACAACTTGATCATGGTTCAAAATTACGAGGTCCGTTTTCCAATAACCCTCGTGCAGCTTTATATATGTATATAGTGCGACGTTAATACTCTCACTCCCAGATCTTTCTCCCGCAAAATCGAATCAATCTGATCCAAGCTTTTTTCCGTTTTCCCCTGCATTTTTGATGATATGTTTTAAGCAAATTTGGCATTAAAGAAACTGTTAAATGAATTGGTACTAAAGAAACTGTGCCTGGTGTATTTCTTGTAACTATTTAATGCCGGGATAGGCTATAAGTCGATCGAGATCGAACAGTGGACCGCCAAGACATTTTGAAGTGACCGCCTTCACATAAAAACGTTAGACGCGTGCGTACTAAAAGAAACACAGGTGGTTATCAAGGTAATGAAAACACCCGTGAAAATGAAAGAGTCACTGTGAATAAAACTGCAATCCAAATTTGAGAGATATTTTCAATAATTTACTAGACTATAATCAAAAGAGAGTTACATTCATGGGTAACTTATTTGGCAATGTTTACGGGAAAAATACAACTAAAAATATTTTACATGTTTCGAGGAAAACGAAGCTTTTTTTACTCCTTCAAAAGGACGTAATTTGTAAAGAATAACTTTTGGAATCTAATAAACGAAGTAAAGTATCCCACACAATTTTAAAAAAAAGTAGCACACACACAATTCATTTAACATCTTTCTTTCGCTCAACCTATCTGTGTGAATCTACATTTTGAACGAAGAATATAATTAAGACAACATATCATTCCCGTTTCACAGACGATCACTTGGAATCCAGTGCAAGATTAGCAGTTAGTAATTATATACCGAGGTATTCAAGATTGGGACGGATAATATGAAGACTATGTCTTCTGCTGAGACTATAGCTATGAGAACTAATTTTAAGTGAAAATTATTTATTTTTGATGCATTGTGAATTGTTTGAAAACGCATTGTTTTATATTATTAAATTTATGGGTATAATTATTATGTTTGTATTTTGCGTTTTACTTAAAATGTAGTTTTCAAAGAGTAAGTTTTACTACTGTAGTTGTGTAGGTAAGTACGCATATTCTGTATTTATATTATTGTTGAGGGGTTTTTTTTATCATCACACCTACGTCACAAGGTGAACCGCAACATCTTGAAAAAATTAAAAGTAGACCGCGCCAAGTAAAAATTGTCCACCCCTGGTTTAGTGGGTGTCCCCTCAACGCAATGAATGTTAAAAGGTACTTACATTTATGTTTTTCTTTAATAAAAATTACTTTTTTACCATAGAAAAAGTTCAAATAACTAAACTTCATTCCCCTTGTGGCAGTGCTTACGTAAAAAATTGTTTATTACTTTTTCCTTCATCTATATACGTGTGAACATCTTTTCCACAAAAATGGTTTTTAAAATTAAAAAAAAAAGATTTTCGATTCACCCTGTTACATATCTTACATTTGCTTGGGTGATTCTATTATAAAATACTTTTTCTAATTTTTTTGCTTAACCCTTTATCTACCGCATTATGATTTACTGCAGTTTTTTTCATGCAATATTTTTTTTAATCACTACATTGAAAAATAAGGGATACTCATAAACAAAATACTCAACTTTGGGAAATTTAATTAGTTAGAGCTAATTAATTAATTCAGGATATTCAACTGTAAAATTAATTATATACACTGTGTTTACTGAAAATAAATAGTCAAATAGTTTTCTAAGGTCTTCATTAACATACAAAAAAATAGGACACCTTTTGGCATTAACTTTTTTTTCAGAACAATCCGCTGAAAACGCAATTTCTGCTATAAACTATTCGCCTTCCCCTCTAAAATACTCATCATAGAAACTGTGCTGCCATACATCTTGGAAGAGTGGATTTAAAAGAATATTTCTGTTAAATATCGTCAGAGTATACGTAAAAATGGTTATTCTAAGCAATTTTAAAGTGAGTGGTACTTATAAGTACCGTCGGTAGATAAAGGGTTAGAGGCTTGTCCACTATGAAAGAGTATAATTCCAACTTGAATTATGCATCATAATTTTTCCCATTTTAAACAAAATGGAACAATTCGTATACTTTCTTAAAATTTACTTCCTTAAAATCTTTTTGAATAGTTAGTAGTTGCTAATAAACATAAATAAATACACATCGACTTCAACTGACGCTACCAAAGGCTGAACGAAAAAAAAAAAGATTGAACGCAGGAAAAGGTGGTGTTTGAATTTCAAACAATTGCACATAATCTTTTTTTCAAACCAATAAAATCTAGTTAAGCCAGTTTCAACTACCGCCGAAGGTGAAGAAATTGGTTTCCCAGGAAGAAAATTGCATGGAAAGCGGAAAAAACCGCAGAAAATATCTCTCCATCTTGGTTTCTTAAGCTGTCTCCCACACACCTCGTTAGCGATTTGCAACTGATAAACTGAGGATCATTAAATATGATGTAATTTTCTCTCAGCCAGGTTTCTTCTCAGAACCATATTTACTTACGGACATTTTGAAAAAAAAAAGAAAAAGAAGAAAAAAACATAGTAGCGACCTCCTTCAAGATTTATAAATAAACTTGTCAACAAATATAGATTAAAAGAAAAAGAGAAAAACTAGTTTGTGTGTAATCTTCTAATGGTGAAAGTGGTTTTCCTGAATGGGGGTACTTACTGATTTACCTGAACCGTAAAATAGTGTGATACGTTCTGGAACAGTGAACTGACCGTATCATTCTTAAGTCTGGATAAAGGTTTTCCCTTAAACCTTAGAGAACAAAACTCATATAGCTGTCTGGATCCAAGAAGGACAGTTTGTTTTGTTAACATGTGTTTTAAAATATTGGTATACATATTGTGGATAGCGAAATAAAATTATTTATTTTAAATAGAATATAGTTTTGCTGTATAAATTTTCTGTGAAAAACAAAAGTTTTTTTTTCTTAAATGTTTAAAGATGATCCATCCTTATTTTGAAAATAATAAACGAAGGAACTTACCTCGGAATATTATTTACTAGTGCATCTCAACTAAAGGATAAAAAAAATGCTTTGCATAACATTATGTAAGTAAAATTTTATATATTTAAAGTTATAGAATTTGTATTATAATTATAAAAAGCGAATTATTGCTTGCCAGCCATCTGAGTATGTCTTAAAAATTTTGCACAAAAATAATAGTATATCGAAACGGAAAGATACACATTTTTAAACTTTGCCAAAAAAGAATTTTTTTTAAAAAACCTGTTTCTAATATTTTTCTTCATATAAGTTGTGCCATTGCAAGAAAAGTCCTATTTTAATACATATACATTACAACAGTGCTTTTCAAATTTTAAATACTTGCGATCCAATATTCACTCCATAATTTTCATCGTCCCTCCTTCATACGATTTTCACCTCTTAAATGCCACTGGCGTATATAAACGTCTTGCTCAGCCAAAGCGTTAATTTCCCCGGACGTATATATACACCTTTCCGAAGTACGATCCTTTCTACGTACTTCTACCAAAAAAAATATTCCGAAAAATTTGGAATGCAATAAAAGGACCTTGAAAGTGTTTGTGAAGGATTTGCTTATTCCAGAGGATTTGTTCATTTTTTTTTTATTCCCTTACTCCCCTTTCCCAACTACGTCACATACGCGCGTCTACGTGGAAAATGGTGGCATAACTTTTTGTCGACAGTTAAGGGATTAATCTTAAACCGTACAAATTATCAAGATAACTGTTAATTTTTGTATAAAATTTTATAATGACAAGCCCATGGTCTCATTGGTAATTATTAAACTTGTTCTTAATGCAGTATTGTTAAATTAATTATAAAATACATTGTGCAGTACTGATACATTTATAAGTGTAGTATATCAGTGTAAAAGTGTGTTTTATTTTTTATTATGTTAGAATGCATTCGTTTGTTTACATTCAGCAAATTAGTAATTTTTTTAAAAAATTTTGTTTTCGAATTTTTAATATACTCATGTTTGTGAAAATTGCAACACCACGAAGGACCTACGTGAGTGAGCTGAAATTTTCACGAAATGTAATGTAGGGCATGATATGCAAATGATTAGAATTGCAGACCGGTAGCGCATGCGTATGCTGAGCAGCGCCCTCTGAAGGGTAGATCGAACCGAATATAAATAGACAGCTGTAGCGAGGCGTGTATTATTATCGGTGGTTATATGCTAGTGTAAACGTTAACTGAATCTTTACTATGCCTCGTCGATGAAAGGGAGTGAAATTTGAGCAAATTTCGGAGTTTGAACGGGGCAGAATCGTCGGCCTTCGTGAAGCTGGATTGTCTTATCGTGCTGTAGCCGCTCGTGTGCAGCGTAACAGCAGCACAATCATGTGTGTTTCAAAGCAGTGGACGGACGAGGGTCGGACAGCTCGGAAATCCGGGAGTGGACCCCGAAATGTGCCGTCAGCTCGCGAAGACAGACGCCTGGTGCGAATGGCTCAGACGGACCGCACAGCTTTTTCTAGACAATTGGCAGCACAGTGGTCAACAGCTACACGTGTTTCATTGTATGCTTCATCAATTCAGAGACGTCTGCTGCAGCGTGGGCTGCGCGCAAGGATTCCTTTATGCAGGATTCCTCTCACGCAAAACCATTGCCGCCTGCGACTACACTGGGCCAATGTGCATAGGAGCTGGCGTGCTGATTGGCAGCAGGTCGTCTTTTCTGACAAATCCCGCTTCAATTTGTGGCACCATGATGGCCGAATTCGTGTCAGGCTCTATGCCGGTGAACGGCGCATTCTGGAGTGCATTATCGAACGCTACAGTGGACGAACACCCGGACTTATGGTCTGGGGTGCCATAGCATATCATGGATGATCACAATTGCTACGAATTGTGGGCAATTTGAACAGTACCCGATACATAAACGAAGTTTTACAGCCCTAAGATATTCCTTTCCTGCAAGGATTGCCAGGGGCTGTATTCCAGCAGGATAATGCACGTCCACATGTCGCCAAGACTGTCAAATCCTATCTTGATTCGCAGCAGGTACAGCTTCTTCCTTGGCCTGCGTATTCGCCGGATATGTCACCGATTAAACATGAGTGGGATATCGTTGGGCGGCGTATCACTCGTGATCTTCATCCTGTTGCTTCGACAGACGAACTTTGGTTGCGCATACAAACAATATGGAATACTCTTCCGCAGGCAGATATTCAAAATGTGTTTAACTCCATGCCGCGTCGTGTAGCAGCTCTTATTGCGGCGCGTGGTGGCCACACAAAATACTAATTTCTGTCTCTTTTAATTGTTTGTTTGGTTTGAAAATGTAATCATTTATTTGTACCATTACCACTCAACTGTGTATTAAATTTCATTCAACTATGATGCTTCCTTCATGGTGTTGCAATTTTCACAAACAGGAGTTTATGCTCCTCCCTTGTAGTTTTTCCACCTCCGTAGGGAGGCGAGCCCCAGAGTTTGAGAAACGCCGCATTACAACATTTAATCTATAATAATTATTTCAGTGAATATTTTATTATTCTTCAACACAAACATAATTATCAAGCTATTAAGTGCTTGAAAGCTTAGAACTCACTGAAAGTCTCTTTTGCTTTAGTTTTAAGACTCAGTTTCAGCAAAATGGAAAAGAGTTAAAAATTATATGTTATTTATGTTGGTTTTAAAAAAAAATTAAAAAGTAATTTGAAATAATTACCAAGTAATATCTTAATATATCTTTTAAAAATAAATTTTAACTTATAAATGTGTTATAATGTAAAATTACGCAGTTATCTCGAAAATTCATCTAGAAATCTGAAAATTAATCAGATTACATTTCAACTAAGTAAAGTAAATACATTTGTTATTATCCAATAACCTTAGAAAATTCCTTGTGTGTGAACCTGTATTCTTTATCGGGTTTTTATAAAAAACAGTACATGATGTAGGTCGAATTAAACAGTCTAACATTTAAACAACAACATTGCAGTGTAAAAAAATCGAGAGCAGAAATTGTATACATTTGAGAAGAATTTTTTTTAAGGAAATGAAATAAAATGATGCAAATTAATATATCATATGGAGTCAGTCATACATTTAATACATTAGACTAGTTTTCAATGCAATGAAGTATTTGTAATTCTGAGGAATACAGTGTAAAGTTATAAGTAAAATGGTTGTTAGTTTTATACAAAAGGTATTTCAATAAAATGATTGGCATCCTTAAGGATTTCTTTAAGAATTAAAATAATAATAATTAATTTTTAATAATTTTTTGTATCGAAGATATTAATATTAAGTTTGGTTATGAGATTGAAAACTATTTCGTAATCTATTTCAAGTTTCTCTTAATTTTTTCATTTGTCTTTGGTACTTTTAAAAGTATTACTAAGGCAATTATGTGTGGCGTTTTTTGTATTTATTTTTCATCTATAAAATTAATTCTTTATTTAAGGAAAGAATTCTAAAATGCAACATAATATTGAGCTGAGTGTTTTGAAGTGAATGGAGAAAGAGAATGAATGGTATGCACAAAATTGAAACAATAGCAGTCATGATGTTATATTTAATGATAATGACAAAGAAAATTCTACTCTTTTTATACTTTTAGGTATCCGACTACGTTCGGAACCGTGATTTTAATGAAATGGATAATTTTCATTATATTTAGTGTCACTTAGATTAGAATATATGCATAAAATTGTTTTAAGAACATTTTGACAAAAAAAATTTATTTAAATACAATATTTTGGCAAAAAATTAACTTAGAATAATATTTTTTTCCAAATGTTCTCCTTTTGTGAAAAATGCTTCTATTAGAATAATATTTTGCCTGTATCAGACCTCTTTTCAGAGGCTCAACTCGAATTTTTGAAATATATAACTTAGAATTGGGTTTATTCATATTTTGTGACAACAGAGGGGAGCAACTTTAAGAACAAAACGCGAATAATTATTTAAACTAGCGGTAACTCTGAAAATAATGTGAATTTTTCAACAAGTCTAGTTGAGACTCTGTAGAGAGGTCTGAGCTATATACAGGCAAAATATTATTATAATAGATCCATTTTTCAGAAAATGAGGACATTTGGAAAAAAGATTATTCTAAGTTAATTTTTTGCCAAAATATTATATTTAAATAAATTTTTTTGTCAAAATGCCCTTACAACAATATTATGCATGTAGTTTAATCTGAGTGTGACACTAAATATCATGAAAATTATCCATCTATGCGCTTTTTTAAAATCACGGTTCCGAACGTAGTCGGATACCGTAAGGCTGTCTTCGGTTGATGTTAAAGAATATGACCCGAATTCAGAATATTTTTTCAGATATAAAGAACTCGTAAATATTAATATTGTATTCTGGCTTTGCTATCTTATAGAAAGCTTCTTATTTTATCATACCACTAATTTTTGTCGATTTGACACATTCTTTCTTTTATAAAACGTGTTTCGCAAATTTTTTCCTATACCGTAATGCTATCCCTTTACATGTTAAAATGAATAATTATTTGTGGAATATTTTAAAACTTTAAACACACTAAATTATAAACAAATGTAAAAGATGCAATATTACAAATTTTCATGAAAAAAAAGAAACCTTTTTTCTGGCCGAAAATGGGCTTCGCGTTTCGATCCAACTCTTGTACATTTGGCGAAAACAGCATTAACGAAAAGTCTACAAGCCGGAATCATTATGTTGAATGAACAATAAAAATAACTATAGTATGTCTTATTATATAAATTTATTAAAGAAAAATAAATTAAGCAGTGATTTTTGAAACAATAAAACCAAAATTTTTCGATATAAACTCAATTCTGTTTAAATTAATCAGCTTGTTTTCATAATACAGTCAGACCTCTTTTTAACGAAGTCGCTAAATCCCGGAAAAAAAGTTAGTTATATGGACAATTCGTTATATAGAGGTTCATCTTTTAATATACTTTATAAATCACATAAAACAAATTTTTATTTCATAAGCTCTATGTATTAAAAAAGTAATTATTCGCACCTTTTTTTAAATTAGTATATATTTTCTATATATATTACCAATAAAAAAAGAAAAGAAAGAAAACTACTAGAAAAACAAGAAAAAATACTGTCGAAGAATACACAGTATTTTAAATATTAAGAAAATAATTTTATATTAAAATTAAAGAATTTTAAGGACAGTTTTTAATTTAAAACATACAAGTAATATTAAAAAAACATTTTTTATAACTAGAACACGGGACAAATGCCCTGAAGGGGAAAGGGGATATCGAAGATGTTTCTAGTGAACTGGATAAAAGTTGCACTTCTTGGACGAAACGTTCATCCGTACTCTATTGCTCCCGGCGAGTTAGGATCTAACAAAACCAGTTAAAGATTTATGACCACCATAAAAAGTATTAGAGAGAACAACTTGAAATGTTTCGATATACTTTAAAATTAAGGAGAAAGAAATTGAATGACAAAAGAAAAAGTTCTTTGTATAGAAAATACATTTCGCTATAGATAGGTTATTTTACGAAGAAAATCGTAAAATGTTCAAGGTTCCAGGAAAAGTTCGCTATATAGATAAATTCGCAATATAGAGGTTCGACCGTATAGTTTTATATTGTAATGCCTCACAAAACTAAGTGATTTAAATCCTACTGAAATCAATTTCATTTGAGCTGATTTTTTATGTTTACTTTTCATTTTCATAGAGAGGAAATATATATTCTGAAACTTTAGATGCTTGTAAAAAAATAACGAAAGAAAATTCTTTTGCTTTGCCATTTTTATGGTAATCAAGACTTCGATCTCAGTGTATCCATTCCTTGATGATTGACAGCATAAAAGTGAAAGTCAGAACACCATAAAGAGAAATCTAAGTAGCTCTGATTCGATTGAGTACTTATCGAGTGCAATGGATTAGTTTCACAATGTTAGATATTTGATAGCGTAAAAGGAATATCCAAAATGTGAATCAGTAAACATGATGCTTATCAAAATAATTAGTTTGAATAAGTATTGACGCATAAATTAGATATTTGGTGTTATTTAGAGGGCAAATGATATGTCACTTAGAATTTAGTGATAAGATGCCATTTGCGATCATGTAAAAATGTTTGAGAAGGCAATTATTATGCTTTTTAAACCGGAAATTAACGATAGCTGTCATAAAAAGAAAATTTTTCACCAAACGATGTTAAATGATTTGTTAATGAATAATTTATGACAGAGTAAAATATTGCGCTGAATTATAAGGAAAAATAATTAATGACTAGAAAATAAAATTTTTTAATTATTGATCGTATGGTATTCTGCGGGAGTTCTTTAACCTGTCAATGGTTTCACTTCAATTTTGCACAAAAACCTTTAAAAGTAGAGAAAAAGAGAAGCTAAGGCAAAACCTAGAGAAACTTCAAAATAAATTAGCTGTTATTTGTTTAAAAAAGTGAAAAAGAGAATGATAGACAAAAGAGTTTAGTTGTCGTGAAGGGTCTAATTCCTACTTTCTTTTCGAATGTTAATAGTTTTTTTTTAAACCATGCATCAAAACAGTTATTGACGAACCGTTTGCTTAATTAGGGATTAAAAAAATATCGATTTTAGTTACAGTATAAAGTAAATGATATTTTTTTTTTTTCTTTTTATATCAGAGTAGGCATCTGTTTTTATTACCAAACGCTTCTCATATATAAAATTTTTAAAGACGCATTTGAATGCTCAAAACATGCAAACAGCTCATAATTCGATAAACTTGATGTAACCTAAAATACACAAGCATAAATGTGCTTTGCATAAAAATTAATTAATTATCGATGTAATACTAATAATGAACAAAAATGTATAATTCTCTAAATCATTAAGAATTAAGTTAAAAAAAATAATCAGAATCGGGGGGGGATAACATTTTCATGTCATAAATATAGAATAAACTCCTTAACAAAATTTTGTGAAAATATGATTTCACAATTTTTAAACAACTTGTGTGTGATGTCATTTAACAGTTGCAATTTTAAAGAATCTATACTAGATTAAAATAATTTAAATAAAAATAAATTTCGATATTTAACCAAAATGTTTGTACATCTTTCCAAAATGATTGCTATATGTTTTAGTTATCACCATTATATTTTTTATGTATCATTATACGTTTAAGTGATTAAAAAAATGTTTACTGTACAGAATTTATAACGCATTAAAAACATAACATCTTAATGTATACATTCATTGAATGATGATAGTTCCATTTTAAAAAGTTATTTTATAATTAAGTATATAATAATAAAAAATAAATGAATTTTAAAATTTTATTAATTGATATAAAGAAAGATAACTATAGAATCTACACACACACGCACACAAAGGGTGATTCTCTATGAAACCGTCAAACTGTGATGGGCTCACGCGTCTTTTCATTAACATGTCCTTTGGGTTCTTTAGGGCCAGAATTAATGGCAAATCTTTTCCAACCGAACCCAAGAAGTGAAGCGTGAAGGAAAGATGCAAATTAGGAAGCTTTTAAATATCAGAAGTTAGAGTAAGCTGTGTGGCAATTTGAGGAATGTTATGATAATCAATGATTCAAGCGTGAAGAGGTGTTGGAAAGATCAAGTGACCGTTAACAGAAGTTATTCGTGACAGAGAGTCATTAGGTCAAGGTGCATACCATTGCACTCCAGTAAATCCGCAACTTCCAGTAAGATAGAATTGATCGATCGACATTAAGGTAGGAGTGACTATTTAATATTAGGATCAGTGATAGTATTGGAATTGTGTTTAGGCGAGTTAGTTATTGATAGTGGTTCGGGTTAAGTTATTTTGGTATTATATATATTGGGTCTTTAGCCACCGTAGATTCTCTCACATATATTATTATTATCTAATCTGTTAGAAGTTTAAGTTTTAAGATCTTAATAAAGTCAAATTAAGATCATGGCAGCTTCTAATTCTTCCGTTATTCCTACACCTCTAGCACACGCTGATAATCAAGAAGCAGGGCACCCGAGGGGGACGCCCTTACAAAATCCAAAGGGGGTAGGGAGTACAGAGACAGCTCGGAATCGTATAAGAATGTAAGGTCGCAAATGCTGTAGTTATGAGCTGTGGTGCAAAAAAAAACAGAAAAAAAAACAGTAACAGCAACGCGTTAATGAACGAAAACAATTTTATTGAAAGGTTGCACTACAACAGGCGGTCAAAATTACGAGCAGAGGTCGTCTGGTAGGCCTGACAATGGCTCCGCATGGAATTCCTTACGTTCTAGAATATTTCTGACGTCATGTATCCTCTCGTCAGCTACAGATATTCTTGTGTTGAAGTCTTCAACTAAAGGAACGGTCGTCTTGTACACTAAACTCTTCATGTGCCTCAGAAAAAGAAGTCCATGCATGACAGATCGGATGATCTGGCAGGCTAATGAACCGAGCCACCATGAACTATCCAATGCTGTCCAAAGGTGGCGTTGAGATATTCATGCAGCACCGTTGTCTGGCTGTAAGAGGCTCGTGCCTCTCTCGTGGGCACCTAGATGTGTGGGGAGGAAGGGAAGAAACACTCAACATGATCCAACTAATCTATTTATTTCCATACAAAGAACAGACACAATTTCAACTAATAATAGTAAGAGAATATCTCAATGTTAACTGTGAAAGTGGAACAATAACAGTAAAATGCTAACGATTAGGAGACTATCAAACTCAATCCTTATCTTAATAAAGGATCAAACCTCTCATCGGATTTAATCTTATATCAAACCAATCCTAGTAAACAATCGTTACTTTAAAGTTTCCTCCTAATAAAAATCAAATCATTATAATTCTAATATTATACCTTCAGTAGCAATCTCACCTGGCTCGCGCGCGAGTACATCTTCTCTCCTCTCTCTCAAGCTAGAAAACCTCGCCTATTTATAGCAAGCTAATTTCATATCACGATTATCTTCTTCCGAAGGGTTGGTTGTGAATAACGCGAATTGATAGCCCAAAGATTTCCCAAGATGATTAGTTGGAAAAACGCGTATAGATCCGTCACAAGGCCTACCAGATGACTTCTGCTCGTAATTTTGAGCATCTATTGTAGTACAACTTTTTGATAAGATGTTTTCTGTCCCATTAATGTTTTACTGTTTCTGTTCTTTTTCTCTGCTTCTTTGCTACTTTACACCATAGCTCGCAACTACGGCGTCTGCGACCCTGCATTCCTAGGCAATTCTGAGTCGTCTCTGTACCACCTACACACCCTGCAAGTTTGTCGGTCTGGTAGCAAATCACCCTGTGTAAGACTCTTTCAAAAAAGAACGTAAAATATCTCTACAACAAAACAGTACCAAATTGACCGGAACAGTCAATCGTATAATTTTAAACACTTTCTCAGCATCTTCATTAGTTTTCAACATCTATAACTATTCAAAACATATTCAGATTTATATGAAGAGGTATAGCTTTTATAAATTTATCTAATTAAGTTTATTTATACCTTAATTTACATTTGAATTATATGTACCCATAATACTAGTCACACACAGATACTTTCATGGAATAATATTGTTCAATGAGAGTATTCGAATCAGTTGAAAAATTTCAATAGTTATGCTTTTGCTTTTTATAGTAATACTATTTAAATTATAATAGTACGTATATTTGAATTCTAGAATAAATCCTCTTAGCAAAATCGTCCATTATTATATGGGAAATGAAAATGAGAGAGTTAAGTCCCCTTTCTTTTTATTTCATCATTTGGGAATTCATTCGCATCGATGAATTTCAACTTCATTTAAAAATAAGAAGAAAAAAAGTTAAAGCACTCTCTCTCTCAGTACAAAGCTACTTTTGAAAGAATTTTCAATACTTTTTTCTGTAAATATCTTTCACTATACCGAAAGAAATATTACATTTATGTATTCAAAATGTTAAAAACAATTTAAAAACATGAGTAAAGTTTATAAATAAAATTCGATGTGATTTTCGAAGAGAAAAACAGCCACAACAACAATAAAAAGTTAAAGGAGTAATGTACCAGTAAAAGGTAAAATATGTTATTATTTTTTTTAAATAATCATGTGACCAGCTTCATTTTCATTGTTTTTTCTTTCAAAAAGCATTGTGATTTTATCAGACTGATATACAGCCCAGATTGAAAGATTGAAAACAATGGAATGTGTTTTACAGTTCATTTTTAAATTTGGTGAAATAATATCAAAAATCATATAGCATTAATATTTATAAATTATTTTGTATACTACTTTATATGATTGTACTCACCAGTTCAGTGTTTACAATTTTAAGAATTCTTTAATATCATAAAACGACATCATTTGACAATGACTACTGGGCCGTAGGTCCTAGGTTCAAATACCGGAGATACATAGTGCCTGTGCGGCATGGAGAAACACTCTAAATATTCGTCGAAGTGCAACTACACTCGAGAGGTTAATGAAAGGGGAAGGGAGGTGAGAGGCCCATGATCACCCTCAGAGTGTTCTCCCTCGAAATTGGGGTGGTTTCGAGCCAAAACGTACTGTTAACTACATGGTGCTCAAAGCTCAGACGTAAAACTAGCATCTCGCTACAATGAATTCCGTGTGTCTGACACCGGTCGGTCGGATGTCTTTAGAAACAACAGATGTATTATCTTGGAAAGGGGATTGATTTTTGCAATCTCCAAGAGGAAAGGTATATCGAACTACTTTTTTTAATTTGCTATATAAAAAGCTAGATTCAAAGTCTCATTATTTACACGAATAAAGTAAGAACTGGTTGCATACTAACAGAAATAAGCACTATTTACACCAGGGGTGTTACCCTTGCGGCCCGACCAGTGTATCGGCACACAATAATATATAATAAAATATCTCCCGAAATAAGAAAGATTGGGGCAGAAAAAAGATGTCAAGTGTCAGGACGTAAACATTACATTTTTCTTGTTCTTTTTTTCTGTTTATTATACTGTATTATTTGAAATAAACCTACAATTCTATAAATATTGACTTTTTTTGCGACCCATCTAAAGTTAAACTACGTTTGTTTAGCCCAATTTACCATTTGTGAGTGTGACACCCTTGATTTACGCCATTATCAACTCAACGACTATTAAGTTTATTTTCCCCATGTACTTAACCTTCAATGTTCCAAAGAAATGTCAGGAATTTAAATGAAAAACTCAAGTGTAGCAACTTGTTGAAAACAAAGGCTATTCGCTTTATTTTGTTGGGTAAAGTTTGCTTAGTAATTTTTCAAAAATTAACTTACACGGAAAGGACACGACTAAGGAAATTCGTTTGGGATAGAGACTTGGTGTAATAGTAGTACTCCTTAAGGTATTCACCCCTCATTGTAATTCTGCCGAATGGTCAGTCAATTCGGAGAAATTAGCCTTCGAAATTTATGCTTAGCTTTTATACAATTAATTTTTAACTCCAGCCAACGATTCTGTAGCTTGATTGGCAAATCGTCTGTTTACGATGCGTGAGTTCAGAGTTCGATTCCCCGCAATCAACTTTTTTTCTTCAATCCATTTAATTATTTTTTAAAATTAAATAAATTTATTTATGAAATGATTAAATATTAAATGATATTTTATGTAATTATTTCGTATTTTATAAAGTAAAAAAAAATTATAGCTTAAAGTATTTATTAGTAAAATTATTATTAATTAAAAATATTTAAAATTATTAATAATTAAAAATATTTAAAATTATTAATAATTAAAAATATTTAAAATTATTAATAATTAAAAATACTTAAAATTACTAATAATTAAAAATATTTAAAATTACTAATAATTAAAAATATTTAAAATTATTAATAATTAAAAATATTTAAAATTATTAATAAATAAAAATGTTTAAAACTATAAGTAATTAAAAGTATTCAAAACACTTTTTAATCAAAAATATTAATAATTAAAATTAATTAATTGATTACTATTTATTATAATTAATTAATTGGTTAATACTTATTATAATTAATTAATTTTTATGAATCATTAGTATTAATAAGAACTATTATTAATATATTATTAAAATTATTAATAATTACTTAAATAACTTAATTATTTATTATTAAACTAATTAATTTATTATTAAAATTGTTGTTTATTATTAAAGTTATTGTTTATTATTAAAGTTATTGTTTATTATTAAAGTTAGTGTTTATTATTAAAGTTATGGTTTATTATTAAAATTATGATTTATTATTGAAATTATTATTAATTTATTATTAAAATTATTTAAATAAATCTATTAAAATTATTTAAATAAACACTTTGAAATTATTTAAATAAACTTTTTGAAACTAAATAAATTTATTTGAAAATAACTTATCAAATATTTATTAAAATTATAAAATAATTAAATTAATAATATATAAAAAAGACATATTTTTTATATTAATTATAAAATAATTAATTTAATAATAATAATATATTTTATAAATTATTTTATATAATATTTTATTTATAGTATATTGCATTTCACATTATAAAACTATTTGTAACTAATTTTTATGTAAAATATCATTTATTATTTATTATATATTTTATTATATATATTTTTATTAATATAAAATATATTTATAAAATTTAATATAATTATTTATATAATTACAGTAATTTTTTTACTTTATAAAATGCAGAATAATTACATAAAGTATCATTTAATATTTAATAAACCTTTCATAAATAAATTTATTTAATTTTAAAAAATAATTAAGTGAATTGAAGAAAAAACGTTGATCACATAGAATCGAACACTTATCTCACGCATCATAAGCAGAGGGTTTGCCAACCAAGCTACAGAATTGTTCGATGGGATTAAAATTTAATTGTATAAAAGCTAAGCCTAAATTTCGAAGGCTTATTTCTTCGAATTGACTGGCCATTCGGTGGAACGCATTAAAATCTGAATTTGAATCTAATAGAAATATAATCCTTATCGGGCATTACATGCCTGATAACAGTCTGCAAAAACAAATCTGAAAGTGAAACTTAGAGCAAATAGATAGTTAACATAATAGATATTGCAACTGATTTCGTTTAAACACATGTCTTTTTACAGCTACACGAAGGCTATTATTGTTGGAGCGTCTAATTTTGCACTACGGTCAAATTACAAGGACAAAATTCCCACTCGTTTTCCCATTTTTCACGCAGCACGAGGAAGAATCAGTTATGTGTAACATATGGTAAATCATATTGCAACACTCGAGGGACAAGAATTGGAAGTTTTCAAAGCCAATAACATTACAAGTAATTGAATTTTTCCAAATAATATTGAAATAAAATTTATGTTTCAGTCTCACTTTTGGTAAAAAACAAAATTAAATAAATACAGTCGGACTTTTATGTAACGAAGTCGCTATAAATCCCTAAAAAGTTCATTATATGGAAAATTCGTCATATAGAGGTTCGTCTTTTAATATACTTTATAAACCACATAAAACACATATTAAATTCATAGACACTATATATTAAAAAAAGTAATTATTTGCATCTTTTTGTAAATTAATATTTATATATTTTATATTTCGTACCCATCAAAAAAGGAGAGGGAAAAAAAGAAAAACTGCAAGGAAAACAAGAAAAAAAATATCGAGGAATATACTGCATTTTCAACATTTAGAAAAATAAATTACATTAAAATTAATGAATTTTAAGAACATTTTCGAACTTAAAGCATACAAATCATTTTAAACATACATTATTTTCAAACTAGAAATGGATTTTTGACTTTTCAAGGACAAGGGGACACGAGACAACTCCACTGAGAGTGAAAGGGGAAATAGAAGATGCTTCTACTGAACTGGACTATTAATGGAGATTAAAGGTTACACGGATGAAACCATCAGCATTCTATTGATCTCGGCGGGCTAGGTACTCCGAGTGCAAGACTTATGACCAGTTCAACATTTATGACCACCATAAGATGTGTTAAAAAAGAGAATAACTTGAAATGTGTCCAGAAATACTTTAAAAATAGGGAGAAAAAAAATTGAATCACAAGAGAGGAAGTTTTGTTATATAGAAAATGCACTTCGCTATTGGGAGGTTATTTTACAAAGGAAATCGTGGCATGTTCTTGGTTCCAGGAAAAAGTTCGCTGCATAGAAAAATTCGCAATATAGAGGTTCGTAATATGGAAGCTCGACTGTACATTTAATTGAGTGAATTTAGTAAATGGTTCTCGTGGTACTTCTTCAATAAAAATAGGAAAATAGCATTAAATTGGTTTGATTATTTTTTTAATGTAACTATTGCACTTTTATTTGAATCACTATTATTTTAAATATTCTGCCTTATTTTTATGCTATTCCCTATTTTTGAATTTCAAAGACCCACATCCGGCCGATATTAAGAACATTTCTGGTTAACATTAAAATGGAATGTGTTTTGTTTGCTTACTCTGAATAAATGAAATAGTTGTTATTTGATTTGCATGCTCAGTTTTATTCCAGTACTATTGAAAATTGCCGCTACTTAGTTCCGAAATTTAATACTAATGCCCGCCATGAAATCCCAAGAATTAAAGATGTAACTTTATAAATCATTCTCACTGAATTTCATTTTATCAATATTAATCTAGTTTCAACTATGAAAAGTGTGTATTCAAAATTGACATGTGATAATTTTTTAATTTCTTACAATGACATAATCCTCTCTCATTGGATGTAGGTGCTGCACATTTACTAAATTACCGTGATTTTAGCTCGTTTGCTTATTTGATTTGTCAATCCTTTGAAATAATTTTGCGTGAATTATGTGTTCAATACAGATAAAAAAAAAAGAAATCGTGTACCCTATTATATGTTTGCTATTTCTTGTCTAATTTAAGAAGTAAAATTAATCTCAAGAGACAATATCTCTTATTGTGACGTTGAAATGATTCTCCTGTTTTTGGAAATGAGAGTGGTTTTCCCACTGGATGATAATTTTCTACTTGGTGGAAAGAAAGGAAAAGCGAAACACCATTTCAAAAAAGACTTTTACTGATACATATTAAGAAAGAAAAAAAATTATGCTTTCTCCACTCAAAGAGAAGCGAAATTTAGCGTATTTTATTAAGACCTTATAGTATTTTATCCTTCATTGTATGTATTGAGACTGAATTCCATTTTAATAAAATTTTAGTATTATTCATTATTGCTGTTATTATATGATTCACTAAATTGTACATTATTATCATACTGTCGTAAGTCAGTGCTTCTCAAACTTTCAACATTTGCGACTAAATTTTCAATCGTAATTTTCACGCCCCCCCTCCATATAATAACAATGTATTGAATTCAATAATATATTTACTAAAGCTACAATACGACTTTAATTATAAACCGTACAAATTATCAAGATATTAAATTTTGAAAATAATTTTGTGTATGACAAGCCCATGGGAGTCATTAGTGATTATTAAACTTATTCTTAACTTAGTATGGATAAATTAATGATCAAATACGTTGAGCGGTACGGATACAGTTACAAGTATATTGTATCATTATAAATGTGAATTTTATTCTTTATTGTGTCAAAAGTATTTTGTTTTGCTTCCTTTCAGTAAATTAATAATTATTTTAAGTAATCTTTTATTTTAGATTTTTCGATATGCTCACCCCTATCCCTTACATATGGTTATTAGGTCTCCTAAAGGATGACGCACCCCACAGTTTGAGAAACGCTGCGTCAAGCACTTATTAAAAAGTGTGCCATTCTTTTTTATTTAGATAATGTCTTCATAAGCTTTGCTAGATTTTGAAAAAAAAAAAAAGGCCTTGTGAGATCTCTTCATAAACCCGGAACTTTTTTTCAAGAGTAACAATCTTTTGATCTCTGAAACAAATGTGCCATACTAATGAGATTGCGTAAATTTTTAACTTTCGCTTAGCTACTACGACTACTGTTTGATAACAATAAATTTTATTTTTTAAAAAGCGTATTATATTGCGAAATAATTATTCAGTATTCTCTATGATTTCTTTAATTAATTAGCTATATACATTTTACACACATGCAAGCACTGAAATTTTGCGCTGAAGCAGTCACTCTCATCAACATCTCTGTTTTAAATATAGTTATACTTCATAACAATATAATACTGTTATTAATACATCAAAATATGAGCATTTGGTACGAGCAATAGCGCACACAGGGATTTTTCAAGGGGGGTCCGGGGTTGAAAGTTCACCATTTTTGTATCATGCTCCTTTTGCTTTTGTCTATTTTCGGGAACAAAACATAGTAAAAAACTAATTATTGAATAAATAATTAGCATTAATTAATAAAATTAATCATTAATAACAAATACTTAATTAAATTTTACGTACTATATACTTAGAATTATAATCAATCGGAAAAAAATTAAGGGCTTTTGGGGTGGAGGTCCGGACTCCCAGGACCCCCCTTGTGTGCGCCACTGGGTGCGAATAATGCTAAAATATAGAAATAAAAACAATTATGTATTTATTATGCTTTAATTTCTATTAATGTATTGTACTTTCTTTATAGGTTTATTTGAATGTCATTTTAAAGAGGAATGAATGCTAAAAGAAATGGAATCCACAAACGAGATGACGGAAATTACTGAAGGAACTGAAGTAAAATTCTCATTCATGAGCGGAAATTATATTTAATTTAAAGAATCTATTTATATGACTTATATAAAATCAGTTTAGAATTCCAAGATTACATTTCCAATTTGTTACGAAGGTATTCAAATAACTTATAAAACACATCTTGTCTTTAAAGAAGATCGAGCACTTCTAGGCAAAAACCAAGATTCATTAGGGAAACAAAACAAACAAAGGATATCGGATAGAATAATCCAAAATGTGATAAAAAAAAAACCTTAACAAAAACTACTCTTTTAGTTTGTAGAATCATCTAAGTCATTCAAAAAAAATTTTGATAGTCATGTCGAAGCGAAGCATTTTCCTAGCATGTATGCTGCTGGTCATTTTATCGGAGCATAGTGCGTGTGCAGATAAGAGGCCATTTTACATCATAGCTCATATGGTAAACAGCCTACGTCAAGTGAAACACTATTTGGATCGTGGGGCAAATGCCCTCGAATCGGACGTACAGTTCAATTCAGATGGCTCAGTGAGAGAAGTATTCCATGGATTTCCATGCGATTGTTTCAGAACGTGCCACCGCAGTGCCAAATTATCTGACTATTTACAACACGTGCGTGAAATCACAGATCCTAACATAGAAGACTCTTACTACGAAAAAATGTTACTTCAGTTCTTGGATTTGAAGCTGAGCTCCTCCAACAATAAAAAGGAATCTGGACGAGACATAGCGAAGCATGTTTTGGATCATTTGTGGAGTAAAGATAGTAACAGGAAGCAAGAAGTAAGTGATATTGATTATTAATTAAATATTTTATAGTAAATAAAGCTTTATTGACATCCAAAACATGTAAGTTCATGAAGAATTTCGAAGCTTTTTGCTATTTTAAACCTCTTAAAGCCATTTAAAATCATAGTATGCTAAATATTCGGCAGTTTTTCAATATCTAAGGATCTTTTGGGATGTGTATCACAGAGATATTTTATACTACAAATTAGAGTCTTGATCAAATACTGTGACACATTCTGCCATTTCTGCTGCGGAATGATTCTGTGCTCAGTAATATCCCTTGATGGTTGCCGTTGACTTGAAACCTTTCATCAAAGCTTATCCCAAACATTTTCAATCCGATATAAGTCGTGATTTTGTTAATCATTGTATGCGCTTGATGATCTTAAAGATTCTTTTAGACGTGTTATTAATAGTGTAGCATTGCATTGTAGTCCATAAGAAGGATCTGAGCGTCCCTAAAACCTCAGAAAAGATGAACTTGAGGTTCCAGAGCCTCATCATATTGTGCATTGCTCCATTCAGTGGCGTAACGGAGAGCATTAGAGACCCTCTGCGAAACCAGGTTTTGGACCCCAAGTCGGATTAGAGTTCGTACTTAGCGTCAGTCAGGATTTGAGCCCCCCACGATGCGGGGGTTGCAGGGGTGTACGTTATGCCACAGGCTCTATTAACAGTACCTCCTCCGAAAACATATTGGACTACAGTCAAAATACGAGAGTGACACCTGAATAAGCATTTTACTTTTTTACCACGGTGCTTACCAATTTATCAACTAATACCAATCAATCCTGCAGGGACCACCATTTTTTCTCGTAATGGCACATTGGTAAAATTAGGAATTGAATCTACAAATTAACCTAAATATTGCTCCCAAACTACGATCATTGTAATATCTGTCAGTATTATTTTTTCCACTAATTGCAGACGCAGTACGTCGTGCCAAAAAGAAAAAAACAGAGTTCTATCTTTCTTGAAAAGACCAAAAAAGTCCAGCGCTGTCCTCCATGATAAACATAAAACCCTTAGAAGCTATCTCTTCTTGGTACAGCAAAACCAAGCCCTGTGTGTGTCGAGCTAAAACAAAGGAACTCTCCTTTCTCTCCACGAAATTCAGCCCAGCACCTTCGCGCTCCCAAACCAAGAGACTATCCTTTTTCTGACCGCCCCGCTCGAAGGTCAACTGCCTTCTCCTTACATGGCAACTCACCCCCGCAGATGCGGAGAACTGCGCCAGACATTCCATAATCTACCGTCAACTGTAGCCAGGCACTACAATAGTATCGAACGTCACTCCTAACAATCATACCAGCCAATACAAGATATGATACAATTGCATACACCCTACTTCAGTAGATATTTCTATATGTTTTAAAAGATATTAAATCTTGTAGTCTAAGAGCTAGCAACGTTTTCGAGAAAGAATTTTAGAAAAGCTGATTCTTTAATATTTCTTTCTCTATGACTTTTCGAACATCGTGCGGGCTATCTGGCTGCCAGTAAACGTTGCGTTTATTAATGCGCATCATACCTTTACAGGTAAAAATATCGATTTTTTAAATAATTTTAGAAAGAAAGGTTTTGTTTTCACTAAATTTAAAATGTTATTAACAACATGAATTTATTAATGCCAGAAATTTTTGATGTTGAAAATAATGTGCCAGATGCCATTTTGTGTATGAAAAAAAATCATTAATTTCAAACCATTTTAGAATGTCTGTAATTTTAATATTATTTTATTTATACATAAATAAGTACAAATTTAAATTGCCAGACATTAATTCGGTTGCTTACTTAACATACAGACCGATTTATACCGCGGTATTATGCCTGTCGTTAGAGAGAGACAGTGGCAAAGTAGGTAGGCGGAAGAGTGACCGATGCGTTGCTTCCTTTTTGTAATTCATACAAAATGCAGTGTCATAAATACGCTTTATCTATTGACATTTTTTTCACTTTAAATATTACAAGTAAATGATGAACGGTAAAAAAGGACTCCTTTTACATTATACAGCAGCTAAAAAACAAAGAAAAATCCGAATGACTCACTAGCCAGATGTTTTTATTTTATTTACAAGAAAAATCACCTGCCTATTTAAAATACAACAGAACTTTCCCTCCAAGCCCCGATAGTTTAACTATTTTACATACTAATCAATCATTGGCTGCTGGAGAAGATAATTGCTGCAGGGCATGTTAGCGGCGCATGACGACGTCAGTCCCAAGTCATATGTTTACGTTTGTTGAGACAAATATTATTCGACTCAACAAAGAAAAATATAATAAAGTTATAGAACATTATTTTTTGAAAAGTAATCAAAATAAACAAACAAAAATGTTATAAAATTATAGAACATTATAATTTGAGATCGAAAGCAAATTAAAAGTAAACAATTAAGTTTACATTCTTCAAATGATGCCAAAGTGTATGACAAAATAACAGAATGGGTTGCCAAATTCCAAAATCAAGAATTAATACAAACAACCAATAATCTAAAAACCTCAAATACTCCAATTTTTTATCACCATTCGTGTGAAGTGGGATATTTCAATGACTACAAGAAAATAACCGTGAATACTGTACGCACCTCCTGGCATAATGTACGAGATATTCATAAGGATATTTTTAATAAAATTTTGTGTCAGTAATTGAAGAAGATGTAGTTAAAAAAAGAAATTATTTGTCATTAACTTCCCTTTGTGACATGTATAATAAAGAATTACAAGAAGAGTTAATACATCAACCTGAAGCAGATGTAAGTTAAATGACAAATCATCAACTTGAAGAAAAAATAGTAAAACAATTCAAGCAAATTAAGATTGTAATAAAAAAGAAAAGAAAAATTATTATGCATAAAAATAGTAACTTATTGGAGCAAGAAGATCTAAAAACACTCGAAGAGAATGATCTCATTGATAAAGTTGCATTAATTCTACGAAGTACTATTTTAAAAATGGATAAAACAACATTACCTGCTGTAATGAAAGATTTGATTAATGGTGAGTATACTATTCCAGAAAAACTAGATCGCTTTTACAAAGCATTAACTGGAGGTAAAAATATTCGTCGCCGAGATGTAGTCAATTGTCATAGGTTAAGTAATTCATTGGCTTCTGATGCTATTTTTTGTGTAAGTAATGGTACTGTTAAGCCATCAAAGCACATAACACTGGATATGATCGTGAAAAGTCTTACAAGTAGTAGAAAAATGATTAATATTTCAAATCGACTTGGACATTGTTGTAACTACAATACGCTGGAAGAACTAGAAACTGAAGCTACGATCTCATCTGTAAACCGTTTCAAATTTGCCCTCTTGACATTATTCAAAGTCCGTCATTAAGCACAGGTGTTTCGATAATTTTGATAGATACTTCGATACTTTAACTGGAAAGGACACTTTACATGACACCGTAGGAATCATTTACCAAAATGTAAGTCATGATTACGATATTGAATTAAATTCAAGTAGTATAAGTGGAAATATTGACATACCGCTACCACCAACAAAAGAAGACGGACTTTTAACGAGGAAATTCCAGAACTACCGTCGTTTAATCATCGATTGCTAATGTTAGAAAATTTAACACCAGTTGAGAATGAACCAACTCTTCCCGCAAATTTACCTTTGATATATATACACTTTGTCGCAAAAAAATATATGCACCCAGAAGAAATCAAGCTACAATCACGAAACTCGGCAAGAATGTAGTCTGGTAAGAGATATGCAAATGATTAAAATTTCGAAGCCAATGAGACAAGGCTAAGTGTGCTATGCGCATATTAGTTGCGCAACTGGGAGAGTTTAAAAGCATGAGTACGAGCGCCGTACGGCTATCCAAACGAATCTGATGACTTTGATAGACGATATTGAAACTTAGGATGCCTCTAAAACGTAACCGGCGGCAGTACGAGCAGCTGACGGACTTTGATAGGGGCCGTATAATAGGCCTCAGAGAAGCAGGTTGGTCGAATAGACGTATCGGCCGCCACCTCGGTCGGAGCGATATGGTAGTTGCTCGGTGTTGGCAACAGTGGATCACAGAAGGTAGAGTGTACCGTCGCGGAGGGTCAGGACGTCCCAGGAACACAAATGATCACGAGGATCGTGCAATCAGAAGAGTGGCTACTTCGGCACCAACAACGTCGCTAGCATCGATTCAACGCCACTTACCTCCTTCCAGACATCCAGTGCCATCAAGAGAAACCATAAGGAGACGACTGACCGAAGTTGGCTTGAGGAGCCGACGTCCGCTAAGACGCTTACCACTGACCCCACATCATAGGCAGTGTCGACTGGATTTTTGCCGACCTCGGGCAACTTGAAGTGTGACAGACTGGAGACGTGTCATCTTCAGTGATGAATCCCGATTCAGTCTCAGTGATGATGACCACCGCACACGTGTCTGGAGGCGCACCGGCCAGCGGTCCGATCCGGCATTTATTGTCGAGCGGCATACAGCAATTTCACAAGGTGTGACAGTGTGGGGAGCAATTTCTTGGGACACACGATCATCTTTAGTGGTCCTTCAAGGCACTTTGACAGCTCGCAGATACGTGGACGATATTTTAACGCCGATTGTGCTACCCATGCTATCAAGTCGCCCAGGTGCCATTTATCAACAGGATAATGCTCGTCCACATACTGCGCGACTCTCCCAACAATGTCTTCAAGGATATGACGTCCTACCATGGCCTGCCAGGTCACCAGATCTTTCGCCAATAGAGCATGTCTGGACGCTGGGAAGGCAACTGCAACCGTCCCGAGATACAGGAGAATTAACTGCGCAGATGCAAAGACTATGGCAGGATCTTCCACAGGGGGTCATAAGTGATCTAATTGAATCGATGCCACGCCGAATTTCGGCTTGTATAGCTGCCAGAGGTGGCTTTACTACTTACTGATTTTTAACCTTTTGCAAGCTGTAACCGCTTAATAAAATGATATTTTGTTCTGAATTTTTAATCATTTGTTTATTTTCATATACACTACATGCATACCAAATTTCGTGAATGTAGCTCAATTTCTTCTGGGTGCATATATTTTTTTGCGACAGAGTGTATATATATATATATATATATATATATATATATATATATATATATATATATATATGGATATAGTAACCAATAGTTATCGACAACTCCACGCAGTCTTCGCGAGCAGGCGCAGCTAAAACACGAACTGAAACTTTTGAATTAGTGGAAGAGAAACAAAAACTCTTGGACATTAGAGAGAGAAAAGAGAACGAGAGAGGTGCGCGAGCAGGCGTTACCTTCTGCATATCATTGTCAAACTTATCTACCTTTTTAATTAATTTTTGTTTAATGTTAAATAAACCATAAGAAAGAGAAACGTCTTGGACCCCTTGTTGTCTCCCACAAATTATGGGGGCTCGGCCGGGATCGATAAAATTTCGATTTTGAACCAAAATCTGGACAATGAACAAAAGCGTCCGTGAAGGAGACGCTCCGCCATTTTTCGGAAACTTCGTTCAACCTGTGTAGAGGTTTGAACTCAGCATGAAAATTCCGCCTGTGTAGAGGCCGGGATTGAAAAAAATTTCGATTTTGATCAAAATTTGGAACGTGAAAAAAAAAAAGCCGTCCGTGGAGGAGACGCGCCGCCCTTTTTCGGAAACTTCGTTCAACCTGTGTAGAGGTTGAATTTTTCAACTTCATTCCGCCTGTGTAGAGGTCGGAACAAATAACAAAATAACCTGTGTAGAGGTGTATTTTTCAACGAACCCTCAAAATCCCGCCTGTGTAGAGGTTGGAACTAACTCAGTGTGAATAATCCGCCTGTGTAGAGGCCGGAACTACAATTTCAAGATATAACCTGCGAAGAGGTGTCAATTCGAACAATTTCAACTATATTACCTGCGAAGAGGTGAAATCAGTGGAATCAACGTTTTTATTGGATACATCGTACGTGCGAGCAACAAGGGAGCTAGAAAAAAAAAAAAAAAAGGTAGGATCTTTCCATATTTTTCTAAAATGTATAAAAACGCTCTTAAAGAGGATCTCATAAGAGTTGTTGAGAATCTAGACGGTACTGTGGAGAGTACGGACACTATAGTTAAACTAAAGACTAAAATTGAGAACAGTAGTACATTTGAAAGTGATCCAGATTTCGTTAAAACTTTAATTCAAAACTGTATAGATGAGAGAGTATCGCAAAACGAAAGAGAGGTAACTTTAGAAAAACAGAAAATTGAGCTCGCGAAACTTCAGTTAGCAAAATTAGAAAAAGAAGTCGAACTTCAAACGGCTAAAAATAAAGCATTAAGTTTAAATCCTGCAGCTAAAGTCGAAGAAAAACAGTTCGAAACTAACATAGAAAATATGATAAACAGTATTAAAACTTTATCTCTTCCTGTTCCCACCAGATCTGAAAATTTTAATCTGTTCTTCCAATCATTAGAACGCGCATTTTTAACCAAGAAAATAAATGACGAATATAAATCTGAAATTTTAATAAATCTTCTGGGAGAAAGAGCTCATAACGTCTTACTGTATATTAAAGAAGAGGAATTAAATGACTATGAAAAACTAAAATCTATAGTACTCAGAGAATTCCAATTAACCCTCGCGAGTGTTTAAACTCATTTAAAAATGCTGTAAAATCATCAGGCGAGACATACATCCAATTTGCTGCAAGATCGACGGCAAACTTCCAATATTATTGTTCGTTAAGAAAAGTTAATTCCTTTGAATCTCTATGTGATCTTATAATTTCTGATAAATTATTTGAAAATTTAAATAAGGAAACTGCAACCCATATTGGCATTCGAGAAGCAGAAGATTGGTTTAGGCCTATTGATTTAGCTAAAGAGTGTGATATTTATATTTCATCTAGAAGCGGATCACATAAAGAAATTCCTATTACTTATGGATATACCCAAGACCCCTTTAAAAATAGATCACAAAACTTTAAACCAAAGATTAAAGAGAACTATCCCCAATATCTTGAAAGAGAAAATAAAAATTGCTTTATATGCGGTGATTCATCTCATTGCGCAAGAGACTGTGAGAAGCGTTTTAAACCTAAAGAATCTAACGACCACATCCATAATAGAATAAACGTGAATACTTTGAAAGTAGAGAGCGAAAAACAAAATAGCGATGAATTCGCACAACAATTACAATATGTAAACATTTTTGTGGAAAATCAACCCGTAACAGCCTTGATCGATTCAGGTTGCCAGATCCCAGTTTTAAATTCCTCACTAATTAGAGTGCAAACACCTTCCGAAGAAATCATAACATTAAGCTCATGTTTTGGCGAAAAGCGAATGGTAGTAGTTAAACCCATAAATATTTCTCTTGATCAACATTCTTCCGGTATAAGTGTCCGAACGGCGATATCACCGACCTTGACCGAAGAAATTATTATACATCCCAGTGTATATTCTGAAATAAAGAAACTAGGCCACGCAAAGAGCGATGTTTTATTGAATGAAAGTGAATCCTCTTTAGGTGCTCATGCTTATGCTTATTCTAGTGCTATTTATTTTCCAAATGTTTCCGTTTCAAATGTGATAGAAAACTCTAGTTATGATTTGTCACATGTTAAAAACTTTAATACTAGAAATGATTCGAGTTCTCTAATTAAGGATTATAAATGTAATAAAATTAAGAGTACTAAGTTAAAATTGAGTATTGTAAGAGAAAAATGTTCTGATATAGTATTGTGTAAGAAAGCCAATGGTGCCATGAAAACGAGTTCCGTGGAATTCATCTCCCGCTCACCTACCCCTTCACCTATGGAACGTAATTATCGACGGTTTATGTTGCTCCGGAAAATCTTTGAGCCCTGGCAGTGGAAACGAAGGAAAAAGAGAAATCGTTTTGAACAGACGTCCAGAACTCTACAGAGGAAAATATCAATGCGTTCAACCAAAGATCAACTTGTTAAAAAAGACGTTCTTATGCCTGTGAAACACAATGTTTTCCTGTGGAACCTTCCGGATGTCGAAGAGGTGCCTTCACATGATGGAGAAACTGTCTAGTTCAACAAAATTATGATATGTTACATCTTTGTATATTTGTCGTATAGTCCTTGTCTGTTCCGTTCTTTTTTTGTATGTTTCAGATTCTCCTCTGGTCTCCATGGAAGTACCGCTGCGGACAGCGTACAGTCAGGCTGGCCGGATATAGTAACCAATAGTTATCGACAACTCCACGCAGTCTTCGCGCGCAGGCGCAGCTAAAACACGAATTGAAACTTTTGAATTAGTGGAAGAGAAACAAAAACTCTTGGACATTAGAGAGAGAAAAGAGAACGAGAGAGGTGCGCGAGCAGGCGTTACCTTCTGCATATCATTGTCAAACTTATCTACCTTTTTAATTAATTTTTGTTTAATGTTAAATAAACCATAAGAAAGAGAAACGTCTTGGACCCCTTGTTGTCTCCCACATATATGTATATATATATATAGAAACAATAGATCTGTTATATTTACTTTCACACTTCTTACATGTGCCAAATACCCCAATGGGGACAGGTTTTAATTCCAAAATTATTAAAGATAGTAGTCCCAAACAAAAAGCATCTTATATTAGACATATTAATTTTTCACCGACAAATGTAGCGGTAGTTACACATACAATGGAACAGGCCCAAGTTGTTGGAAAGGAATGTAATCAAACATATGTGCAAGTTACTTATGACCTGGCAATAGCTAAAATAGTATATAAAATCCAATCAACGTCAAAGCCATAATTCAATAACCATTTCATCCATCTTGGTTCGTTCCATTTAATGATGACTTTCTTCAAAGCCATAGGAGTTTTTATAAATGAGTGTGGTCTATCTCATATGATGATTGAGAGTAATATTATTCCTTCTGGCTCAGTGAACGGTTTAGTTGAAGGTAAACATTTTAATCGTTGCAAACGTCTGCATCCGTTGATGGCTCTTGGTTTGAAAATGTTACATTTTGATCATTTTTTCGACACAATATTGAATACAATTTCCTGAAGGAAAAAGTTATCGACGATCTCCTTCATTATCAAGAAATAGATTCTCGCTCATCTATGCCAATAGAATTACCTAATAATGTATTATTGAAAGTATTATTTGCATATCAAAAATTTGTAGAAGAAACAAGACAAGGTGAGCATGGGAAAACGGCTCAATTCTATTTGATTTACATATCCAGCTTGTAAACTATTATATAACCCTGTCAAGAAGCATACGCATGGGAGATTTTGAAATGTTCAAATATGTTATTCCAAAAATAACCAATTTATTTTTCGCAGTAAATCAAACTAATTATGCTCGATGGTGTGTTAAATATTTAGACAATCTAAATAAAGTAGATGAAACACATCCTGGACTAAAAAATGATTTCATGAATGGATGTTTGGAATAAAAAGAGCCGACAAATCATTTTTGAGCGTACCAATTGATCTTACACTGGAGTGACTATCAATTCTGAAGCGGTTAGATGCCTAAGTGGTATTGCACATTTTACTAATTCCTTAGCTGCCCATCAACGCTGGACCAAAAGTCACAGTATTAGAGCTACTATAATCTCTCACGTTCTCGATGTTTGTGGATTGAAGCAATTACAAGACGTGTCTGCGGATTTGCAACCAAATAGAATTAAAATTTATGGCAAACAACTCTCTGATTTCAATGAAATTTTTGAAAATAATATTAATCCATTTGATGAAAGTTTAGACAAAGATAGTTTATATAATATTGCAACTGCCAAGCCTGTACCTGAAAATGTAGCGAACTTTTTGTTGAACATTGAGAAAAATGGTGAAGATTTACGGGGAAACAGTTTATTACTGAATGTGCTGAAGATCAGAATAGATTTGATAAACCAATAAAAAAACCAAGTGCTTAATTTTGCTGGTGCTCCAAAGAAGAAAAAAATAACTCTTGGTAACAAAGTTATTGAGCTAAGAATGCAACGAGGTCTATTTGGTTGACTCTTAGGTATATCTATGACCAACAAAGTCGATATTGAAAAAGTACTGTGACTTCCACTAACGTCGATACCAACATCGATGTGTCATACAGACGGTAGTATTAGTAAAACAGATAAAGCACATTTAATTAAAGTTTTCGAAAAAAAAGTTAGAAAGGTCAATTAACTATCCTTATTTTTTGATATTAGTATTTTAGACGGTTTCTTCATGTTACACATCATGAAAGAAGTGCCCCAAACTTTCGATGGCATATCAAAAAAATTCCTTAAAATAATTTCACAGTTTAAATCACCTCGCATTGATATTGTGTTTGATCAGTATTTCACACCTTCTATAAAAGAGAGAGAGATTGTGAGTGCTTACGTCGCAACGAAACAGCCAGTACAGTTTCCATCGGACCTAATCAAATTCGGCATCATAATTTTGCTGGTGAACTGAAAAATACTCAGTTCAAGGAAGCTCTCGTAAAATTTTTTATTGATCATTGGGCTAAAGATGTATCCTTTTATTGGGAATAAAACTATTTATCTAAGCTTCGATAAGTGTTATTCGTATCGCGTTGTAAATAACCAAGTTATTAGAAGTATTGAAGAATCATTATCATGTGATGAACATGAAGCTGATACTCGAATTATATATCATATTTGCCAGATAAGCGTTGACGCTCAAGTTGTTGTACGCTGCTCAGACTCCGATATTCTGATTGTATTTCTTGGCAATTTGGATCATCTGAATGCATCTTTGAAGCTTTGGATCCAATGGGGAGTAGGAAACCATGAACGTCTAATAAGCATCAATGATTTATATCAAGATCTTTGTATTTCTTTATAGAAAGCTCTACCATGTTTCCACGCAATAACAGGGTGCGATTATACCCCAGCATTTTTTCGGAAAGGTAAACTAAGGCCCTTCAAGCTGCTCGAAAAATCTGTCGAGAGTATCAGTTAACATGTCAAGACATTATAACTGATGATGACGATGAACTTGAACGTATATTTGCCACTTTGGAAAAAATTATATGTCACATGTATGGGGTGCCTAACTCTTCAAATGTTAATGATTTTCACTTCTATCTATTTTCCAAAACTTATCAATCAAAAGAACTCGATGATAATTTCGAAAAGAAATGTCGAAGTTTCGATTCATCGAGTTTACCACCATGTAAAGCTGAATTATATCAGCATTTATTGAGAGTGCGGTACGTGACAAAGTTTTGGAGAGAAATACTCATTTAAAAAATCCATCATCTTTATCGCCGTTAGCTTCCGGGTGGATCGTCAATGATGATAAATACGATTTCGTTTGGTTTGCTGGGGATCAGTTTCCGTCATCAGCTGCTGACATTGTCATAAAAGTTAAGTATTATTTATGTGGGAGACAACAAGGGGTCCAAGATTTGGTCTTTCTTATGGTTTATTTAACATTAAACAAAAATTAATTAAAAAGGTAGTTTTTAACAGATAAGTTTGACGATGATATGCAGAAGGTAACACCTGCTCGCGCACCTCTCTCGTTCTCCTTTCTCTCTAATGTCCAAGAGTTTTTGTTTCTCTTCCACTAGTTCAAAAGTTTTAGTTCGTGTTTTAGCTGCGCCTGCGCGCGAAGACTGCGTGTAGTTGTCGATAACTATTGGTTACTATATCCGGCCAGCCTGACTGTACGCTGTCCGCAGCGGTACTTCCATGGAGACCAGAGGAGAATCTGAAACATACAAAAAAAAAACGGAACAGACAAGGACAATACGACAAATAAACAAAGATGTAACATATCATAATTTTGCTGAACTAGACATTTTCTCCATCATGTGAAGGCACCTCTTCGACATCCGGAAGGTTCCACAGGAAAACATTGTTTCATAGGCATAAGAACGTCTTTTTTAACAAGTTGATCTTTGGTTGAACGCATCGATATTTTCCTCTCGAGTTCTGGACGTCTGTTCAAAACGATTTCTCTTTTTCCTTCGTTTCCACTGCCAAGGTTGGAAGATCCTTCGGAGCAACACAAACCGTCGATAATTACGTTCCATAGGTGAAGGGGTAGGTGAGCGGGAGATGAATTCCACGGAACTCGTTTTCATGGCACCATTGGCTTTCTTACACAATACTATATCAGAACATTTTTCTCTTACAATACTCAATTTTAACTTAGTACTCTTAATTTTATTACATTTATAATCCTTAATTAGAAAACTCGAATCATTTCTAGTATTAAAGTTTTTAACATATGGCAAATCATAACTAGAGTTTTCTATCACATTTGAAACAGAAACAACATTAGGATAAGCATAAGCATGAGCACCTAAATCTGCACTCAAAGAGGATTCACTTTCACTTAATAAAACATCGCTCTTTGCGTGGCTTAGTTTCTTTATTTCAGAATATACACTGGGATGTATAATAAATTCTTCGGTCAAGGTCGGTGATATTGGCGTTCGCACACTTATACCGGGAGAATGTCGATCAAGAGAAATATTTATGGGTTTAACTTCTACCATACGCTGTTCGCCAAAACATGAGCTTAATGTTATGATTTCTTCGGAAGGTGTTTGCACTCTAATTAGTGAGGAATTTAAAACTGGGATCTGGCAACCTGAATCGATCAAGGCTGTTACGGGTTGATTTTCCACAAAAATGTTTACATATTGAAGATTTGCGCATTCATCGCTATTTTGTTTTTCGCTCTCGATTTTCAAAGTATTCACGTTTATTCTATTATGGATGTGGTCGTTAGATTCTTTAGGTTTAAAACGCTTCTCACAGTCTCTTGCGCAATGAGATGAATCACCGCACATATAGCAATTTTTATTTTCTCTTTCAAGATATTGGTGATAGTTCTCTTTAATCTTTGGTTTAAAGTGTTGTGATCTATTCTTAAAGGGGTCTTGGGTATATCCATAAGTAATAGGAATTTCTTTATGTGATCCGCTTCTAGATGAAATATAAATAGCGCACTCTTTAGCTAAATCAATAGGCCTGAACCAATCTTCTGCTTCTCGAATGCCAATATGAGTTGCGGTTTCCTTATTTAAAGTTTTGAACTGTTTTTCTTCGACTTTAGCTGCAGGATTTAAACTTAATGCTTTATTTTTAGCCGTTTGAAGTTCGATTTCTTTTTCTAACTGAAGTTTCGCGAGCTCAATTTTCTGTTTTCCTAAAGTTACCTCTCTTTCGTTTCGCGATACTCTCTCATCTATACAGTTTTGTATTAAAGTTTTAACGAAATCTGGATCACTTTCAAATGTACTACTGTTCTCAATTTTAGTCTTTAGTTTAACTATAGTATCCGTACTCTCCACAGTACCGTCTAGATTCTCAACAACTCTTATGAGATCCTCTTTAAGAGCGTTTTTATACATTTTAGAAAAATATGGAAAGATCCTACCTTTTTTTTTTCTAGCTCCCTTGTTGCTCGCACGTACGATGTATCCAATAAAAACGTTGATTCCACTGATTTCACCTCTTCGCAGGTAATATAGTTGAAATTGTTCGAATTGACACCTCTTCGCAGGTTATATCTTGAAATTGTAGTTCCGGCCTCTACACAGGCGGACTATTCACACTGAGTTAGTTCCAACCTCTACACAGGCGGGATTTTGAGGGTTCGTTGAAAAATACACCTCTACACAGGTTATTTTGTTATTTGTTCCGACCTCTACACAGGCGGAATGAAGTTGAAAAATTCAACCTCTACACAGGTTGAACGAAGTTTTCGAAAAATGGCGGCGCGTCTCCTCCACGGACGGCTTTTGTTCACGTTCCAAACTTTGATCAAAATCGAAATCTTTTTTCAATCCCGGCCTCTACACAGGCGGAGTATTCATGCTGAGTTCAAACCTCTACACAGGGTGAATATTTATGCTGAGTTCAAACCTCTACACAGGTTGAACGAAGTTTTCGAAAAATGGCGGAGCGTCTCCTCACGGACGCTTTTGTTCATTGTCCAGACTTTGGTTCAAAATCGAAATTTTATCGATCCCGGCCGAGCCCCCATAATTTGTGGGAGACAACAAGGGGTCCAAGATTTGGTCTTTCTTCTGGTTTATTTAACATTAAACAAAAATTAATTAAAAAGGTAGTTTTTAACAGATAAGTTTGACGATGATATGCAGAAGGTAACGCCTGCTCGCGCACCTCTCTCGTTCTCCTTTCTCTCTAATGTCCAAGAGTTTTTGTTTCTCTTCCACTAGTTCAAAAGTTTTAGTTCGTGTTTTAGCTGCGCCTGCGTGCGAAGACTGCGTGGAGTTGTCGATAACTATTGGTTACTATATTTATAATAGGATAAATCGAAAGAGTAAATTATTATTTAGACCATGATAACCTAATAATGGTTTTTTTTGCTCAAGAATCAACACTACTAGAAAACCAAAACACAAAGCAAGATGATGATTATGATGATATTGATAATAATGGGAGCAGTGACAATGATGACGACTATGAAGATGCATCGGTTTTTTGTGACACTTTTACGGAATGAAAATACATATTTCATAGAAAAATGATTTTGACCATATAAACGTAATATGTATAAATAAAAGTGAGAATTTTGTCATTGTATCAATGGCAATTTTTCTCCTTCATCTTTTATAAAATCCTTTTATTCAGTTACAATTAAATTTATATGATATTTAAAAAACGAAATTTTCCCTTTTGTTATAAATACTTTAATCAAGTATTTAATGTTATTTTAATTAGAATCCAAATATTAATTTTTTATTACATTCATCCTCGAAGACATAAAAATTAAAAAAAATGTTTCGAAAGTATTCCTGTCACTCTTCCGTCAACCTACTTTGCCACTGTCTCGCTCTAACGACAGGCATAATACCGCGGTATAAATCGGCCTGTATGTTAAGTAAGCGACCGAATTAATGTATGGCAATTTAAATTTGTACTTATTTATGTATAAATAAAATAATATTAAAATTACAGACATTCTAAAATGGTTTGAAATTAATGATTTTTTTTTCATACAAAATGGCATCTGGCACATTATTTTCAACAACAAAAATGTCTGGCATTAATAAATTCATGTTGTTAATAACATTTTAAATTTAGTGAAAACAAAACCTTTCTTTCTAAAATTATTTAAAAAATCAATATTTTTACCTGTAAAGGTATGATGTGCATTAATAAACGCAACGTTTACCGGCAGCCGGATGGCCCGCACGATGTTCGAAAGGGCATAGATAAAGAAATATTAAAAAATCAGCTTTTCTAAAATTCTTGTTTTTCTGACGTTGCTAGCTCTTGTACTTTTGGTGAAAACTTGAGTTATATCGAAAATTACAAGCGTGAACAACTGTATTTTTGTTTTCTTCTCAACTTCTTGCTATACACGATGACCGTGTTAGCTTAGTGGTACGCGAACTTGTGGTTGGCGTGTCAAGAGTTCATGCCCTAAAGTCACTGAAGACCCGCCATTTAGAGGGGTTGCAGCAGGTTACATCTGTCGAGGATCAAAGTTAGCTCTTGACGTGGTGTGGTAGTTTGGAGAAGGGGTACTAGCTCAGATGGTTTCTTTGTCACTTGACTGTCGCCAATAGCTCTCGTGTTGCTTTATAATGTGGCATTAATATAATGCTCACAAACTCACCTGCCATGTTTTCTTTAACGTGTCTTCTGTTATGCTGCCGTTTCATTAAGCATTTCATACCATAGCTTTATTGTTTTTGTATAGGGAGGGTCGCATCCATAATAATGTCAAAATTTACCCTCAACATTAAGAGGAAAATTCATTCCGTGAAACAAAAGCCCACATTGGGTTTTCTCCATGGCCGTTTTTAACCTCCTCAGCGCCCTAGGCACTTCAAATTGTTATGCCTCCTTCCCCACTATTTTCAGAGCAGCTCTCTCTTTCAGTTACCTTGCCAGTTTTGATTCGGGAGGGATTTTTCTTTGACTCTCTTACTCTTTCCTCTTTCTTTGTTTTTGCCTTTTGGAGAGTCTTTACATTATCCACCACCTGTAGGCTCGTCATGTCCTGACCTTGCAGCCGGTAGCCATTTCGCTTATAATTACTTTTAAATTAATTTTAGCTGGGGCCGCAGACAAAAGAAAATAATAATTTAGGGGGGAATTGTTTAGTAAAATCTTAGGTAAAACACAAATGCAAAATCGCAAACCTACATTGTTTTGATGTGGAAGGTTTCATAAAATCTAAGAATGTGGTCTCCCGGCTCAAAGATTTTTTTCTCTCCCGCAAAATTTCCTCGTAGCATGCTTATAATTTTTTTACTCCTCATTTTGTAGTAAAAATACGCTCTTCGTTGGAGTCTACATTTTATAAAATTTGTAACCCTTTTTCATTTGAACTGAGGCCTTCCGTCAAATTCCCAACACACCGTCATCCGATCTTTTGATTGAAGTGGGTCTAAAGGCACAAATTCTTCAATGTCTTGCTCTTGCTAATACATTTCTAAGAGCGCTTAAATTACCAGTTCTTAATTGTGGAAATCCAGTAGTTCTTTTTTGTGTGATTGTCATTACTATTATATTCTAAATTTATTTGAATCAGCGAATAAGTAATCTAGCTGTGTAACGGTCAAATAAAATCGTAACTCTGAGTTCGCATAAGTCGAGGTATTACTGTATTAGCAAGTAAGCCACAAAAAGAAGACGCTCACTTATCTTGTAAACTTTGTGTGGGTATAAACTCTAGGTATAATACCATAATTCTTCACGATAATGATTTTATAATTGTCAACGTTCAGAAATACAATATAACAATGATATATCATAATTAATTTAAAATTTTTCTCTTCCTTTAGGTGAGGGTAGTTCTATATGTAGAAGGTACCTCAGACGCAGAATTTTTCGTGGGGTTCATCGAAGAATTCAAGGAACGTGGACAAGGAAGTCGTCTGAAAGACATAGGATTCGATGGCGGCATGAGCAGCCTTTACGAAATTCGCGATATGTTCAAAGTTCTAGGTATTAAAGATAACATTTGGCAAGGAGATGGCAAGACAAACTGCATCAGTGCCTTCTACCCGGATGGACGTCTGAGGCGCGCCGTGTTCATCAGAGATTCCAAGAACGGTTTCATCAGCAAAGTGTATCATTGGACAATCGATCTCAAAATAAGGATGAGGTCATCGTTGAATTTAGGCGTAGACGGTATGATCACCAATGATCCAGAAGATCTGCTGGATGTCATTCAGGAGCCGTACTATGCAGAATCGTTCAGATTAGCTAATATAAATGATGATCCTTTTATAAAACATGAAGGCAAGTGAATGTGCCTTCAGAATTAGATAATCTGAAGAACTAAATCTCAGGGGATTTTTAAGTACTCTGCCGTGCAGATGTATTTAGTGCCTTGAAATAATTTTTGAGATCTCAAGGAAAGTTATACTCGAACTTTTTACTCTTAGAGCATTTTTTGAAAACTTCAGAGTATCAAAAGAAACGCTGTAAAAAAGAAGTGTTTTCAACATATGCTCATCATTTACAAAACATTGTTGCTGTGAATGGAACGTAGATGAGGATGAATGAAACAAATTTATTTGTTAATGGAAATAACAAGCTTTGTAATTTCATAATTGTTGTTAATTTGAAAGAAATAGATTAGCATTTCATTAAATTGATTTAATTTATTTGTGTTTGATGTGTATACATTATTGCTTGAGATTCCTTTTTTATAACAATGCACACAATTTAAGGCACTTAAAGATAAAGTTATTCAAAACTTTATTTATATAATTAATAGAATGTGAATCTTTAACACAATTTTTACAATATTTGAGAATTATAAATGGCTCGTTATTTGGGTTAGTAAACAAAAATTAACTATAGCCTGTTGAAAAATAAAAAACACACATTTATTCGTTTTACTTCAAATTTACTGAATTTTAAAAAAAAGAAGAAAACATTTCATTAAATAATTTATTTAAGACTAGCTTATTTTTAACAAGTTAGAAAAAATTGAATTGAAATCACTAACTGGTAATAAGCTATATTGCTTTCAAGAAGCGTATTTTCGGAATACTAACTGAGTTGCATTTGAAAATAAATTAAAAAGTTTAATAAAGAGATTAAAAAAAATAACTTTTTGTCTAATATTTAGCATTGAAATTAATATTGCCTTTTATACTTAAATATAGTTAATAATAACTTAGAAAAAAATAAGCTTGGATATCGGTTATTTCTTTTTATTTTACAACTGCCATACACCACAATAGCACCTATGCCATTAGTGCCCGTACTCTCCAAAATTTTTCGACAAATGAATTACGGCTAATTAGTGCAGGGCACACGACCAAATGTTCAGCTGTCATATGTTGACCAGAATCACATGTAGTACAGTCCGGTGAGTTGGTGATACCAATTCTGTAGAGATACGATCTCAGGCAGTCATGACCTGTCAAAAGTCTAAATTGAGCTACAGAAGCTTTTCTAGGAGCCACAGGAACCCAGGACGAATCCTTGTTCAAGATTGCCCAGTTTTTGTCCTTCGACAATTCCGCGACTTCCATTTTAAAGATATTCTTGAAGGCTACATTAGAAAAAAGCCTTAAAAAATGAAAGGTTGATATCCTCACGGGTTTTTGGATCACAAGGGATCCTTTCTTAGCAAGAAAGTCAACATGCACATTCCCAGCTATGTCACAATGAGCTGGTATCCACAAAAAAAGAGATTTTATGAGGAACTTCTTTTAGGAATGATGTGTATTTTAAAATTCTTTGTGAATTACAGAGGTAGTTTTGATATAGAGCCTGTAATGTCGATTTAGAGTCGGAAAAGATTACGGCCCTGTTGAACTCGGAGCTTCTTAGTAATAGTTGCTCGACCGCTACTGCAATACCTGTAGGACAGTGGCGCACACAAGGAGGGGGGAGGTCCTGAGGATCCGGACCCCCTCATAAGATCTTGATTTTTTTCCGATTGATTATAATTCTAAGTATATAGTGCGCAAAATTTAATTAAGTATTTGTTATTAATGATTAATTTTATTAATTAATGCTAATTATTTATTCAATAATTAGTTTTTTACTGTGTTTTATTCCCGAAAATCGACAAAATCAAAAGAAGCATGATACAAGAATGGTGAACTTTCGACCCCGGACCCCCTCCCCTTGAAAAATTCCTGTGTGCGCTACTGCTGTAGGATATCGATTATAAAGGTGGATTATATATTAAAAAGAAGGAAGTTTGCTATTTGCGAAAAATAATACAATAATATCCTTTAATTCAGTCTTAAGGTGTTTGATACAGCAGCTTTTTAAGATGGGTGTATTGCGCATTAAACACATACTGTGACGTTTGAAGAAAATAATGGTAAAGTGAGCGTTATGAATTTAGATATTTGGTTTATTTACGTCACAGCTGTTATAATTACAGTATATACTTTGACATTGAAGTTATTAAAACTATTGGTTATATCATTAGGGTTCAGAATATGATGTTTGTGATGGAGGTCACAACCGTTCTCATCGATGTTTTATAATAGACTTCTCTGCCCTCTCCAGGGTCTTGGGGGGGTCACCCTTTATCCTCGAAAAAACATCCGTCTCGTGGGCGGAGTGGGGTTTTTCTCATGGTCAAAGGTTGCCGGGGCAATGACAGAAGACAGGACCTCGCAATATTTAGGGGTGCACTTGTGTATTGAATCGCGGTTATCCTATCCATGAAAAGAAGTCGACTTTTCGGCTGTGTGACTTGAAAACGTCTCAATACACCTGTATATTTTAGAATTAAAAGATTCTCAAAATGCAAACATAAATTTACGAGCTTGTTAAAGTAACGAGTATTTAAACAGACTGTGGGAAGTCTCAATAAATATCTTAAATTAATGACATTTTTCAAAATGTGAACATTTTCATCAATATTTTGACCATGAAAAGAAAGAATATTAACATATAAAGTTAGTTTGGTATGCAGATAAATGTTTTAAGGAAATATCAATTTTAACTCGATATTTTTTGTCTTTATATCTATTCATTATATTAATTACACAGTTGCTGTTGCATGATTGGTTGATTAAAAAATGTTTCTTTTTAATTTCTAATTTTTTTTACAAAATGAATCAAACAAAAAAATTTTCAAAATGTTAAGGATTAAAAGTGTTTAAAGAATTTTTAACCGCTGTCCGTTAAATCTGTATGCTTCGGTAAGAAAATCGAATTGTTTCAAATATTTCCTATTGCATGGCCCCCTGAATCATAATCGTATATTGGTTTGGCATATCACTGCTTTAAAGTTTGCTTTAGACGTGTGCGTCTCTTTTTTTCCCATCTCATTCTTTTGAGAATTAGAACAGCAGTTATCAAAATATGAACTTCTTTATGATAAACAGAAAGAAATTGTGTTCGTGAAAGAAGCATTTTCATAAGCAATAAATTGAATAAACTATTATTCATTATAAAGTATATTCTTATTTACAAGTCAAGCTTAGAGTTAATTTAAAGGCCATTCAGAAATATGTATTGACTAGATAAAGAATAAAACGAAAACATTTGTTGAATGCTCATGATTTCAAAATAACTCGGCCTTGAATGTTATCAAAATAAAACAATTTTACTAATTAACTCATGCAAAGTATAAACACTATTAAATTTTAAATTCTCCCATACAGGAAACATGATGTTTGGCTATTGAAATCTAACTAACCTTCAAACAATGAAATAGAGAAAGGAAAAAAAGAGGTAAAGGTTTTTAAAATAAAAAGTGCGTAAAAGGTTATAAAGAATTGCTTAGTTTTTTACTTTGTTATAGCACAGTTTGAGTTCATTATGCTTTATTTTTTATGTGTGGGCCTTTTTTTTAGTTTGAGCATAGGCAATGTGAATGACCTTGACGATGGTTTCGTTACGCCCTACTACTTCTGAGTGTGTGTGTGTGTGAATCATCTTTTCAAATGAAGTGCAATTACTGAAAATATCGTTTATTGCCGCTCGATAAAATGTTGCAAAGTTGTTATAAAAAAACAACGTCGATAAATGCCCCATGACACAAAATCTCTCGTCACGGTTACTTAAAAACTAGAATCTGAAATCCCAAGGCCTTAGCAGTAAGTATAATGCCTAGGACTATATTCTGAGAGCCTTTCTGATATAATTTAAGTATTACAAAATTAATACTTTTACTGGCCCATTTAGGTCTATTGTTTTAGCTATCAGTAAATTATACCGGATCATTTTTTTAAATGTTTGTTTTCATCAATGGTGAGTTTAATGTTAAGAAGTAATATTAAAAAAATTTTAAGTCAATTCCTACTTAGGTTAACAAAGAAACTTTTTTTAGTTACTTTTTATTAAATAGTTACAATTAATATAAATATGTATATACAGAGTGTTTTTTTTCCAGGTATAGAAGTTTAAGTTGGCATTACTTTCCAAGATGGCGACCGATTTAACAGCTATCAAGTGATTTATTCTCAGTTTGGTTTGGCAATTCATCATGAATAGACTCACGCCTGAACAACGCTTTCAAATTGTGCAATTTTATTTCGAAAACAATGGTCGATTTTCATAAGCGAATTTTGTTTAGCGATGAAGCGCACTTCTGGTTGAATGGCTACGTCAACAAACAAAACTGCCGCATTTGGAGTGAAGCTAATCCACAAGTGTATGTCGAAACACCGTTACATCCAGAAAAACTGACGGTTTGGTGCGCTTTATGGACTGGTGGAATCCTTCTTCAAAAACGATGAAGGCCACAACGTTACAGTCAATGGTGATCGGTATAGAGCCATGATTACTAACTTTTTCATTCCTGAATTGAACAATTATGATGTCCAGGAGCTGTGGTTCCAACAAGACGGCGCAACATGTCACACAGCTCGTGCCACAATCGATTTATTGAAAGACACGTTTGGTGACCGCCTAACTTCACGTTTTGGACCTGTGAATTGGCCTCCAAGATCTTGTGATTTAACACCGCTAGACTATTTTCTGTGGGGCTATGTAAAGTCATTGGTCTATGCGGATAAGCCACAAACGCTTGACCATTTGGAAGACAACATTCGCCGTGTTATTGCCGATATACGGCCACAAATGTTGGAAAAAGTCATCGAAAATTGGACGTCCAGATTGGACTCCATCCGAGCCAGCCGTGGCAGTCCTATGCCAGAAATCATATTTAAAATGTAATGCCACAAGATTATCTTTCGAATAAAAAAAAATTCATGTCAATCGAATAATACATCGTTGTTTTATTGCAATTTAAAGTTCTGTACCTCTAAAAAAAACACCCTTTACATATGACAGAATCACGCTATTTAGTGACAAAATAGAAAGCTATTTTCCTTGCAATTTTCCATTTTCCTTTCTATACAGGGTGTTGGGTTAGTTTTGTTTGTTTGTTACTATTTATGCATTAATTAAATTTAATAATCCTAATAAAATAGTACAGTAAAAAAAAAGAAATCACATTCTCAAAAATTAGGCCATCTCAGGTGGGTTTCGAACCCACGAACTTCGAATTAGAAATGCAACGTTCTATCCCTTGCGCTACAGGGACACAACGAAGTAGTTTCCTTTCTATAAATGCTTTTGGACTATTTTTTGTTACGATTTATTCATTTAAAAAAATGAATTAATTAATAATTATAAAAAAACTGTATTAACATCGTGTCATCCACTACAAGTTTAAAATAATGTATTTGAGCTTGAATGGATGAATAAAAAGTATTTTATTAACAAGTGAAAATAATTTGAACAAGATGTATATATATATATATACACTTGCTAGAAAAAGTCTGCGTTCATCCATAAGAAATCATATAGCAAAGATAAAATTTAATAGAAATATAATTTTTTTCCTTACAAAATTTCAGGAATTTGTTAACTATTATTTAAATATTGAGCATGCAAGAATTCTCTCTCGTTGATTTTGAGTTAAAACTAGTTAGGATAACGGGAGTTTTGTAGCAAAACACACAAATAATAGGCAGAAAAGTCTGCGTTCACTATTTTAATATTCTTTATTCTTGGAATTTGTATCAACAGGTGTTATAGGTTAACAGAGTTTTTGCATTCAGTTATCAAGTAAAATAACTTAAGAAAATTGTGACGCAATAATTCTTACGTTTTGGTGAGATAGGAAGCAATTTAAGGACATGGAAAATAAAAAGAAGGAAATTAGTATCAGTGAAAGTAAAATCATTGAGTAAATGTAAAAAGATGGAAAAAGTCTTCGGGATATAGCCAGGTCCGTTGAACGGTAATATTCATCTATCCAGCAGTTTATTTATAACTTAAAATCTACAAGAGTTTACACATCCAAACCTCGTTTAAGTCGCCCATCTAAACTCACAATCAGAGAAGAACGAAGTATGACATCAATGGTGAAAAAAAATCCGTGTTTGACTGCAACTCAAATAGCAACAGACATTAACGAGAAGGTTAACAAAAATATTTGGGAGGATACTGCAAGAAAAATCTTGAAAACGGCCGGATACCGTAGTCGAGTGGTTCCTAGAAAACCTTATATTTCAATGACCAACCGGTTTAAGCGGATAGCTTTTGCAAAAGATCATATACATAAGTCTCTGGAGTTCTGGAGGACTGTGATATTTTCTGATGATGGCAATGTTTGCAACTTCGGCATAAAAGGTCGTAAATTAGTCAATAGGAAACTTTCACAGCGCTTCAAAAGGAGCATTTAGTACCAACGGTAAAGCACGGCGGTGGTGGAGTTATCGTGTGGGGTTGCATGGCGAGCAATGGTGTTGGCATGTTGGAGTATATAGAATCAATTATCAATAAATATGATTACTTTGATGTCCTAACAAACATTTTAAAGGAAAGTGCCACCAAACTCGGCTTAGAATGATCGTTTCGTTTCCAACACGACAACGATCTTAAGCACACCGCTGAGATTGTGAAGCTTTGGCTCTTGCATAATGTCCCAAATCAATTGCACATGGCCCCTCAGTCATCTGATCTGAATCCTACAGAACACCTATGAGATTTTCTGGAATGTATGATTCGTCAACACAATGTATCTAGCAAGGATATGCTGAAGAGTGTTCTTAAGGACCAATGGGAGAAGATAAGCGCTGAAGAAACCACCAGATTTGTTACTTCAATGTTGAAACGACTTTAGAGGGTTCTCAGATGATGAGGTTATCCAACCAGCTACTAAATAGCTCATTATTTCCTTTTTAAAAAAATTTTATAGCTACTACTAAAACACTAAACGCAGACTTTTTCTACTTGATTTTTGTTAGTATCGCTACAAACTTGTCTTTATTTTAAAATCTGTGAAGGCAACCCTAATTTACTTTTATTACTCTGAATACTTAAGATGAACTAAATAAAATATAATTAAAAAAAATTTTAATTCCAGTTTTTAAATCTTTTTTTCGTTGTTCATGTAAGCAATAGAACATGAACGCAGACTTTTCTAGCTAGTGTATATATATAAAGGGAGAGAGTGAACCAATAGTAGGTTTTGAAAAGGTGTTATAACAGAGATTATATTTTTTAATGATGAAAGTAATATTTGAAGCGGTACAAATTCTCTAGACCAGTGCTTCCCCACTTTTTTATCGCCGCGGACCGGCAACGATTGATAATTTTACCTCAACTCGCACGAGGAGGACGTTGATTGTTTATATTTTAGATTATTTTGATTTAATAATTTTCATTTAATTGTACTAAGACATACCTTCAGAATAAAATACATTTATACCAGAAAATTAATATGCAGTGATTTAACATATAATATAAAGTGATTTCTGTAAAAAAAAAATCGCACAAACCCTAAAGAAATACATTACAGTAAACCAAATGGAAATAATTTAATATTCTTTGTGCGCCCCTTTACTATTTGATCTACGGACCCAAACTGGTCCGTGATCTAGGGAGTGAAGACCGCTGCTCTAGACTTTTGTTCTTTTTATGTTAGTTCTCTTTATTCTTCTCGTGACTGCGGTAGCCTAGTGGTCAATGCATTGTATCGTAGCTGGCGTGTCATGAGTTCGAGTTCAGTACCACTAAACACCCGCCGTGTAGGGGAGCGATGCACTTTAAATATGTCCAGAGCTCAAACGTCGTCCTGTTGGTGTGGTGTGGCAGTTACGAGAGGGGATTTAAACTCAGGTGTCGTCCTCGTCACTTTACCTTGGTTCGAAATTATGAGGTTCGTCGCCCAAAACCCTCATGTAGCTGAGCAGTGTGACGTTAATATTCACTCATTGTCTTTATTTTTCTCTAAATTTTTCATCTATTTACACTCAGATTTACGTTTCTACAAAATTTAAGTGGCCGCGGTAGCCGAGTGGTATAGGTATCGGATCGTGGCTTGCCTTGTCACGAGTTCGATCCCAGTACCACTAAAGACCCGCGTGTAGGGCAGCGATGCACATTAAATCTGTCGAGAGCTGAAACGTCCTCCCGTTGGTGTGGTGTGGTAGTTAGAACAGGGAGGTTTCAGTTCAGGTGTCATCCACGTCACTTGACCATGGTTCAAAATTACGTGGTCCGTCGCCAAAAGCCCTCGTGTAGCTAAACAGTGTGTGACGTTAATATTCAATCAATCAATCTACAAATATAAGTTTACCCCATAAAATTACAGCCGCTCATATTAAAGGTATTCTTATCAGCAGGGTTATTCACAGGTTTCTGTAAGCGCTATAGTAGAAGTATACAGCAGAAAAGAACATCTGAAAGAATATAGAAGCATCTTAAGTTTTACTCATGCATACTTTACATGTGTTCTATGTGTGAAACCTTGATTATATGACATACATATGAATGCGATATATATGCGATATCACCCATGTCCGGATGCTGTTACTGGCGCTTATGTAGATACCGCTACAGTACGTAAATAAGAGACTTGAATTATTTCTACTCTAACTCCAACTCAAGTGTTCGTTCTTTCTGCATTCATCTTAGCCTTTCAATTAAAGCCCTTCAAGCCCCTGGAGGGAATTAGGAATAACCCTGCATTTTTAAACTAAAAAGTTAGTGGTGAGACATTTTCTTAATAAACGAAGTAGTCAGTCAAGACTACATAAACTATGTAGAATGGAAAACTCTACAAATTAACAAAGAACCATACTCTTATCCAATTCGTTATTTTCCAATAAAATACAAAAACTGGATTTGAAACATCACATCCAGTGCTAGGAAAATAAACTTGATCAAGTATAAATGAGAAAACTGTTCAACGGAATTATAATTCAATAAAAGCCTGTTTTAGCCATATTATAAACAAGAAGATGGGAAAAATCAGCATAATAATCAATGGATTGTAGAGGTAATTTTTTTCACGCATATAAATGTAGCATGCAGCCAAAGCCAAGCAGTCTTCGCGCGCAGGCGCAGCTAAGTGAAAGTAGAACTGAAACTGAAAAAAACTTTAAGACTTAAAAAAGGAGAGAAACAGCAGAGAGAACGCGAGAGGTGCGCGAGCAGGCGTTACCTTCTGCATATCATTGTCAAACTTATCTACCTTTTTAATTAATTTTTGTTTAATGTTAAATAAACCATAAGAAAGACAAAAGTCTTGGACCCCTTGTTGTCTCCCACAAATTATGGGGGCTCGGCCGGGATTGAAAAAAAAATTTCGATTTTGATCAAAGTTTGGAACGTGAACAAAAGCCGTCCGTGGAGGAGACGCGCCGCCATTTTTCGAAAACTTCGTTCAATCTGTGTAGAGGTTGCATTCTTCATTTGAATCCAGCGTGAAAATTCCGCCTGTGTAGAGGTTGGAACCCATCGTCGAAAATTCCGCCTGTGTAGAGGTTGGAAATACCACAAACACCTGCGAAGAGGTGTCAATTCGAACAATTTCAACTATATTACCTGCGAAGAGGTGAAATCAAGTGGAATCAACGTTTTCATCAAATATTGGATACATCGTACGTGCGAGCAACAAGGGAGCTAGAAAAAAAAAAAGGTAGGATCTTTCCATATTTTTCTAAAATGTATAAAAACGCTCTTAAAGAGGATCTCATAAGAGTTGTTGAGGATCTAGACGGTACTGCGGAGAGTACGGACACCATAGTTAAACTAAAGACTAAAATTGAGAACAGTAGTACAATTGAAAGTGATCCAGATTTCGTTAAAACTTTAATTAAAAACTGTATAGATGAGAGAGTATCGCGAAACGAAAGAGAGGTAACTTTAGAAAAACAGAAAATTGAGCTCGCGAAACTTCAGTTAGCAAAATTAGAAAAAGAAATCGAACTTCAAACGGCTAAAAATGAAGCATTAAGTTTAAATCCTGCAGCTAAAGTCGAAGATAAACAGTTCGAAACTAACATAGAAAATATGATAAAAAGTATTAGAACTTTATCTCTTCCTGTTCCCACCAGATCTGAAAATTTTAATCTGTTCTTCCAATCATTAGAACGCGCATTTTTAACCAAGAAAATAAATGACGAATATAAATATGAAATTTTAATAAATCTTCTGGGCAAAAGAGCTCATAATGTCTTATTGTATATTAAAGAAGAGGAATTAAATGACTATGAAAAACTAAAATTTATAGTACTCAGAGAATTCCAATTAACCCCTCGCGAGTGTTTAAACTCGTTTAAAAATGCTGTAAAATCATCAGGCGAGACATACATCCAATTTGCTGCAAGATTGACGGCAAACTTCCAATATTATTGTTCGTTAAGAAAAGTTAATTCCTTTGAATCTCTATGTGATCTTATAATTTCTGATAAATTATTTGAAACTTTAAATAAGGAAACGGCAACTCACATTGGCATTCGAGAAGCAGAAGATTGGTTTAGGCCTATTGATTTAGCTAAAGAGTGCGATATTTATATTTCATCTAGAGGCGGATCACGTAAGGAAACTCCTATTACTTATGGATATGCCCAAGACCCCTTTAAAAATAGACCACGAAACTTTAAACCAAAGGTTAAAGAGAACTATCCCCAATATCTTGAAAGACAAAAAAAAATTGCTATATATGCGGTGATTCATCTCATTACGCAAGAGACTGTGAGAAGCGTTTTAAGCTTAAAGAATCTAACAGCCACATCCGTAATAAAATAAACGTGAATACTTTGAAAGTCGAGAGCGAAAAACAAAATAGCGGTGAGATCGCAAATCTTCAATACGTAAGCATTTTTGTAGAAAATCAGCCCGTAACAGCCTTGATTGATTCAGGTTGCCAGATCCCAGTTTTAAATTCCTCACTAATTAGAGTGAACCAGCCTTCCGAAGAAATCATAACATCAAGTTCATGTTTTGGCGAAAAGCGTATGGTAGAAGTTAAACCGATAAATCTTTCTCTAAATCAACACTCTCCCGGTCTAAGTGTTCGAACGGCAATATCACCGACCTTGACCGAAGAATTTATTATACATCCCAGTGTATATGCTGAAATAAAGAAACTAGGCCACACAAAGAGCGATGTTTTATTGAATGAAAGTGGATCCTCTTTGGGCGCTAATTCCAGTGCTTATTCTAATTCTATTTTTTATGTTGCAAATGTGATAGAAAACTCTAGTTATGATTTGACACATGTTAAAAACTTTAATATTAGAAATGATTTAAGTTCTCTAATTAAGAATTATAAATCTAATAAAATTAAGAGTACTAAGTTAAAAATGTGTATTATATTAAAAGATGATATTCCTGTGTGTCAGAGGGCCAGACGTTTATCTTGTTCTGAGAAATTACAGGTAGACGATCAAATTGATGATTGGTTACAACAAGGTATTATAAAAGAGAGCGTTTCCGATTATTGTTCACCTATAGTATTGTGTAAGAAAAAGGATGGTAATTTAAGGCTCTGTATTGATTACCGCAAAATTAATTCTAAAACTGAGAAAGATCGGTATCCTTTACCCTTAATAGAAGAAGTTCTAGATCAGTTGCAGTCGGGAAATTTCTTCTCAACTATTGACTTAAAAAACGGATTCTTTCACGTTGAGATGGAAGAAAACAGCAAAAAATTTACTTCATTCGTCACACATAATGGGCAGTATGAGTTTAACAAAGTTCCATTTGGTCTTTGTAATAGTCCGAGTGTTTTTCAAAGATTTATCAATCACGTTTTCAGAGACCTTCTTAAAGAGGGAATTGTCATAATCTACATGGATGATATTATTATCCCTTCTTCGGATGAACTTGACGGGTTAAACCGTTTAACCAGGGTGTTAAAAACTGCATCGGAATATGGATTAGAATTAAATTTAAAGAAATGTAACTTCCTCAAGTCAAAGATTGAATTTTTAGGACACATAATTGAAAGGGGTACAATTAAACCTTCTTTGGACAAAACCAAAGCAGTTCAGAATTTTCCAGAACCTAAAAACGTGAAACAGGTCCAAAGTTTCCTTGGACTGTCAGGTTACTTTCGGAAGTTTATCCAAAATTATTCCATAATAGCCAAACCTCTCATTGATTTACTACGGGATAATGCTGTGTTTCATTTCGGACCCGAACAGCAATTAGCATTTCAAACTTTACGGCAAAAACTTTCTGAAAATCCGGTGCTTCATATTTTCAAACAAGGTGCAAAATTTGAATTGCATACTGATGCTAGTAAATTTGGTTATGGTGCGATTCTGTTACAACAATCAGACGACAATAAACTTCACCCCGTACACTATTTTAGCAAGAAAACCACTCCCCAGGAGGAAAAATATTCAAGTTATGAACTTGAAGTTTTGGCTGTAATCGAATCTCTTAAGAAATTTAGAAACTATCTCGTTGGCAACAAATTTAAAATTGTAACTGATTGCTCGGCATTCCAAAAAACTATGAGTAAAAAACAATTAACTCCTAAAATTGCTAGATGGGCCTTATTTTTAGAAGACTTTAATTATGAAATTATTCATTGCCCAGGCAAACAAATGGGGCATGTAGATTGTTTAAGCCGTTATCCTGTAATGACCATAACATATGATGAAGTAACCACTAAACTTGCAAATTGTCAGCGAAATGACGAGTACATTAATTCATTGAAACCCCTTTTAGAAAATAAGCAAATTAATGATTTTGTTGTAAAAAATGATGTCCTATATAAAATTGAAAATGATAATGATGTTTTGGTAGTACCTCAACAGATGCAAACAGAAATTGTTAAAAATATTCATTCTAAAGGACATCTTGGTATTAATAAAACTGAAAGCATGGTAAAACAAAGTTTTTATTTTCCTAATGTTAGAAAATGTGTTGAAAATGTTATTAATAATTGTATTGAATGCATTCTTGTAAACAAAAAACGAGGGAAAGGTGAAGGGTTGTTAAATCCTATTCCTAAGGAAAATATCCCTCTTAGCACTTACCCTATTGACTTTTTAGGTCCTTTGCCATCTACAAATAAAAACTATAACCACATTCTTTCAATAATAGATGCATTCACTAAATTCGTATGGTTATATCCCGTAAAGTCTACCTCTTCCCGTGATGCTCTAGACAAACTTAAGCAGCAAGAGATTACATTTGGCAATCCTCACCGTATCACAACAGATAAAGGTGCTGCATTTGCCTCAAAAGAATTCCGAGAGTACTGTGAGAATGAGAACATCTAAGCACAACAACTGGAATACCCCGCGGACAAATTGAACGGATCCATAGTTCTCTGATCCCAATCTTGTCCAAGCTATCCATTGACGACGCATCAAAATGGTACAAGTTTGTTCCAGCCGTACAGAGAACACTCAATTCAACGATTTCACGAAGCCCTCGGATGACGCCGTTTCAACTCTTGACCGGAGTAAAGATGAGGACCAAACAAGATCTAGAAATTCTAAAACTATTGGAAGAGGAAATCGTGGAGACATTCACCGAAAATCGTGAAAAAATTCGGGAGGAAGCCAAGCGAAACATTCTGAAGATGCAAGAAGAAAACTGTCGAAATTTTAATAAGAAACGGAAAAAGGCGTACCAGTAGGAGATCGGAGATATCGTCGCCATCCAACGGACACAGTTTGGAACTGGCTTGAAACTGAGGCCTAAGTTCTTTGGTCCCTATGAAGTCGTAAAAGTAAAACCTAAAGATCGATATGATGTTAGAAAAATTGGACTGCATGAAGGACCCAATACTACATCCACAGCAGCAGACCACATGAAGATGTGGGGAGAAACTGTCTAGTTCAGCAGAATTATGATATGTTAAATCTCTATGTATTTGTCGTATAGTCCTTGTCTGTTCCGTCTTTTTTTTTTTGTATGTTTCAGATTCTCCTTTGGTCTCTATGGACGTACCGCTGCGGACAGCGTACAGTCAGAATGGCCGTTGTAGCATGCAGCCAAAGCCAAGCCGTCTTCGCGCGCAGGCGCAGATAAGTGAAAGTAGAACTGAAACTGAAAAAACCTTTAAGACTTAAAAAAGGAGAGAAACAGCAGAGAGAACGCGAGAGGTGCGCGAGCAGGCGTTACCTTCTGCATATCATTGTCAAACTTATCTACCTTTTTAATTAATTTTTGTTTAATGTTAAATAAACCATAAGAAAGACAAAAGTCTTGGACCCCTTGTTGTCTCCCACATAAATAACTGACAGTTGGTACTAATCAAAGATGATATCTAAATTTCCGCGTGCAGCAGCTGATAACCATGTTGGGATTATGTACTCCTTTCATGAATATCACATGCAACATGTACTTTATCTTAGATAAAGAAAATAGTAATGCTTCAAAGGTAAATCAAGCTATGGGTTTACACACCCTTTGCTGTATTTGTCCTATTAGAAGCAAGAATAATGCAGAGACAAGGTGACATACTGGAATTTTTGTAAGTCTTCTCCCGATATAAAAATTTCTATATCGTTTGAGACACAGCCCTAAATTGAGATTATTTTATAAATCGAAAGTGGGAATGGTTTGGATGATTAGGTACATGTAAGTCTACTTAGATATGCACGATATTTTTCAATTCCTACTATTTACACTCTCCCTATATAGATATATCTTCTTCAAATTTTCAATCGTTAATAAAATACTTCTTTTTATTCGTCCACTCAAGTTCAAATACATATTTTTAAACTTGTAATGGATGATACTTGATGTTACTGCAGTTTTTTCAAATATTAATTCGTTAATTAAGTTAAATTAATTAATTATAGTTTAAGAGATATATTTCAGTCGATATTATTTCTCTAGATGGCAGCAGCATCGGATAAAGCAGCTTTTGTTTAAATTTATGATGAAGATTTAACTTAACCTAAATAATAATATACTAATTAGACGTCAGCATTTCTTTTACACTGGTTTCAAGACAAATTCTTACCTATTATATTCAACTTTTATCATAAAAAATGTAATTACAAATTTAATGTGGTTAAAAAGTTTTTAATGTTAATTGAAAAGGTTTTTTACCACCATTTTGGTATGCTCCAATACGCCACCCAACATATTCTTTTGATTTTGTCGATTTTCCAGAACAAAAACAATACAAAATTAATTATTGAATAAATAATTAGCATTAATTAATAAAACTAATTATTAATGACAAATATATAATTATAAATTTTACGTGATATATACATAGGATTGTAACCAATCGACCAAAAAACAAAGCTTGTCCGTACCCCTATGACCCCCCTTGTGTGCGCCACTGTGGGCGCTTTCCATTAATATATTCCATTTTTTTTATAAAGATAGGACAGATTTTTAGATATATTCATGAAATTCTACATACGTAACTTCATATTAACCTTTTTAACTGTCAAGTCCGGTATTATTTCTTGAACGGCACTAGTGCTCCCAAATATCATTCCCGAGTAATATACGGAATAATTTTTTTTCGAGTGCATCTTATTGTTAATCGGAATATACAAAGTATTGCATTTTTAGAATTGAACTCGGAGCTTCTTAGCGATAGTTGTTCGACCGCTACTACAATAGCTTCAATCTCACCATCGAAGGCAGTCTTTCCGGAATAAATCGGCAATACAAGCTCTATCTCAAAATTAACTCTGTATTTCACGAAGAGTTTTGAAATGCCAATCGTTCTAAGAAGAATTTCCTCGTAAAATTTATTTTCAGTGGATACCGGCTCATTGTGACATTGCTGGGAATGACCATGCTGAGACTTTCTTGCTAAGATCCAAAGACCTAGGAGGATATCAACCTTTAATATCTTAAGGCTTTTTTTCTAAAAGGGTCTTTAAGTATAATTTTAAAATGGAAGTTGCGGACATGTCGATGGAATGAGAACCTGTCCTGGGTTTCTGGAGCTCCAGAAAAGCTGCTTCAGTTCATTTTAGACTTTTGACAGGGCATTACTGTCTGAGATCTCATCTCTATAGACTTGGTATCACCGACTTACCGGACTGTATGTGTGACTCTGGTCAACCTATGACCGCTGAACATTTAATCGTGTGTCCTACACTAATTAGTCTTAATTCAACTGTCAAAAAATATTGGAGTGCATTAATGGTGGCACTCCAATATTTTCGACACGTGCACTAGTGGCATAGGTGCTATTGTAGTGTGTGGCATTTGTAAAATAAAAATAAGCAATTTTTCGAATTTTGAACTTAAGCTGTATAAGAACTTTTTTTATAAGTATGATGATGCAGCTGCTGGACAAAAGAATGCTGGCAGACCACCTACAGTAGATAACCCTGCTCGTCTTAGTGAACGACGTTTTTTATCCCATATTCCTTCTACTGCAAAATGAGAGCTTACAAGACAGCACAAAGTTTGATGTTCAAAAAAGGATGCAAATAGAAAAAAATATAAGGAAGGAAACACTATGACGGAGATGATTTGTGCTTTGAAAGGTGGGAATCCCCCAGGATTCCACCCCGGACACCTAGATAGAATTGAAGCAAAGAACGACCAGACGACTTTTTCTTACAATAACAAATTATATTTATTCACTTGAATCAATTATTAACCATCTAATTACAAAGATTTATCAAGATGTCTACGTCAATGTGATTGATCCTTACTATTAAATTGAATCTCGAAATATGATACTTATCAAATATTAAACTCAATATCGAACTGGACTACCGGAATAAGAGGACTGAGAGATACACGCAATTTGAATTACTATCATTCATTAACTTCCCACTAACTTTATTACATATTTACTTATATGATCCGATCATCAAAATTTAAATATCACCTGCCTTTTACTTCCTTACTTTCCAGGTGGATCAAATTTTCCAATTGTAGATCGCTGCCTAGTAATCAGCGAGACGCTAATCGCACAATCAACTTGAATCTTCTTAGAACTCCGTCAACCTTTCTCTTGGTGTATAAACTCTCCTGCTAACTTACAACACTCTCCTTAAATACTTTGACTAATTTGCATATCCCGGTTTCTTCTTTTAGAGTTGGTTGGAAATGTACGCGAATTTACAATCCCCAAAGACGCCCAAGGGTATTAGTGATAAAGTGCCGTACAGATCCGTCACAAAGTGTTTCCAATCATTCCACACAAAACTGAATTACCGAACAACTAATACGCATTCGTTTTTATTCATTTATTTAGAAAATAATGCTCCACTAGTAAAAAAATTTACTACTGCCACGCTGTATAGTAACCACCTCAAGAGAATATGCAGTTGCTTCAAAACCTTAAAAATTTTTATGCATGTAATTCAAAAAAATCAAAAATCAATCAATTTTTAACTACTAAGTATATTTTAGTTGGCACAAAACATTTAACTTCTGTAATAAAAAAAATGTGCTTTGGACCACACGACTGAAGTAAAACTTTTATAGCTCCATCCATATGTATGTATATATATGTATGTTTATAAAGAGTGTTTTTTCTTCAGGTATAGAAGTTTAAGTTGGCATTACTTTCCAAGATGGCGACCAATTTAAAAGCTGTCAAGTGATTTATTCTCAGTTAGGTTTGACAATTCATCAAAACGATCATCAAGCAAGGCGTAGATTCGTCGAATGGGCCCAAAACGAGATTGCCATTGTTCCCGATTTTCATTAGCGAATTTTGTTTAGCGATGAAGCGCACTTCTGGTTGAATGGCTACATCAACAAATAAAACTGCCGCATTTGGAGTGAAGCTAATCCACAAGTGTATGCCGAAACACCGTTACATCCAGAAAAACTGACTGTTTGGTGCGCTTTATGGGCTGGTGGAATCCTTCTTCAAAAACGATGAAGGCCACAACGTTACAGTCAATGGTGATCGGTATAGAGCCATGATTACTAACTTTTTTATTCTTGAATTGAACAATCATGATGTCCAGGAGCTGTGGTTCCAACAAGACGGCGCAACATGTCACACAGCTCGTGCCACAATCGATTTATTGAAAGACACGTTTGGTGACCGCCTAATTTCACGTTTTGGACCTGTGAATTGGCCTCCAAGATCTTGTGATTTAACACCGCTAGACTATTTTCTGTGGGGCTATGTAAAGTCATTGGTCTATGCGGATAAGCCACAAACGCTTGACCATTTGGAAGACCACATTCGCCGTGTTATTGCCGATATACGGCCACAAATGTTGGAAAAAGTCATCGAAAATTGGACGCCCAGATTGGACAACATCCGAGCCAGCCGTGGCAGTCCTATGCCAGAAATCATATTTAAAATGTAATGCCACAAGATTATCTTTCGAATAAAATTAAATTCATGTCAATCCAATAATACATCGTTGTTTTATTGCAATTTAAAGTTCTATACCTCTAAAAAAACCTTTATATGTGCATATATGTATAATACATACATGTATATTCATAGACATTTATTAATTTTCTACAAATATTTAAATTTATTATGGGTTTTCATCGATAAATTAATATTGTTGAGTAGATTTTTTATTTTTATTCATTATTTTCATTATCGGATACATCAGTAATTACTGTGGATGATTGTGAGACCGAGACAATAGACTAATGTTATGAGAAATAAGATACATATGTCTTCGAATGAAAATTAGAAAGATATCTAGAGAAAACTGCATCGATTGTTGGGTGTTCGATGTCTTGTGGTAGGCTCATTTCGGTTATTATTTACTTTATTCATTTGTAGTTCTAATTTATCTTGTAAAAAGTTTACCAAGAGTTGTCCATCTTCGGACGCGAAATTAACATTGAAATCTCCTGCTAAAGTTAGTGGCAACATATGATAGTTTTCTTCTAATTATTCAAAGCCTCCTCGACCGTAAATCATAAGCCTTTTATATAAAAAATTTTATAATATTATTATTTGTGTTATTGGGTGGAATGTAACCAACTACAATTATGATGTTTGTTCCATCGTTCAAAATACAGTGAGAAGCACATATATCACCAATTGATGATTGACCAATATCGGTTTCAATAATATATCGTAATAAAATGTCCCTGTTCGAAGTTGCTAATTCGCCAAATATGAACTTTAAAATGAATCTACAATTTTATTCACTTTAAACGCAGAATATTTAACGTATCGAACAAAATATTAATTTATAAAAGTTCAAGAACGAAATGAATTTAGGAAATAATCAAGAAATCACCTTTCGCGTAACTCTAGCAAACTCGCAAACGAACTACTGACTGAAATTTCTATCTTCACTGACTTACATCTCCCTCTCAACTTCCGTTCGCCTCGCCCGATGACACTTTTCGTAACTCCCTCGTCACGCATTCACCAGCTTACTCCCCAAGTCAAGCGTGCGTAAATAAGTTTTACTTCAAAAATTTGGTAGTTTATGTTCCCAAATCGTCAAAATAACTTGAAAATTAAAGGATTAAAGAATTGAATTTACATAATTTTGAAAAATCGTCGAGCTTTTGCGTCATTCCAGTTATTTAGCGAAACTTGTTATTATTTCAAGCACTGCTTGCTCTCAGATTGCTGAATGCAAGACTTTTCAAGTAATAAACCATATATTCAGCTGCTAATTTATTAAAATCTTCAAAACATCGACTAAAAGTTTCTTAGCTGTCAAACAACCATTCCTAATCCTTAGCAGTTCGTCATTCGCGATATCGATCTACGAACGAACAACTGTTCAAATTTAATTTTATCTTCCGACACGGCTAACTTCTTAAATCTTTAGCTCAGTATGTTTAGCTGCAGATAGACAATCGTAGCTGAGTTATCACGAGTTATTTTTGACTCGTGACATTATTATTTTCAACTAGCTGTTCTTATTTTCAATTTAACCCATTCTTCGCACGGGTTAAATTTGAAAATAAATTATAATTTTAAAAAACTATAAAACACGCTTTTATATTTAATCGAAATAAAAAGTAAACTGTAATTTTTATTATAAGAATAAAATGATTAACGAGAAAATTATATATAATGCCATTGTAGTAAAAGCGAGGGGTTCTCGATGTCAATTGTTATTATTTCTTTCTAGTTCTATTCCGAAATGCAGGGTTAGAGTAGGAATGTAGTACAAAGAAGCCTATGTTTTTACCGCAATGATATTAATTTTCTCGTTAGTCATTTATTTCTTATATTAAGAATTATTGTTTACTTTTTAGCTCGATTAACTGTAAAAGCGTGTTTTTAAGTTTTTTTAAACTGTGATTTATTTTTCATTTTTTAGTTCGAAGTACAATAAAAGCGTGTGTTTTTAGTTTTTTAAACTATCATTTATTCATTGATGAGTTAATCTTAAATGCGGCATTTTTTCAGAATCTGGAATACCCATTGGCATCCTATCAGTGCATCGATACGGCCTGTTATGCATAATGTAGAACCTGAAAACTGAAGGAAATCAGGAAGAGCTCAGTTTGAAATATTTAATTCAAAAAAGTTGTAAAGTCAATTATATTTTTCACTAAAAAGACAATTGTTTGAATTAACCATAATCGTTTTCGCTTTAGGGTTGTAACTTAATCTTTTAGTCACCAAATCTGGAGATGGGATCTGAAATTAGTTGCCAAATCTGGAAATGGGAAATCGTTAATCCTTATCAGGACATTAGAACAAAATTATTAAATTATTGTATTGCCATCGGTCCTTGATAAGCGTGCAAAATTTTGAATTAATCTGACCTTTTAAAGTGGGTAAAAATCGAGTTCAAAGATTCCGTTACATACAGGTGAAGCTAATAAAAGCGTTTTAATAAATAAAATTCGCCTCTTTATAGCAAACATATTTTTTAAAAAAGAGTAAAGGCCTTGCAAGGCAGGTATCCAAATATTAAAAATAATTTTTCTAATGAGTGTTCGCATTGCAATTTGACCTCACAGCAAAGAATTATTTCATAAAAACATGTATTTGAATGTAAGAGAGAAAATTAACTTTCTTAAAAGGTAAATAGAAATGAAAGAATGAAAATATATACCGGGTGATCAAAAAGTCAGTATAAATTTGAAAAATTAATAAATCTAGGAATAATGTAGATAGAGGGGTAAAAATTGACACACATGCTTGGAATGACATGGGGTTTTATTAAAACAAAAAAAATAAAATAAAGTTCACAAAATGTCCGACAGATGGCGCTGGACAACAAAACGTCAGTGACTGCGCATGAAAATCGCGTATAAAAGGGGCTGTCATGAGAGAGAGAATCAGTTGGGACCACTTCACAGCCCTCTCTTTGAAGTCAAAATGTCAAAAGAGAGAATCAGTTGCACCAGCAGTCGCAGCATGTTGACGTTACCTGAAAAGGTAACCGGGGGAGATTACTGCTTTGAAAAGTCAAGAGTCACCCCGCCTTACCACCCAAAGTGAAGGGGCTTCCCCAACTAACGAATCAAATGTAGATTTTGGATGTTTCGCAATGTACATTGCGGAACTACAAAATATTACTGTAAAATTCCCTGAAATATTTCAGGCATTAGAAGACATGTCGAAGGAGACCAACGACATCAATAAACTAAATATCTTTCTTAAGGGCGTCGCGCGCTCCTTTAATAAGGCCCAAAAATGAACACCCTACAAAGACTCTTGATGGTAACGGTCTTCGATCTCGCATGTGGGAGCTGCAAACCGGACGTTATTTCCCTACAGGAAACATGGCTGAGACCAAGTCACACAATTGCTCTGGCAAACTACAAAATCTATCGTAATGATAGAAATCACACAATGCATACACGGCCAGGACGTGCGGCGGTACTGCAATTATGATTAAAAATTCTATGAAACACACACACATACCAACACCTAATTTAAACGGGGTAGAAGCAACTATGGTCGCTCTCACCCCAGAATTAGGTGAACAAACACTAATAATTTCACTTTATAACCCACCACATTTAAACATAAGTAACCTCAACCAAAGTATAGACACACTAATGAACCAAGGTTTTCCCTCTACGATCATCATGGGAGATTTTAATGCTAAGCATAGCTCCTGGGGATGCGATGTTGATACGAGAAGAGGAATCACATTTAATATTCACATTCAAAAATCGGGCTAACGCATCCTAGCCTCGCCCACTCCTACGAGGTACGGACATGACTCCGCCTCCACTCTCGACCTCGCCATCACAACGAACGTTGATTGGCCGTGCACTGTCACGTCCATATCGGAACTAAGTTCCGATCACAATCCAGTCACGTTCGAATTCACTACAACAACACACTACTTTCCTCCCCCCAATAAAAGATACACGCACATGAAAACAAATTGGGGGAAATTCACACAAAACTTAAATATTCCAGATAATTTTACACTACCAGATGCGAACACGCCAGAAGACATTGACGAGCAGATCGCCGCCTTTACTGACCGACTACACCAAGCATACACGAATGCATCCAAACCATTAAAACAAAATGACACTTTTTACATCAGCAAGGATCTCAACCAGCTCTTCAAGGAAAGAAATAGGGCCAGGAAAACCTGGCACTACACGAGAAGCCCTGCAGATAAAAACACACTAAATAGATTGCAAAAGCAAATTAAGAAAATCATCATTAAATACGAACAAAGACAATGGGACGAGTCTCTTGCTTGCTTGGAAGCCGAGGACGGCTCTCTTTGGAAAGCCGCCCGAGATTCCAGGAAAAAGGCTCTCACTCCAAAACCAATTTAAATTAAATAATATCTCAAATGACACGGATAGGGCAATTACACATGTCGTTCGCACCTATCTGAGTAATGAAAATAACTTTACTAATATACCCCCTACCCCACCCCCACTACCAAGCGAAATTATCGATCATATCGATAAAGTTAAGACAAATAAAGCAGTGGGTATTGACCGCATTACTAACCGCATGTTAAAGCATCTTCCGCTAGTCCCCATCTTTGAACTAACAAATATTATCCATAACATAATTAAAATTGGTTACTTCCCGATCGCATGGAAAACTGCAACAGTCATCCCAATTCTAAAACCAGGGAAGGACCCGACTCAGGCGGAAAGTTTCCGCCCGATCGCACTCCTCTCCATTCTCGGCAAAGTAGCCGAGAAAATTATATTAAAAAGATTGTACCACCATGTGGATACAAACAATATCTTAATCCCAGAACAACATGGATTCAGACCTGACCTATCGACCACCCACCAACTCTTAAGAGTTGTGGAAACGATAAAGTCAGGACTCAAAGATAAAAAATCGACTGGTGCGGTTTTTCTCGATATCCAAAAAGCCTTCGACCGCGTTTGGCGAGAAGGTCTCATTTTTAAATTAATTAAGTCTGATTTCCCATCCCCACTAATCAAACTAATATCTAGCTGACAGAAATTTCTCTGTCAGAATCAATGACACCTACTCAAGCCACAGACCCACGGAAGTGGGCGTGGCGCAGGGAACATTGATTTCCCCCCTCTTATTTAACATCTACGTGAACGACATCCCGATTCACCACAACACAACTTTATGCATGTTCGCAGACGACACAGCAATTTTGGCATCCCACACTGAACCCAAACTCGTGGCCAGAGCAATCAACAGACACCTTCTAGTTTTAGAGGACTGGTTCTCCAAATGGAAAATTGCCCTCAATGTGGCAAAAACGGAAGCAGTTTTCTTCACTAGAAAAACACGCCTAATTTACCCAGACATTTTCTTACACAACGAAAAAATCCCTTGGTCTCAGAACACCAAATATCTTGGTGTTACGTTAGATAATAAACTCACTTTCAAACAACACATTACACGCATACGTGAGAACTTTATCAAGAAAGCTCACACGTTATCCCACCTAATTAGCAGAAGATCTAAGCTAAGTAGATCACATAAATTGCTTATTTATTCTTCACTTCTAAGACCAATCATTACCTATGCCTCTCCAGTGTGGAGTTTTGCAGCTAAAACACACATACAAAAACTAGAAGTCTTACAAAACAAAACCCTGAGACAGATTCTCCGTGCCGATTGGTACATGAGAAACGCTGGTCTCAGGAAAGCCATTAATTTTAAAACAATCAAAAACTTTATGAAAAAAATAGCAAAAAAGTTCTTTACAAAAATAGATCAATCAGACAATATCTCAATCCAAAAGATCGAGAAATACACACCAACGAGACTCACACACAGACCCAGAAACATATTAATTAATTAACACCCAAATTTTATTCCCAAGTTTATTAAAAAACACCACTTTTCTTAAAAATTCAATCAACATCACTCATTTTTTTCACTCATGAACACAAAAATTCACAAACACCCAACTACCAATCGGAGAGCCCCATTGACCAGTACGGACTCTGGAAGCCTCCGATCCCGCACACGGCGACGGTACCCTCACCGGGACCGAAGTCACTACATTAACGCAAGAGCCAATCAGAAAGCTCCCTCTCGCAACGCGAGAGAGAGCAATCATACTCAAGTCTCACACCCAACGCAAACATGAAAAGCTGCCTCCCCATTGGACAGGCAATCAGCCATCCTGAGGCCCCCATTGGCCAAAGGAATTTCACCTTTAATGTACTTTCAAAAAATTCAACAAAGTAACTTCTTAACTATTCATCCAGATTTATTAAAAATTAAAATTCCTGTCTTAACTTAATTTTCAAATTTTTTATCATATCCTTAAAATTTTTTAAATCTCTAAAATAAAAAGGGCAATGTAATTAAAGTATTAAGTCTAAACTATTTTCACCAGACAAGAGATCAAAGCCCCAGGAGGGCTAAATGCTCTAGTTTATGTAACCCAGCTAAACCTGAAAAGGCACTGTTAGTGAAGCTGTATTATCAGAATGGAGAATGTGCTAGAGTGCAGCGTTACGTTCCTATCGCCATACGAAGGGGATTCGAAGGGGGTAAAGGTCCGTTGACAAATGCAGCTGTAGTGAGAATGATTTAGAAGTTCGAAGCGACGGATTGTTTAGACGATATACCCCGTAGTGGCCGACCAAGCACACGGCGGAATGCTGCTGAGACGGTTAAGGATGAAATGGAGACTGTAGCGGGTTCGTCTATGAACGGGGAAGTCAGCGCCCGTGCAGTCGTTCGTCGCACCGGCATTCCATACTCTACTGTTTGGTTGGCACTTAGGCGTACCCTCCGATGCTATCCATACAAAATCCATCGGCATCATGAATTGTTACTTGGCGATTCCGTGAATCGGAGGGCATTTGCGGTGTGGGCGTTTCAAAAGATGGCGGAAGATGACGATTGGTTGTGTAACTTGTTGTGGACCGACGAAGCTCATTTCACGCTCCGAGGATCTGTCAACACTCACAACTGCAGAATTTGGGCTACTGAAAATCCTAGAACTGTCGTGGAAACTCCATTGCACAACGAGAAAGTCACGGTATGGGTTGGATTTATCACATCTACCGTTATCGGGCCTTTTTTCTTCGAGGAAATGCGTGATTCTGGTTTTGTAACTGCTACCGTGACGGGTGAGCGGTACGCCGATATGTTACAGAATCGCATCATCCCCAGCCTGGCTGATAAACACCTGCTGGAACGTACGATTTTTATGCAGGATGGCACTCCACCCCATATTGCTAGACGCGTGAAAGATCTCTTGCGCAGGTCGTTTGGTGATGATCGTGTGCTCAGCCGCCACTTAAATCATGCTTGGCCTCCCAGGTCCCCGGATCTCAGTCCGTGCGATTATTGGCTTTGGGGTTACCTGAAATCGCAAGTGTATCGTGATTGACCGACATCTCTAGGGATGCTGAAAGACAACATCCGACTCCAATGCCTCACCATAACTTCGGACATTCTTTACAGTGCTGTTCACAACATTATTTCTAGACTGCAGCTATTGTTGAGGAATGATGGTGAACATATTGAGCATTTCCTAAGGGGTCACAGGGGTGTTGAAAATGTTTCGAGAGCACAAAATACAAACAATTTTCGACTAGAAATAATTCTTTGAGATTAAAATGAAATAATTTGATTCTTTTACACATTTCTTATAAAGGAATAAAGTTTCAAAAAAGTATAAAATATCTAAAATATAATCATAATTTTAAAAATAATAAGCACGTAAAAATAAGAAAAATTTTGTAAGAAACAAATAGTGAGTTTTACGACGCGCATGATATTTTCTGCAATAATAATTCTAATTACTAGCAATAAGTTGATTTATAAAGTCAAATATATCCTTATTACATGCTAGCTTATCTTATAAAAATAAAATAAAAAATAATATTTTTAAAAATAAAAAAATACATTTTTTAAAATTTTTTTTAAAAATTCAATTTTTGTTGAAATATTTCAAAAAATTAAAAATTTATAATACTATAAATAGCTAGGATTTGAAGATTATGATAGAATTTATAATTCTGTAAAATTTTATACATAAAAGTATGATAGTTTTTGAAACGCAATGCGCGTAATTGAAAAAACACAAACTGAGAAAAGGGCTTTAAAGTTTTAAAATTGAATTTGAGAAAATAAATCTTAAAACTTACACGCTAAATTCTCCAGGATAATAATATATACCTTCCTGTTCCTGAAACAGCTCAATTTCTTTACTCTTTTAATTTTCTTGGCTCTGCGAGCTTCAAAAGATGATTCTTAAAGCCTCTGTCTTGACGTAAAGATTCGACGATTGTCACGTTCAGCCAGGGGCACACAAACATTTCTGTTAATTTTCAAGCCAAATTTCTCTAAAATAGTAATAAGTATTTGATTTCCATCATTAAAAACACTGGTTTCTAGATTTGCAGCAATCTCTGCAATCTGAAGCCTAGAACCAATCGTCTTAGGACAAAACTTCCAAATTAATGAATTTAAACTTTCATTAGGATTCTGTGTCTTACCTCCTAAACATTTCTTCAGGAGTGCCGGAGGAGATAAGTCTGCAAATACAGGCTTAATTACATCTCGAACAGCTTTAGCAACTGAGGGTTTGTGTTTATAATTTTGTAAATTATTATTAATTGCGGCATTATACTTACACCATGTATTTGGATTTGTAGGACAAAACCAGTGCATCGGTTCATCATCAGTGCTGCAAGAATGACCCCAAACAGCCCAAATGGCTTTCCGCATTTCCTTTACACTAGTAGAATTGCATCGAATAGCATTACCATAGTAATGCGCAAGTTTATCAATTAAACTATCTGTTAACCTACCTTTACCGCCAATAGTTTTACCATCAGATAATTCCTTTTACTATATACTAATTTAAGCTTCATAAGTCTTGTACCCATTCTCTTTTGCACATGGCCTACACATTCTATTTTCTGAATAAGATAGTCATCGCCGTATGGCTTGTTTTCAGAAAGGGCATTGAATGTTTTTGTGTCGCCATCTCCTATGTAGTTCGAATATTTCAGGTTGTGAAGCTTTTCTGATCGATTAAAAATCCTCAACATCCCGTCAACCTCCATCTTACCAGCAGAGCCAGAATAATTTTTTTCTACATGAAATCTTATGCGCTCTTTGCCATTTTTATTGTACTTGATACCAAATTTTACCCCTTTATAACTGTCGCATCCTTTGCAAAATGAGGACAACACTTCCCTATCCAAAACCTTACCTGTTTCAGCCCCTATTACAGTACATACTCCAATCAACGATGAATGTCCTCTCGTCTTCCAGGTACCATCACCACTTACCGTTAAAAGGTTATCAGGTGACGAAGAATATTCTTCTACAGTTGCCATTTTCATACTTTCTTCAGCGACTTCCTTCATAACACGTGAAAGTTTATTATTAATAACATCATGTGATTTTTGTTCAACAGGATTAGGAAGACTCATTACAGCACAAAAGGTTTTTAATGACTCTAAACCTTGGCCTATGCATCTCATTGCTAAAATAGATCTTCTGTTAATTTCTGGAGCATTATTTTTATTCCCAGTGTTTTCACAGCTTGAAAAAGTACAAACACTCCCAGTTTTTACAATGTATTTCAAAATTCGAACATAAACCACGAGTGGACTTTTCATTAATTGTTAATGGTTTATGACATTTTAAACAACATGATACTGATAAAATAGAGCTAAAAGTTGAAATAAAATCAAAAATACGATATCCTTTGTTGAGAGATAGAGAGAGAGAGAGAGAGAGAGAGAGAGAGTTTTCACTTACCTTAACAAGATTTGACTTTAATGAAGTCTGATATCCTGAGATTTTATTACTGGAAGCACACATTTTTATCTCTCCTTTCTGCAACATATGTATGAGAACATACCTTCATGATTTGGTTCCCTCTAAATCTTCTTTTTTTAGGACGTTTACCTGAAGGTCTACGATGAGTATTTTCCATTTCAATCGAGAATTTTCAATTTTGATAAACGGTTTTAAACAACGCTGTTTTGAATTTCGATAAGTTATTTCAAACAAACGTGCTAGCATTACCAAAACAGAATCAAAACACATTAAAAAAGTGTGTGTTGAGTTGCAAGCTTCCTTCTCAATTAAGCAAGTGTTTAAAATATTTCATGAGACTTTTTAAAATCAGAAAAATAAAACGTATGCGCAAATCAAGAATAAGGGGGTGTGGCATGTAGCCATTTAAACATTGTTATTACTAAATTGCTGTTTGGAATTTTTCGAATAACTTTCGAAGTTTTTGTAGTACTATCACGTGGTTGGTATCAAAATGTTCAAAAGAAAATGAGGAACAACATATATTTTTTTCGAAAATTCGAAAAAATAGAAGATTAACACCCCTGTGACCCCTTAAAGAACATCATCTTTGCTTTGTCTTAATTTGTTATGCTAATTATTGCTTTTCTTATCAGATGAAGCGCCATCTGTCGGACATTTTGTGAACTTTATTATTTTTTTTTTGTTCTAATAAAACCCCATGTCATTCCAAGCATGTGTGTCAATTTTTACCTCTCTACATTATTCCGTGATTTATTAATTTTTCAAATTTATACTGACTTTTTGATCACCCGGTATAAATAAAAATTCTAACAGAAAAGTAATTAAAGTAGTATGTTTCTGCTATGGGAACTATGAGTGAAACAATCTGACTGCAATAGATAAACTATCATAAATAACATATTAGGAAGTCTTCAACTGAAGAAAAAAAATTAAATCAGTACAAACTAAAATAAAAAAAATTTAAAAATGTAAAATAGGCCTACGTTGAAATAAATCATTAAATTAAATTCGCTGTAGCATTAAATTAATATTATATGAGAAACAGATGTAATACTAACATCTGTATTACATTTAATATAATTAGATGTAATAAAATAGTGAAAAAATTAAAGTAGTAAGAACCAAAATCAAAACACTATCTAAAACAGATAAAACAAGTCTACGTTGAAAAAACCCACAATGAAAATGAACCATAATGAACCTAATGAGAAAAATAATAAACCATGTTCCTAAAATATTAATTTTTTAAACAATACTTTTTTGCAATATTTCAATTAAAAATAATTGCACTTTTTTACAAAGAGCAAACAAATGAGAAAATACAATGATAAATAATTATAGTGATAATTGATATATATATATACACTGCTCAAAACAATTAAAGGATATTGCAAGTTTTATATAAAATAAACATATAACCGAAATTTTTTTTGCCGAAAATGCAAGGAGAGAATCACAAATGCAAATTTTTCTGATTTTCAAACTGTGGAGTATGCTAATTTTGAGTTCTACGTCAAAAACGTCGCTTCAGCGGCTGCGAATGAAATTTGACTTTCAACTGAAATGAAGACAAGAATGATCGGCATTCAGTGACTGCTTTGTTTCGATGAGTACGATGTCTCAGCGAAGTCATTTAACTGATTCAGAATTTTGGAGAGTTGTTGGCAGGTTAGAAGGGGGCCAAACTCAAGACGAAGTAGCGCAAGCCATTGGAGTGTCACAAAGTGTGATTTCCAGGATCTGGAACCGTTTTTGGAGACTGGAAGTGCAGGCCGAAGACCAGGACAAGGTCGTAGATGGGCAATAACGCCCAATGAAGATCGTTATTTAGTGTTAACGGCTCGGAGACACCGAAATATGAACGCTACTCTACTCCAACAACACCTTCGCTCGGCTACTGGCACCACGGTTTCAACTCAGACTGTTCGAAACCGGCTCCATGGTGTAGGTCTGTATGCTCGCCGACCGATGGTATGTGTTAGACTAACATCAAGGCATCGTCGCGACCGCAGGGAGTGGGCAACAGAACATGTGAACTGGAGGAGAAAGGAATGGAGCAATGTTCTTTTTTCTGACGAGTCCCATTTTTCTGTTCATCCGGATAATAGGCGTATTTTCATATGGAGGGACCGTGGCAGTAGGAGTAATCCTGCGTTCGTGCACGAAAGTGTCAGATTTGGCGGTGGGGGAGTGTTGGTGTATGGTGGCATCTCCATTGACGGGCGCACAGACCTCTACATCATTCAAGATGGACTTCTGACTGCTCGCCGATATAGGGATGAGATTCTCAGACCTATTGTAGTCCCTTACGCTGCAGCAATCGGAGATGACTTCATTTTAATGGACGATAACTGCAGGCCACCTCATGCTAACCTGGTGGAGGATTTCCTTTTCGAGGAAGGAATCGTACGAATGGAATGGCCAGCGTGTTTTCCAGACATGGATCCAATAGAGCACGTTTAGGACGCTCTAGGAAGACGAGTTGCTGGCCGCCAACCACCCCCACAAACTCTCCAAGATCTAGAAAGGGCTCTTTTGGAAGAGTGGGACAGAATCCCCCAACTCGTGATTAATAGCCACATTGACTCCATGCCTCAGAGGTGCTCAACGTTGCTGGACGTCCGTGGAAACCATACCCCCTACTGAAAATGATTTCCTTTGAAGAAAACACCTTTTCTTATTCTTTTTTTCTCATATACACAAATTGTGTTTTTTTCCTTTTGTACACAAATGCGCAATAAAATGCATTTTTTCTGCCAAACATGTGTAATTTATTCTCATATAACCTACTACGTCTGTCTACCATGTATCAATCAGTCGACCATGTATAAAAAGTTTCCCAGCCACAAGATCCACCTAAAACCGCAATATCCTTTAATTATTTTGAGCAGTATATATCATATATGGACAGTATGATATGTATAAAGTATAAATGATCTTCATAAAACTAAATGAGGAACATATTATCAGAAGCAAACCCTGATGCCATGCTAAAATCACAGTGTAACAAAATGTGCCAATAAAGAGTGCAAAATCATACTAACACTGAATTTTAAAGAAATCCAAAGAGAAATATGAGAAAATCTTATCAAGCTGCAACTTTTATCTACGAACATTTGTGAATCCCAAATGATATAAATAGATTAATAAATTTCAAGATTGTCAGAAGCATAATTAAACCATGATGGCATTGACAAAAAATATGATCAGCATCTGATCTGTTTTTCTATAATGTTGAGAACATGGAAGTGAAAGAAGAACACGAATAAAGGAAGAAAAGCAATCTTTTTTTTCTACTAAAGGAAATGTCGTAAAAATGTATACGTATGTATACAATGGACAGTCGTACCTCCTTTTAACGAAGTCGCTAAATCCCGAAAAAAAGATCGCTATATGGAAAATTCGTTATATAGAGGTTCATCTTTCAACTTCCTTTATAAACCACATAAAACAAATTTTAAATTCATTAACACTATACAGTGGCGCACACAAGGGGGGGGGGTCCTGGGGTCCGGACCCCCTCCCTCCCAAAGTCCTTGATTTTTTTCCGATTGATTATAATTCTAAGTATATAGTACGTAAAATTTAATTAATTACTTGTTATTAATGATTAATTTTATTAATTAATGCTAATTATTTGGTGGTCAATGGTGGTTAAAGGGCGCACTTCTTGGATGAAGCACCCAGAATTCTATTGCTCTCGGTGTGTTAGGCACTTAATAAAACCAGTTAAAGATTTATGGCCACCATAAAACGTGTTAAAAGAGATAATATTTTGAAATGTGTCCAGAAATACTTTAAAACAAGGGAGAAAAAAAAACTGAATCACAAGAAAAATGTTCGTTATGTAGAAAATGTACTTCGCTATTAAGAAGTTATTTTACGAAGGAAATCGTGAAACGTTCTTGGTCCCAGGAAAAAGATCACTACATAGAAAAATTCGCAATATAGAGGTTCGTTATATGGACGTTCGATTGTATATATTTTTCTCTAATGGGGCTGCTAATTGGTATTTCTACCTTTTCAGACCTAGTACATTCCCCAGGAGTTGGTATCCCTTTTAAGTGCGGCACCATATAGGCGATACCAATTGCCTCAAGTTGTTTTGACGCCCAGTTTCTCCCCCAGAAGGAGGCACCTGAGCTCTGCCGATGCGAAATTTGTACTTAGGAATTTTTAATTTTGCCGAGAGCATCCAAGCCAAATGGACACTCAAGTGATTTTTTTCATGCTGCATAATCATACGACACAACCGCTATCGATTGTCTGCACCATGAAAATCCACCGACTTGGGCCAGGGTCGAGCCCGCAACCTTAAATACAGAAGGCCTGTGACAAACTAACTTCGCCACCCAAAATCTTCAAAATTCTACATAAAGGACAGATTGTCAGAGTTAAAGTTAAACCATGATGCCATACGACAAAAAATTGCATTAACACTAAAGCCGCATTCACACCAAGGCATTCAGCGTCGAGAGTTGAGCGTCTAGCCAATCAGAGACTTCATCTCGTCCGAGATAAAGTCTCTGATTGGCTAGACGCTCAATGCTTGACGTTAACTGTCTTGGTGTGAATGCGGCTTAATTTTAAAGTGCAAAAGAAAATTACTTTGTTGTGCATTCAATCACATCCATAGTTTCAATGAAGATCTTGATAAATAATGTTAATTACCTTTCCATGGGAACAAAAGATGAGATTTGTCGGTTGTAAAAACCATGAGGCCAAATACACTCAGGAACATTGAAAATAGCGACCCAAGAAGAAAGTATCGGAATGAAATGAAATTTAGTACACATAATGACACAGATGAGAGATTCACTTGATCTCAAAAACAAGACAATTAAACGAAAACAGGATGTGCAACGACACAAATACTGGGCAACTTCAATAGCGCGATGGACCACCTCCAGCTGCAATACGTGCCACCACACGGTCCGGCATTGAGTTGATTACACACCGTATGTTGTCCTGAGGCAGATGGGCTCACAAATCTTGAACAGCCAACTCTAAATCATGTACAGAGTGACACGATGGCATCTTCCGTTTTGGCTGATCCCACACGTCCTCTACAGGGGACAAATCGGGGGAGCGAGCCGGCAATGGAAGAGTCTGAAAATGACGTAGGATGTCTTGAGCAACTCTTGCTGTATGCGGACGAGCATTATCTTGCTGGAAAATTGCCCCAGGGTGACCATTTAGGAAAGGTCCTACATAGGTCGAAGAATATCATCAATGTAACGTTGGCCCGTTAAGGATCCACGCATCACAATTAAAGTGGACCGGCTATCATAGGCTATAGCCCCCCAGACCATTACACCAGCTGTGCGCGCAGTGTGACGAAGAACAGTATGGGAGGAATTATACCGCTCACTAGGGCGCCTCCACACCCGTGCACGGTTATCATCTGCCCCAAAACAAACCGGGATTCATCACTAAACACAACCTTTTGCCAATCTGTGACATTCCACATTGATCTGGCTTGACACCACTGAAGACGCAGTAGCCGATGTTCCGGTGTTAAAGGGAGTGCACGGAAAGGGTGCTTGGATTTAAGATTTGCTTCTGCAAGGTGTCTAGAAATTGTTTGTGGAACAATTGCTACGCCTACGTCTGCTCGTATCGTTGAACGAGTCACTGTGGGGTCCACAAGTGCTTGCCGCACGATCCTTCGATCCTCTCTCAAGTGGTCTTCCTGGTCGCTCAAGACTCGGTTTTCCACGCGTGGGTACCTTCTCGTGTCCACTGCTCCCAACAATTTCTAATGGCACACTCGGAACGATCCACCTGGCCAGCAACACGGCGCGTCGACCAGCCTGCAGTTTTCATCCCAATGATCAGGCCTCTCTCAAACTCGCTTAACTGTGAGAAACGTCTTCTAGCATGTTTACCTGGCATGTTTTGCTTACCAAAGTCTTCCTACAATCGGCGGGTAATCGTCACGTTGATGAATCTTCGAATTTGCGCTGGCTTATATAGCACCCTCTTCCTGATTGTAGCACCACCTCGGCGTGTATGAGCATGCTTATTGGTACAAAACTTGGATCATTTGCATATCTCATTAAGCTGTACTTATTTGCAAAGTTTCGCGATTGTACTTAGCTTAATTCTTGGGTCGCTATTTTCAATGTTCCTGAGTGTATTTGACGCTCCGGATAATAAACGTTCGGATAAACGACGTTATATTGTATATATTTCTTTCATGTTAATTTTAATAATGCTATGAATCTACCCTTAGGAATCATTAAGTGTGAATCGCTACCTAATTTTCGAACAGTATGTATCTTTTTACATTATGATTTCAAGAAACGCAATTCTCTCTGTCGATATTTATTGCCCGACAATCCAACTATTCCTTCTGAAGATCAGAAGAGGATACCAAATCAAGCGTTTTGGGTAAAAAATGTGATCATGGTCTCATCACATACAGAATGATGTTCCCTACACAACAATATCACATATTTTGTTTTGACATCGAAATTTAAGACCTTATTTGCAACTTATTAAAATGATTTTTAATCAACGTTTTTAGTGATTTCATTTCATGATTTAACATTTAATCGTCTTTTTAAATATTTAAATGCTCTTTCCATACGCATAGTTCGAACATTTTAAGCTTTCGTTTCTTAATTACGAAGAGCTTGATTACTTAAAATATAACATAAATAAAAAAAAGAGTGATAACATAAATAAAGGCTAAAACTGCATACTTTCTTACATCAATTACTTTTTTTTAGAAATGATTATTTGAAATATGAGCATCATTTTCAACTCATTTTTAGCCTCTTATTTCTCACATCCCTAACGGTACCTACTTAAAAACCTCATCCTATATATAACATGGTGTAATAATGATAATATTCATTAACTTTTTCAGTACCCTTTTTTTTTCGTTCGACAAATGAGCAAAGCTACATAACAACGCATAAACATGAAGAAAATTAGAAAGAGATTTCTCATCTTTTTTTCCTTTCCTTCTATCTTAAAGAACGGTATTCTAAAAAAATGGAACATTTCAAGCGTAAAAGCCTTGTTTTAGGGGGCGGAGAGTGGTTTTTAATCCTTCACTAACGGCACACATCAGTCATATTAGCAATTAGTCTCTCATTAGAACTACTTATCACAGTTTTTGCTCGGATACATCCGTTCCCAATATATACAACCCCCATCACTTCCTCATCCGACACTTCTCCCTCCCCAACGGTTCCGCACAATCTCCGACCCCACTTTTATTTATTTACTTACTCAACCCCCCTACAGCAACTTTTCTTCGTTCTCCTCCCCTTTTAGAGGAACTTATTCGAAGAACATACTTGGCTCCTGATGAAAGCTATTTCCAGAAGAGGAGCTATTCCGTTCCCTTCTTCTTCTTTTTTTTTTTTGCTACGGGGTTCAAATGCTTAGTAACAAGGGACTTCGCTCTCGGAAGTAATGAAGGAAAGGGAGTATAGGAAGGAATATATATATAAAAATAAGTGAAAATTCTTTTTCTTCCTCTCTTCTTCACCGCCCCTTTCTTTTCAGAAAAAGCTTCTTTCTTATTAGTCGAATTTTTTTTTTTTTTTTTACACACCACTCCCTTATGAGGGGGAGAGTGTTAGTGGAAAATTAGTGAAGAGAAAATGTCATTCGTACATCCCTCATATCAAAATCCAAGATGGAAATGACAATTTTTCTTGGGGGGAAAAAACTAATCACGCGCATATCATTGGTTGTACCGCTATTCCAGCATGTGGTAGGGAAAATCACTGTTGGAAAAAAGGGTTCTGGGGGAAATGAAATATATTAAATAGAATGAGGTGGGAAAATTTCGCTTGAAGTTATTATTTCGCACTTCACAAGATCGGTATTTTGAGTTCCGGCTTAAATCGAAATTGGGTGCATATATATCTATACGTACGAACCCTTTTCTACCCAGGAAAAATAAGTTCGATATAGTTTCGAGGCACCCACGATTTAGAAATGGTGTTAGAGTAAAAGCGTGGCCTCAGTACAAATACTTATGCTTAAGTTCTCATACTTTTGAAATACTGAGAGTGTGAGGGATTAAATCTTTTTGTTAAAAATAAACTTCGTTTCATCAAAATATTTATGGCCAAGTCGGTATATTTTATGCAAGAATTGAAATCTAAAACACTTTGTAAGAGGCCCGAGCCTCTCTCACTCGAGCCCTAGATGTGTGGGGGAAGGGAAGAAACACTCGACATGATTCAAATCTAATATATTTATTTCAACACTAAGAACAGACACAATTTCAACCAATAATCTTAAGAGAATGTCGTAACAATGGGCCATCCACAATGTCTGTCTAACTCCGCAGTTGAACGTCATTATTGAATGGCATGTACATAGTGTGACGCACAAAAAGAGACTGAGTGCGTAGTTTTTAAAAAAGAGTGGTATTGGCAACAACTGTTTGGGTGACGTCATCCAACGCACTTTTTCTAACCATGCGGCCAGTTTCGCTTTAATCGATCACACAAGTAGGGAGTACTGCTCCATTGAGTGAACACGTGTTCCTGTATTCTGCCGGGAAAATGTGGAATCAATATCAAGTTTCTTGTGAGGAAATCAGTCACGAGAAAACATTTTGAATACTAACCTGCCGTATTAGCTGGTTCCATACGTGCTCTACAGGGGCAAATCGGAGGAGTGGGCCGACCATGGAAGAGTCTGAAAATGACGTAGGAAGTCCTTAGCAACTCTTACTGTATGCGGACGAGCATTATCTTGCTGTAAAATTGCCCCTGGGAGACTATTTAGGAAAGGTACTACATGGGGTCGAAGAATATCATCAACGTAACGTTGGCCCTTTCAGGTTCAACGCATCACAATTAAAATGGACCGGCTATCATAGGCTATGCCCCCCCCAGACCATTACACCAGCTATGCGGGAAGTGTGACGTAGAACAGTGTGTGGGGGAATTGTACCGCTACCATGGCGCCTCCACACCTGTACACGGTTATCATCTGTCCCCAAAACAAACCGGGATTCCTCACTGAACACAATCTTTTGCCAATCTGTGACATTCCACATTGATCTGGCTTCGCACCACTGTAGACGCAGTTGCCGATGTTCCGGTGTTAAAGGGAGTGCACGGAAAGGGCGCTTGGATTTAAGATTTACTTCTGCAAAGTGTCTGGAAATTGTTTGTGGAACAATTGCAACGCTTACGTCTGCTCGTATCGTTGAACGAGTCACTGCGGGGTCCATAAGTGCTTGCAACACGATCCTTCGATCCTCTTTCCTCGTGGTCTTCCTGGTCGCTCCAGACCCGGTTTTCCGCGCGTGGGTACCTTCTCGTGTCCACTGCTCTCAACAATTTCTAAAGGCACACTCCAAACGAACCACCTGGCCAGCAACACGGCGAGTCGACCAGCCTGCAGTTTTCATCCCGATGATCATGCCTCTCTAAAACTCGCTTAACTGTGAGAAATGTCTTCTAGCACGTTTACCTGGCAATTTTCGTTTACCAAAGTCTTCCTTCAATCGGCTTGTAATCGTCACGTTTATGAATCTTCGAATTTGTGCTGGTTTATATAGCACCCTCTTCCTGATTGTAGCGCCACCTCGGCGTGTATGAGCATGCGTATTGGCACAAAACTTGGATCATTTGCATATCACATTACGCTGTACTTATTTGCAAAGTTTTGCGATTATACTTAGCTTCCTTCTTGGGTCGCTATTTTCAATGTTCCTGAGTGTATAACAACATGTAGAAAACAAGACAAAAGCTGGTTAATATCAGTTGTTGACATTTATGAAAAGAAGTTTTTTTTTCAAATATTGTCAATCTATTTATGGCAATTAGCTTAAATTTATTACTATTTTCTTTTTGTTATACTGCTAGCTAAGATTTTCTACTTTATTGTCACAATATATATAAGCGAGATTTAGAATTTGCCGCTGAACAAAGGAAATCACACAAAAATATTTCTAATAGAAATAAATTTTGGAACAAACGACAAGCAAGAAGTGAAGGTAATTTCATTGTCTAAAAACCCCGTTGATGCTTGTGTTGAAGAATAAGTAATCACGATCTAAGATTCTGTTTACAAAAAGTTTCACAAATTATTGTTTGGCCGAAAAACTAACTTTTGAGTCTCAGTGTCACATAATGAATGCACATTACGATGATAAGCAAGAAAACGATCATTCAGAATATAAAAAAATATAAAACGGTGTAACACTGAAATATAAATTACAAACATTAATTTAAACTAGCTGCATGGCCCGGCGTTGCACGGGCTTTCTCTACTTTTGTGACAGGCTCATCGCGTTTTCTACTAAAATCTCCTCTTGGGTTCTGTGGGGCCGAAAAAGGCAAATTCTTTCCAACCAAATCCAAAAGCGAAAATCGAACATGCAAATTAGAAACCTTTTAAATAGCAGAAGGTTACCGTAAGTGTATAAACTATTGGGAAGTGATTATGCTTGTCTTTTTTAAGCGCGTTAACTGAAGGAAGAGAAGAAAGCCTTCATTGAGTATGAAGCTATCCGTGACAGAACGATCAAGTCAAGGTGGATACAATTCCACGCGAACTAAACCAAAAGATATTTAGGATCCAAGAAGATTGTGATTAAACAAGAGATTAAGGTAGGATAATTCTAGTATCTATTAGTAACGGTGATATAAACAGAGATTAGGAATAGACGGGAAAGTTAAATATAGTGGTTAAGATCGCGCTTATTTGGTAATACGTACTGTGTGTTTTCTCACCTCAGATCCGCTAAGTTATAATACAAATATTATCATTGTTAGCGTTTAAGTTAAGATCTTAATAAAGAAATATTAAGATCGTGGCAACGCCTGGTTTTTCATTCAATCCCACACCTCTAGGTCACGAAGATAACTTAGGGGTAAGGTATCCTCCACGGGTGAATACTTCACATTTTTATAAATTTTCCTTCCCTTCACCAAATCAGCACTTCTAATACTCTTTTTCAAAATGACTTCCACTCCCCCCTCCTCCGCTTAGCCCGGCGTAACTCGGGCTTTTACCGAGTGTATAACTTAAAATTCCAAAATTCAAAATTTTCACTTCTTTTCTGTCAGACAGGTTTATTTCCCCCCGGAAATAACAAACGAACATTTTTAAATGCATAACATAATGTCATTGAAATTCCCTTTCCCCTCTCGCTATCATATCTCTTGAGTAAGAGAATAGTGGAACTTTAATATTCACTTATTTGCTTTGCAACTTTTTAACCCCCAGAAACGAAAATGCACCTTTTTAAAAATAGTTGTATGTTGAGAAAAGCAGAAATGTTTTATAATTATAAAATTTCACAACTGTATTAAATGTTGAATTAAAATTGTGAGCATTTTTTTGAAATGTTCGACACACGGAAAAATGTTTCATACAATTATTTTTATTAATGAAGAAGTTATAAAAACTTTGAATTTGATAAGTTGCTATTAAATATTTAAAATTTGAGTATATTTTAAAAATTCGTAAAAAAAGTTTTCGGCATTTTATTTTTTAAATGACTAACTCTAAAAGATCAAAGTATGAGTTTTTTAAAAATCATTATCATATAAACGCATCGATATCGATTCATTTTAGAAAAAATCTTAAAATATGTAAAGTATCGTTGTTTTGTAAGAAAAAGGAGAAAAAAACTGTATCGTGACGAAATAAATTATCTTTCCAATTACAAAACTGCTGGCGAAGTTATTAAATGCGCGAATAAAATTTAGAGTATTTTTTAAAAATTCATAAAAAGTAAGAGATGATGTTGTTTGGAACCCGGGTACAAACGCAAGTGCTCCAACCGAAAAATAGAACGGTGCTCTATCGATAGCTGCACGAAATCTTCGGAAGAAAAGAAATAAAATAAAAGGAAGAGATATTAAATTTCGCCTTGCGTTATTTGTTAAAGTTTTAATTTTTTTTCGGGCTTCATTTTTTAAGTTAATGATTTCAAACTTCATATATCGATTACAAACAACGGTAATTTTTAAATAAATGTAACAAAAATAATGCTTAAATATTTCTCGCAAAAAAAGGGAAAAAACGAAAAACACAATTTTTTTTAAACCGTACTTTTTAAGCAATTTTTTCAAGCTTTGTACAGCTTTCGAATAATATTGTTCTACACGCGGAAAAAAGTTTCGTGAGATTATTTTTATAAAAAAAGGAATTATTAAATATTTAAATAAAATTTTGAGTATTTTTTGGAAAATCGTAAAAAAAAGTTTTAGACATTTTATTATTTAAACGACTGATTCTAAAAGAGAAAAATATGAACTTGTTTAGTGTAGAATATCATTTCATTAACGCGAAAGAAAATGCAATCGGAACGATTTAGAAATCATTTTCATAAAAAGTACCGATTTTGACTCATTTTAGAAAAATCGTAAAAAATAGAAAATATCGTTATTTCGTAAAATAAATTATACCGTATCGTGGCGAAGTAAATGATCTTTCCAATTCTGTAATTATTTTTTGTCTGAGTCTCATAAAAAAATTAGATCGTGTTTTAAAAACGTCTGGGATAAAGAAAAAAGGTCGGAAAATTGGAACTTTACCACCTGGCGGGAAAAATGGCAATATTTATGCACTTTAAGGTTTTTAATTAATATCTTTTTAACTAATTGCACTATCGGATTATAAATGGTCAAAACGGATTCCTCGGATTATTCCCAAAATTTTGGTACCTTCGGCGAGTTTCTGTGTCGTGCGGTTCGTGAGAAGATACACCTAGTCGCATAGATATGTTTGTTTACCAACGAATTTTAATAGTGTAGATTAAAAGGTTGTTTAAAACAAATTGTGTTTTGTTGTTGTTCTGAGCTGTTTATGATCATTTCATAAAAATTAGGCTTTAAATTATCTGTTTAAGGTAACTTTTAAGTCTTCAACTTTTAAGGTTACTTAATATTTATTTTTGTTTATTTTATTTCTGTTTCAATTTTTCCTATTTAAGATTTTCTCTTAAGTGTTTTGTTTGCTCAGAACTGTTTATGGTAATTTCATCAAAATTAGGGCTTAATTTTTCCTATTAGTCCAAATTAACTAAAATTAATCAATTAGTCCAATTATTTAAAAATATTTACATGCAAATTACATATATAGAATATATTTATATAATGTAGATATGTACCTATATAATGTTGATTATATTTATTAAATCGTTTTACTGACGTATAAATACAAAGAATGCATAAGTATTTAAGCAATGCCCTTTACTGAAAATAGATGAAGTTAAGAAAACCACCGATGAAGGGGCACGAAAAAGAGAACTACTTAACACCCGCCTAAGAAAATGTCGTTAAAGGAAAACGTAGTGCATTAAAACAATTAGATTCTCTTTCCTAGAATAAATCAGAAGTTTTCACTTCTATCGTGTGGTGATAAGCACACACACACATTTCTTTTAGAAGTAAAAACTCGAATTTTGAGCAGTTTGTAGTCAAAAAGTTGTTTCATGTCTAAAGATTGTGACTCCTCCTACATTGCAGCTTGCTCCTCCATTTTCATGCAGCACAGGAAAAAACTAATTTTTTTCTCGAACAAACTCGAAGTGCCACTGACAAATACTGAGCCTAAGATTTAAAAGTCACGTGCCTTGCTATGCGATAATCGAAACAAAATTAGATATGTATTTCATACTTAACCGGTTTCTCATTAGACATTCTATAAAATGCCTGGGCAATGTACGAAATATAAATCATTTCATACATTGCCGGCTGGTTTTAGGCATTCTACAGAATGCTGAATTTCATGCAACGCCGGTAACATATATATAATGAATTGTGGAGAGTACATACATTTTAATATTAAATTGAACATTGGTGGAGCTTTTCAGGTACTAAATTACGACTGGTGATTATTGTAGAGGTAGAATATATGTAAAATCTTTGTGGGTTTTTGTACGTCTTCTGTAACGGGTCTATTCGCGAGCCTCCTACTAATCCTCTTGGGGAAAATCTGTTTCTTTAAATATACTGTTTTATTGAAAACTTTCTCCCGAAGATGCGGTTTATGTAAATCAAGGCTTATATTTAAGCATTTACTTTTAAGTTCGAGAGAGAGGTAGGTTAGAAGTTAGATGGTAGAAGTTAGTGATTAACGTAAAATAGTAGAAAGCTAGTCGAGGTGACTTCTAGATTAATTACTTAATATTTAAAATTGATAATTGATGATTTAGTCAATATGATATTTGAATTAGAATAATATTGACTAGAAGTCAGCTCAGAACGGAATTATGATTATTTAAAACGTATATCATCAAAACGTTCCAAAAGTGATTCAATTCATAATTAAATATTAACTATCTCGTCTACCTCACTTTTTTTTCAATACTTAATTATAGGTGCATTTCCTAGCCTGGGTTGTTGAGACTCGTTAAAGGATTTATAAATTATATTTTCAATTTTTGTTCTACCTTTTTTTTAAAAGTATTTCTGAAAAAATTTCAAGTTATTCTCTCTTTAACACATTTTATAGTGGTCACAAATCTTAAGCTTGTTTTATTAGATCCTAATTAGCCGAGAGCAATAGAGTTCCGGACGTTTCATCCAAAAAGTGCAACCTTTAACTCGCTTTGCCCAGTTCACTAGAAGCATCTTCGATATTCTCTTTCACGCTCAATGGAGTCAGCTCGTGTCCCCATGTTAAAGTTATAAAATAATGTATGTTTAATATTACTTGTATGCTTTAAATTATAAAGTGTCCTTAAAATTCATTTATTTTAGCATAAAATTATTTTCTTAATATTGAAAATACAAAGTATTCTTTGACATTCTTTTTTCTTGTTTTCCTTGCAGTTTTCTTTCTATCTTTTCTGTATGGGTAAGATATACAAAATAAATATACATTAATTTACAAAATAAAGGTGTGGATAATACCTTTTTTATATATAGTGTATATGAATTTAAAATTTGTTTTATGTGGTTTATAAAGTATGTTAAAAGATGAATCTCTATAAAACGAATTTTCTATATAACGAACTTTTTTCCGGTATTTAGTGACTTCGTTATATAGAGGTCTGACTGTATAAGCCGTAAAGTTATTGTACTGGCAACACCATTTTGTTACCAGTAGTACTCGAAACACTGTTACGCCAGACTTTGAAAAATTAGTGTATAATATGCTTTGCTAAAAATCGCATTAATCGCCTTACTTTGAATTTTTTGTTATCTTTTTAGTGTGGGATATTGTTCATAATGCTTATGGTTACAATAAGACAAAGAACTATTAAGAATCGTTATATTTTTTTAACTGTGCCCTCCAGCAATTTCCTGTTTGTAATATGTGCCCTGAAGTGGAACAAGATTAAGAACCCCTGACCTAAGTGATGTACTTCCACATCTAAGGATTAGGCTTATTGGTGGGAATTCGTTAGATTTCATCCCCTGGCCTCCCAGATCCCTCGATTTAACACCCTAAGAATTACTTCTACGAGGGTACGTTAAAGAACCTTGTTTACGAACCCTCACTATTGCCAGTGGCGTAGCGTAGAGGTTTCAGAGGGGGCCATGGCCAGGGGCGGCATACGAAAAGGGGCGGCGGCAAGCACCATAATATTCAAATTCAAAAAATATTTCAAACTCCAAATCGTGCCCGCTCGACGAAACTGAAGGAAACGAGTGAAAGCTTTAATACACGCACAGATGCAGGAAGTTTATTAGTTGCTATGCATTCGCATTCGTTTTTCTGTGACTTAGGCTTCTGGTAACCGGTACTGTGTGAAGTCAATGATGCTCAAAATTATTTGCAGAGGGACTAAATATCCATCAATGTGCTAAAAAAATACCTGCTTCACAGACCGTATTAGAAGCAAAACGAGAGGAATTCGTGGATGACGCTTTAATATATGCTAAAAGTTTATGTGAAGAGCTTGGAATTTCTTTTGAACCTCCCCCCCATTCCCAGACGAATCAGGAGGAGGTGGAAATGTTGGCGATGGAAGTAAAGATATTCAGTTATCGAACTTGAGGTGAACAATGTTTTCTTCAATAGATATAGTAACTGCTGAAATTCGAGAAAGATTCAAAAAGTTGCAGAATCTAGCGCAAAAATATACCTTATTAATGCCTGAGCTTGGACGAACTTAACTCAGATCAAGCTCCTCACGACATTAATAAAGAATTCCAACTTGAGCACTTACCTCTACAAGCTTTCGTAGCTGCAACAGATCCAGGCTGTAAAAAAGAACTCATAAGGTCTGGCTCTCTGGGCTTATTAAAATATATTATTGAATCTAAACTTGAGGATGACTTGCCAAAAATTGTCATAATGTTGAGAATTTTTTTAACACCTGCCATCAGCAATGTCAGTTGCGAGAGAAGCTTCTCTCTCTCTCTCTCTCTCTCTATATATATATATATATATATATATAAAGCTAAAATTAATCAAAAATTATCTCAGATCAACTATGTCAGCGTCAAGGCTAACAAATTTAGCTATTCTGGCAATTGAACATGGCATACATATTGATATTGACAATTGAATAAAAGATTTCCTATGAAAAAAAAAACATGAAAATTGCATTTTTAATCAATAAAAAATCTAAAGCTGCTTTTTTTTTACTTTTACTAATTTTCTTTACTAATAATTAAAATAGAGAGGTGACAAATTTCCGGTCGGCCCCAGGCGGCGAAAGCCCACGCTACGCCACTGACTATCGCAATCATTAGTCGAGTTCAAAGAAACCATCAGTGCTTCAGTGCAGACAATTGACAGGACTATGCTACAAAATGTATGGAATGAGCTCGAGTGTCGTCCGGATGAGTGTGGCGTCTGCAAAGAGGAACATATTGAACATTTATAGAAGGTGTGAATACGCTTGGTGAGTTTGTGTTTCTTTTCATGTATGTTTCACGAGAAACATGAAAAGAAACACAAATGAATAATTTATTCTAACCCAGTATATTGTGTATTCCCACTGTCATTTATAATCAAATTTTAAGTTATACGAGATATTTGCAGAATGTTAAAAGCATTTATTGTTATTATAATAAATTATCTGATTAATACAACACTAACCACAGAGCAATATTTACTTTGTCTTAACCCTTTCGTGGGCCTTGGAAAGATTATTTCTCATCTACATGATCTTACTTACAAAATACATCTATAGGAAGCAAAAAAAACCCAATTTAATATATCGGCCTTAATATTATTATAATCGGAAGACTAATTCCCGCTTCAGTTTTGTGCTACTACACATAATCCAACGATTATGATATCTGAAAATCAGACAAAAAAAAGATGGTACTGCTGAAGAAGTACCTTGTCCACAACAGCTATCGCTGTATATAACGACGTCAAGGGAGGGATTGATCGCTTCGATCAAAGAAAAGAAAGATACAAAATAAGAATATCTGTAAAATTGTGACATCGTATCTTTTTTTTTATTATTGACCATGACCTCATAAATATTTTCATACTGTGACCAGTGAACAAAAGAAACTGAAGTTTAGACCAGCTAACACTTCGTTATAGCATTAGCTCGTCAGCTAACATACGGATATTCTTCAAGAAAAAGAAAAGAACGTTCTGCTAGTTTCTTAGTAAAGAAGTGTATAGTTCCGGAAGATGTGAGCTTAGCCAGTGTGAGAAATCGTATGTCAAAGATGGTTTTAAAATATAGACGATGTTGGAAATGTAGCAGAAAGGGACAAGAAAATAGGACCCGCTACATGTGTGTAGAATGTGATGCCTCTTGCATCATGCTTCTCATCTTTTCATGGCAAATAATCACCATTAAATTTAATTTTCTTTATGACGGTGAATGGTTCCTTGGGGAATATTCTTCCCACTCCTAAAATTTAAATGTAAACATAAAATTCGGCAAAATTAAATATATTTCCTTAAATTCTATTCTTTAATCGTTAATAAAACCTAAAAAACAGCGAGGAATTTAAAAGAGAAATAAATGGCCCACAAAAGGGTTAAAGAAAAAAAAATTCTATAAAAATAACAATCATGCAAACAAAAAAACGCAAGACGTCATTCATTATGAAGTACATGCCAGTAGTATCAAAATTGCCTTGGCAAACCCAGGGCTGTTGTGTCAAAAGAAGTGTCAAAATATTTTAACCATAACATAATGCCCATTATGAAAAGGAATATAATTCATTATGATAATAGAACCCTATGAAATCCAGTGCAAAATGTCATATTTTCTTAGTTTGTACAGAAGAATCTTGAAAGTTATTCGTGTATTTGAATTAGAACATCGTGACTCTGAGATTCTTTGTCTTCGGGTAATTCAATAGGTACAGAGAAATAAGTACTGGACCAATAAGAATGAACGACACAGATTGTACTAACTACAATATTTAAACTTCTGTGAGCAGTTTTAATTTCAAGTATGAAGTGCATAAGATGATTGTTCATCCAGATTTCAAGGTTAGTTTCTTGTCCATAGTTAGTTTAGCATGAATTTATTTGCTCTGTCCTATATAGTAAAAAATAACTATCTAGTTTCTATTTTCTAAGTGTATTTTATTTTTCAACCGGAAATATAATTATTGATTGTTTTAATTGAATTTGTTTTAATTATTCATTTTTTCGAACATTTGGACCTAATCTAAAAACAATTATGTAAGATAGTTTAAGAATTTATGAAAATAGAATTTTTTTTTAAAGTCAGTTTTGAGACTTTTTTTTCAAAAGGTCAGTATTATTAAATTTTGATATTCAATTGCTCCGTATATTTGATTTATTTAATAAATAAATATGTTCCTTTTGGATTTTTAATTTATCTGAAGAATAATTATGATAATTTCTGATGATTATTGAAAATTTAAAAGAGTAAAAACTTTTAATATTCTATAGCTGAAAAAATGTAATTATTCATTTCAAATTTTCAACTTTAGTTACATAAAAAAATTGGTTGCAAAAAATATATGCTTTGTGAAGGAAGACTTGGAAGAAGGTCTTTAATTTGCAATTTTTCTAGTAGAGTGAAAATCATTTAACTCGAAGTGAAGAGATTGAAATATTTTTTCGTATTAAAGGACATAGTAAAAAAAAACCCATATAATATATATATATATATATATATATATATATATATATATATATATATATATATATACATTCATTGTACTACTGTGCCTTTTTCTTCCTATTTATAGTTATCTTAGGTTTATAACTATCTGTATATTTTTATATTTTCGTTTATATATATGTGTGTATATATATATTTATATATTGGATTTTATATTTTGGATTATATATATATATATATATATATATATATATATATATATATATATATATATATATATATATATATATATATATATATAAGCATAATAAGTTTTGGTTAAAAATGATAATGCTAATGATAGAAGCATGAACTAACGTTAAATAAATTACCCTTTAATTTATTTTACCTTTTTTCTGTTAATGAAAAAGCAGGTTTCTGAACAATGACCTCTTTTATATAGTCAAAAATCTCTCTCTCAAAGTGACTTAAAATATTATAAATATTTAAAATCCAGGGAGAAAAAAACGAAATACACATTATTGAAAAAATGCATTATAATAAATTGGAAAATATATTTGCTAAATAATAAATAAGGAAATAAGAATTAAATATTCAAAGAGGATAGGAGTTTTTGCGTTATATTATGTTAAAATAGGAGTTATACCGTATTTTTATTCGAATCCAAGTCACCTTCGAATCTAAGCCCCCCACCAAATTCTCAACAAGTTTTTGGGAAAATGAAAAATAGTGTAAAAAGGTTTATCCATATCCAATTTTACGAAATTAATATAAATTTAAAAGAAGAACTTAAAAGAAGTGAGCATAATTAGTTATTTTACTAGAATAAACTTTGAAATATATTCAAGAGCGTGTGATTGCTCAGACTGTTCCACTCTCTCAACGAGAAAAAAGTGCGGCTTAGATTCAAATGCATACGTTATTTGCAATATATGTTGAAATATTTTCGTATTAACCGACACTGAGGATAGTCTTTAAAATTATTAGTAGAACTTATGAATGCGTTATATGTATGCTTAATATATCAAGTGAAGCTGTGAAAGAAAGTATAAATTAACAATGTAATGGATGGCTGGGGCACCCCGTCACTGTAAGAGGATCAGAAGGAAGATTAGCCCCACATATAATCAATACAAACTCTATTTATTAATAATTCTCAATAACGACACAAATTCAATAACCCAAGTTAAGAAATGTACCAATTAATAAATATGAGAACAATAGCGAGGTAGACGAGATAATGGGAGTTATGATAATAAATCGGACCACTTACACTTAGCACGTCCAGGCAATACACCTTTTTATATTTGAAGAAAATTTCTAAAGTAATCTAATTCAAACCGACCGAATCCAATTTAACCACTAATTGACTAAATCGTCCATCTTAATATTAATCAAATAATCTGCTAAATGCTCTCGCCTAGCTTTACGTTAATCAATCACTGCTATCCTTTAGCAGTCTTCCTCTCCTCTAACTTGAAAGTTTAATCTTTAAATACAAGCCTCGATTTGCATAATCACGTCTTCTTCTTCGGAGGAAAGTTTTCAATAGAATAATATTTAAAGACCCATTACTCTCCAAGAGGATTAGTTGGAAGAACGCGAATAGAACAGTTACAACTATGATACACATAAGTTTAAATGAAAAATACTTTGTATATATTATAGAGGCATTTTAATATTTACTTAAAAAAAATTTCTAAATGAAACCACTTTTAAAATTTTCAAATAACAAAATAGTGTCCTATATCAATAGTTTTAACCATCATGATAAAATTTCGCAGTATGTTCAAGTTAAAAGAAAAAATTAGTATTGTCCATTAAGAAAGGAAATAATTTTGTAAAATTTTGCTACAGAATGCAGATTAGATTAAAGATTTCACCCTTCAGCAATTTAAATAAGTGTCTAACATTTAAATTAGTGTAATCAAACTATGATAAAAATATAAATTTTAAAAAATTGTATAACTTCATTATTTTTATAGTTAGATGATACAACTTAAGGTAATCAAAATTTAGAAAGATGATGCAGACCAAGTAAAAAACTGACGTATTTTCGGCTTTTACTTTTTCATTTCCTTCTATTAGTTCACAATCTCTCTCTCTCTCTCTCTCTCTCTCTCTCTCTCTCTCTATATATATATATATATATATATATATATATATATATATATATATATATATTCAAATTTTCTATCGTTAATAAAATACATTTTAAAGCGCTCAATTGAACTGAAATTTTATATACACGATTATTTTGGATGACAATACAATAATTTAAATATGATTAATAAAAAATTATTTATTGATTAAAACTAATTATTTAAAGAATTACAGTTATGCAGCCACGTTGGCATCATTTTTGGCGACTTGTGTCAAAATTTTAAAGGGTTTTTGCCACCTTTTAAAACGCTCATTTGAACTGAAATTTTATATACACGATTGTTTTGGCTGACAATACGATACTTTAATGATAATTAAGGAGAATTAATTGCCAGTTACTATTGTGATTATGTCATATGTGTATGCATATTTATGTTAATTGTAATTATTTGATAAAAAATTATAGTTTTAAAAAAACTAAAAAACACGCATTTATAGTGAATCGAACTAAAAAGTTTAAAAAAAAATTCTTAATATAAGAATAAAATGATTAACGAGAAAATTATATAATGTCATTGGGATAAAAGCGTGGGGTGTTCCATATTAATTGTTATTATTTCTTACTAGTTCTATTCCAAAATGCTGAGTTAGTGTATGTCAATCGTGTTATCACTGTTTAAACGTATTGCTGTAATGTTTATTCGTATCATCACTCCTAAACGTATTGCTTTATAAAAATAATAATAATACCACAATAGACAGTGAGTTTATATGGCCATATTGAAAAAAAATGTTGCATGACAACTGGAACTGATCGTGATATGCACCAATAAAGATTTGAAAGTTTAGAAACGGATGCCAGCAATTTTGGCTTTAAAAAGGCAAACCTGTTATTTGTCCCGAATTATGGAATATCGTGAGGAATTTTTTAATATTTTCCTAGTAAGAAGGAGTTTCAGCGCAGTTGCCGATCTCCAAAACAAAGAAGAAACTGGGCACTATTAACAAAAGAGATTTAAGGTTAAATCTGACAAGATTAATACTAAATGTTGAAAAATTGTTATTGTAGCACCAGATTCATTCCTTCCATTAAAATCAATTGTGTGTTGTTTGGTTATTTTATTTAACAGTTATTTTATATATTAATTAACTTTTAATTTAATTAATTAACATATGCTTTTTAAACTTTTAACTCTTTACATCATTAGCTATAAATTTAATTCTTTTAAAGTAGTAGTAGTAGTACTAGCTGTCAAAAAGACATTCAAGTTGATAAATTTGCAAAAATTCAATATTAATTAAGCAGGGGTCTACCCCATACCGAAAAACATAGCAAGGGGTCTATGAGACAAAAAAAGTTTGGGAGCCTCTGAGTTAGAACATAAATTATTTTTATTCACATGCACGAGTCTTTTTTTTTTTTTTTTGCTTTCTCACATAAAGAACACTTTTTTGTTTGTTTTATTTGTATTAATAACAAGCGTTTCATTTTTAGGGTTGCACCTTTTTAAGGGGTAGGGTCTTTTAGTCACCAAATTTGGAAAAGGAGTGTGGAATTAGTCACCAAATTTGGAAATGATAGATGCAATTAGTCACCAAATCTGGAAATGATATAGTGAATTAGTCGCCAAATCTGAAAATCCTTGAAGTCGTTATTTTTGATTATCCTGATCAGGACAATGGAACGAAAGTTTGAAATTATTGTATTGTCATCAGTCCTTGACAAGTGTGTAGAATTTCGAATTAATCTGACCTTTTAAAGTGGGTAAAAATCGAGTCCAAAGATTCCATTACATACTAGTGAAACTTATAAAAGCGTGTTAAAAAGTAACAAAAATAAAGTTTTTATTTGTTTATCTAAGTAGGAATTGACATTAATTTTTTTTTATATTACATGTTAAAATTTTTCTTTTCCTCCCTCTTATAAAAATGTAATAAAGTATTATTTTGCACATATTTGTCGTTAATGTCATATATATTACGTAAATTTATAACTGATACGCAAGCATTTCTTTTAGTTTCAGGCTCATCTTATTCTCAATGCATGAAAGGCGATAATTCGAGTGGACAAGTTTGCATATCAAGAAGAAATTAAGGAATTAAAACATTTCACACTACATTTAGTCATCAAAAATATTCGTCCGCAACATCTTTTTTAAAAAGATAAATAACAATCCACTAATCCGTCAAATCTATTAAAAATTTCATATGTAAACAAAGTGCATCAAATAAAACACTTGTTAATTGGAATCATGCGGAGCCTACAAGTTTTACCAACAAATCTTTTGGTAATTTTATCATTGACAATCTTTACCAAGCATGTTTCCACGTCAAGACAGCGTCCTTTATACATAATGGGACACTTGGTAAATAGTATCAAAGAAATACCAGAATACCTAGAAAGAGGATCAAACGTTTTGGAATCAGATGTTAAATTCTTTAAAAACGGATCTGTAAAAGCAGTCCATCATGGATTTCCCTGCGATTGTGGTAGAGAGTGCGAGAACTCAGCCAACTTGGCGAATTACTTACAAACTGTTCGCAATATCACGGATCCAAATACACCGGGAAACTATTACAACCAACTGGTAATGCAGTTCTTTGATCTGAAGCTAAATACATCTGAGGATAAAAGGTACTCTGGACGAGAAATTGCTCGCCATGTTTTGGATTATTTGTGGGGTGAAGCAGGTGAAAGAGAGCAAGAGGTAAAAAATTTATTATATATTTGTTCAACTTTTCCTTAGTAGATCATCCAAAATTGAACATACATTCAGACCCCGATTTAACGAACCCTTATTTAACGATTTTTTTTCTTTCGCCGATTAAAATCTAAGCAACCCCCCTATTTAACAAATAATAAACCCTGAATTAAGCCTTTATCTACCACATTATGATTTACTACAGTTTTTTTCATGCAATACTTTTTTTTTAATTTTGAATCAGTACATTGAAAATTAAGAGATAGACATAAACAAAATACTCAACTTCGGGAAATTTAATCCGTTAGAGCTAATTAATTAAAGATTTTCAACTGTAAAATTAATTATACACGCAATTCACTTAAAATAAATAGTCAAATCGTTTTCTAAGGTGTTCATCAACATACAAAAAAAAATAATAAGACACTTACCTTTTGACATTAACTATTTTTTCCGAACAAAAATGATATTCTTCGCAATGCGCTGAAAACGCCGTCAGCTGAAAAAGCAATTTCTGCTATAAAACTATTCGCCTTCCCCGCTAAAATATTCATCATAGAACCCGTGGTGCCGAAAATCTTGGAAGAGTGGATTTAAAAGAATATTCCTGCGAATTATCGTCAGAGTATCCGAAAAATCGTTATTCTATGTTACTTTAAAGTGAGTGGTACTTATAAGTACCGTCGACAGATAAAGGGTTAAGGAATTATTTCAACAGCTGAATTTGTTTAGTTTGTATTAGAAAAACTTGGATTTTTTTTCTTCAAATTGTAACGCTCCGGAGGACGTTAGTGTTAGCGGAGATTCGAGCAAAGATCATCCATAGGAACTTTAACACAATTTTATTATTACTTTTACTTAATCAACCAACACAATTAAAGGGAAGGAATACACTCAATATTAAACCCGGAAGAGAAATCGTATTGGATTAATTCAATCAACATATAAATAAAAGTACTTATCTTAATACTGGAGCTCTCTTGATTCCTACGTTTGAATTACCTTAAGATATCTTGCTTAACTATACGACCTCCGGTTGCAATCTTATTCCCAATTCAATCTCAACTTTCAACCATCAACTATTAAACACTGACCATCATCGTCAACGTTTAAATAGAAGTACTCGTTTGCCTAAATCTCGTCTTCTTCGCCAAGAAAGGTTTCCAACTGTGCTCACAGTTAAAAAGAATAATTTTACCCAAGAGAATTAGTGGAAGATTTGCGGATATACCCGTTAAAAAATGACATATCCTTTTTGTCTAGAACGGAAAAAGACTTATCTTGAAAGCAACTAATTTCGTAGGGACAGAGTGCCAATCATTATTAGTCTTAACAGATGCATAATAGTCACGAGTGTAACCTATCGTGTGAGTTTTGAACAGGACAGGAAATTCATTTCTTATCTCATCCTACTCCACAACGCTGGGAATACTTCAAAATTTTAACGATAATGTTCCATTTGATGACGGGCTGATTATTTGTGCAACTGAATTTGCGGAAACTGTTGATTCGTCGAAACCATTGAATAGCGCTTCTGAAATTATAATGAAATTCCTATCAAAACTGTAACAATTTCTAATGCTTTGAATTGTTTGAAAATAGGAAACATAGCTTGTGCAATAGGATGTAAAAGATGCATTATTTTATTTTCTTGGCATTATGTCGAGAAAGAACTCTCTTTCGAGTCAGGAATTGAAAAAATATTAAAATTTCCAATTAACTTGAGCGTAATAATTCACTAATAGTAATTTTAGCTCTTGAATAAAAAGTAAATAACTTTTAGCTATGGATATTTTTTTCTGTGGGGCTGCTTATTACAGAATTTCATAAAGCTAAGTGCAAAAAAAATCTGTATTTTTTTCTACCCCGATATTACGAATAACCCCAAATTAGCGAAAAAAATGTTCGGTCCCGATGAATTCGTTAAATTCAGGCTCGACTAAATTATTTTCATAGTTTATAACATGCACTACATTATATTCTATAGAAAATAACATTTTGTAAATTGTATGAGGTCCACTAGAATTACAGTGCTTAGTATTGTTACGAATTTTGTATAAAATAGTGTAAATAGTTTGTATTTGGATGTGTAATAACTTTATCTTACTCTAAATTAGATTTAATTTGCGATAAAATTGTAATATTTACAAGCAGCGCCATCGCTTACGTTATAATGGTGATTCAATGGACATTTGGCGAAATCTTGGCGATAAAGCCAAGTTGGCGGTCATCTTGGCGATCATTTTGGCGAGTTTGGGATCCTCTGGATTCTTCTAGAAATTAGTAGAGAAATACACTAAATTCAAGATCTATGACGCAAGCTGATCTTTCTCGAATTATCCGCGAGGGATATAAATACAGTAGAACTTCGATTATCCGAATCAATTCGGACACGACACCATTCCGATACGTGATTGTTCGAACAACCGAAAACAGAATGCGATCCATGCAGTATATGAAACCAGACACTATACGAATATTGAAAATCATCACATGTGGGAAACGTGCTTGATGAAAGAGAAAAACAGGTGCAAAATGTCGCAATTTTAGCTTTACTGTGGAAAATAATCACTTATTTTTCGCAGTACCATTGTACACCTTCGTTTTTCCGCTGCAAGGTCTCTAAGAAAAAACTTGTTCGGATATTTGACGCTCTGGATAACAAACACATTCGGATAAACGACGTTCTATTGTAGAGAGATGCTCGCCGAAAGTCAGTCAGACTGGTTTTGACTAGTAATCAGTTAGTATTGCTCTGATTGTTGAAGCGATTAGAGATTACTCCGAGCGATTGCTTGTGAATTATCTTTTATATACGTGCATTTTAGACGCCGATAATTGTGTCTAAGTGCTGTTGAAGGCGTGAAGACCTTCTGAGATCTATTCTGCAAATATTGCTGCTGAATCTTGTATTTCAAGGATTGGATTTCGGTCAATAAATTCTCATTGCTGTTAAAGAACTGTCTTGTTCTTTGCGACTGATTTGCATAAAATCCTCGAGCCCCGGATCTACGTAACACTATTAAATAGCCACCCAGACGGGATAGTGGTTAAAGGCGCTGAATGTTGTGCCGAGGTCAAGGATTCGAATCCCGGAGAAGACATTGATACTTATAAATGTATAATATATGTGCTGCATGAAGGCACTAAAACAATGATTCTCAACTAATGTGCCGTGGCACTTTTACGTGTGTGTGCCGCCAAATTTTTTTAATACTATTAATTATACTCTGAGAAAAAAATAAAATCCGGAACCGAATATAATTCGGCTATTTTATAGAAATAAACTAAGTTTATTCATGATCTATTTAACTTATCCTTCCGTGGAATAGATGAATATAAAAAAAATTTGATTGGGTTCGTAATCCGTTTCTGATCACGAATGTAACTGTGTATGAATTAACTTTGAATGAAGAGGAAGAGCTATATATATATATATACTTTTGCTCCGTAATAATCAAGATTTGATTTCAAAACATTCTTTAGAGTCAATTAATTAATTTTGGATTAAAATTAGAGGCGATTATATTTCGTAATAGCCAAAAAAAGCTTTACCCCTTTAGCGCGCAGTGGCTAATACGTCTAGCTACATATTAAAAATTTTTTCTCAAAGCGGGTGTTGGATATTTAGTCTATCTTTAAGCGTTAATTGAAGCTAAAACGCACAAAAATCAATTCGGATGGCAGCACGATAACTTTTTTTGCATTTCATGTCCTCTGATGGGTAGTTAAAAAAAGCTTTTCTCGGTGTAAATCTACAAATTGTATTTTGATAACTATAAATAAAATTTCTGATACTTGAAAAAAATTTCAACATGTTTTAAGTATACTTTTCTCTCATCTGAATGAATTAAGCAATTGTGCAATTAAAAAAAAAGGTTTTATTTAGGTTTTTGGAAACTTTTAATCTGTGGATAGAGGCTCTATCCTCTGCCCACCTAGAACAGAAAAATGACCTAGAAATTGTCGCTTTTCCTGTACTCGAGAGAGAGCATTTAGAATCACGCGAGAATGTTGGGGGTGGGAAATTTAAACAAAAGTTGCTTACAATATGTGGTACAAAATTCTCGGGTTCGAAAATTATTCATTGCGGCTTTTCTGCTCGGAGAAAACGTTTGCATATTACTAAATTCTACAGTAAATAGCTCATCAAATTTGGGAAATAACTAATTTAAATTCTCAAAAATAGTACTTTATTTCTAACTTTTCTTACTAAAATTGAATAAAATATAAAATGTGGATATATACCAAGTTCAATGTATATTCTATGTATTCTATATATTTTCTAAGTAAGTATTCTATGTTGTACAATTATTCTATTATTATTAATTTAGACTTAAACTTTGTATTAATCACTAAAAATTGTACTTTAGCTGGGTGCCAGTTAAAGGGTTAAGAATATCGTTACATTTTTTTGTGTGAATTCGGATTTTCAGCATTAACAAACATAAAAATGAGAAAAAGATCGAAGCTTTTAAATGTAGTTGACTAAATGAGGGTAGCATTTTCATTTTTGCGACCCAGTATAAGTGAAATTATCAAAAGTCATCAAACTCAAATTTCGCACTTCTCTCTTCTTGATTTAAAAAGAACAGGGCTTAAATTTTTAAAAAGAAATTTCTTTATCTTTTACGCTCCGTAACTCCACCCCTCTGCAAAACTCGTTATTGGCGAATTTCTACTCCACAAAAGAAATATGCTTGCCAAATTTCCAGTCTGTTGCTCTGATAGTTGAAAAACTTATTTTTATCTATAACGCTTCGGCTCTCGAGGGTTGATTGACGAAAAACTCTTTCTTTGTGAAACTCTACCCAACAAAAGAAACATGATTATCAAACTTCAAGTCTGTAGAAGTCTTCAAGTCTGTCAAATTTCAAAGATGGAAATTTTTTGTCTACAATAACCTCGCAACTCCTGCTTGAGTGTCGGTTTCACCAAATCCCGTTCTAAAACGTTGCCATATTAAAATATGTCGCCAAACGCAATAATTGTTTTCTAAACATAAGTGGGAACGGTTGTTTCACGATTGGCTGCATATCACGGCATTTGGTGACTTCGCTCATGTGCACAAACTCTTCCATAAGTAGGGTGGTTTTAGAAAAAATTCAACCAAAATAAATTTGAAATTTTTGGGGAAGGAAATATGATCCCGGCTCCTTTGAAACATCAACGAAGCTCACTACAGAGTTTTAGAACGATACGATTGACAGTGTAAATATTTATAAGTTGCAAATAAATATATAAATATTCAAATTTAAGATATCAAATATATATACGTAGTAGAATACAAAAGTTCCCGGACTGAGTCTATAACTTAAAAAATATTATCAGTTAAGTTGCTGAAACACATCCTCCTTCGAAATAAGACCCTTGAGGAACAGTACACTTTTGCCATCGCTTGTAAAAGTCTTCGAAACATTTCTGGAATCCATTTTTAGCCATGTAATTTAATTCAGCCTGCGATGCACTTTTAACTTCATCTACAGATTGAAATAGACGACCCTGCAAATGACGTGCCAGCTCAAGAAATATTCCGAAGTTTGAGGGGGCAAAATCAGGGGAGTAAGAAGGATAAGGTAAAACAGTTATTTCTTTTTCACCTCGTCATTGTTTGAAGCATGTTTTTACGTACCGCCGCAGAAAACTTTTGGCACTGTTTTCAGCGGTGCGGGTAGTCTATGAATGTCCAGAGCGTTCGTCGTCTTTGACACTTTCCCTGCCTTCTCTGAAACGTCGATCCTCTCAAAATCTTGCGTTCGCGATAATGTATCACTGCCTTAAGGTCGTATCACACGTACATTTTCCATGCAACTTTTTAGTCCAATTTTTAGCATAATCTAAGGGGGAAGGGTTGCCGTAAGCAAAACGACATGCTCTGACGTCAGCCGCGCTCTATCTCTACATTGAAAAATTACTCGCCGATTTTTTTACTTCGGAAAACGAACATCCAAAATTGTTTCTTTTATTTCGCTTGCGCTTTTGTTGATGGGTTTTAACAGAAATAGAGCACCATCCTGTTTAAAATATTACGCGTCGTTAAAATATTATACACCATTAAAATATTATACGGCATATCTGATGTGTTAGACGAAACCGAAGCCGCCATCTTGTTTATGACGTGGGGCGCCGAAGAACCCCATTGGCTAGAATTTCAAGCAACTTTTCTTTGGAACAATTTTTTGAGCTCACTAGCAAAAAGTTGTTTGAAAGCCGTTGCTATAACAACTGAGTAAAAATTGCACGAATTGGACGAAAAATTGCTTGAAACGTGTACGAATGATACGGCCTTTAAACATGCTTCAATATTTCATAAGCCTCCGTAGCACTCTTTTTCAAGCCAACACAAAATTTGATATTCATTATCTGCTCAACAGACGCCATTTCTTTCAATCGCAGGCTACTAAGTGCATCCACCTACAAAATGAGAGGCCGTGGCGAGCCACCGACCACGTGATTAAGAACAAACATTTTAGAAAAGGAGAAGAGCGCAGTGACACAAATGTTATCGTAGTCACTCTACTGCGAAACTTTTCACGTTACAGGCTGAGTCCAGGATTTTTTGAAACCTACCTCGAAAAAAGGACCTTTTCCTTAAATTGTCTTAACCAAGTCTATATTTTTTTGATGCAACAATTTATAATCCCGCCAATTTAATCCATTGCTATTAAGATATCCGACTGGCTTAAAATCGCCATTTTCATAAAAAAAAAATCTAAATTTATTTTATAGACTGTTTTTGTAGCCTGTTTAATAAGCTTTCTAAAACTATCGAACTTTTAATTTTGAGTCAGTTAGAAAAAAAGTTATAACTGTTTTTGTTTGAGGTAGTAAGCCCAAATCGAAACCGGAAGTGTGAGTTTTCGGTTGATTTTCACCGGCAAAATGAGATTTTTATTCATTTTAAATATTTTAATGAATTCTTTTTATGTTTAGTAAACTTTATTTCACTTTATAAATGTTTTAATAGATATATTTTTGCTTTAAAATAGGCAACAGTTAACTGATTGCAATGTTGGTTTTGATTTAAACGAGTTGCTATCTTTGTATCATTTGTGTTCAAAACTAGATCTCTTTTATAACTTTTTTATTAGTATTTTGTGATGTACCTCCCCTTGGAAGTACATTCCTCAAAGTATCAGCGTGAGCTAGAAGTGTAGGGTTAGCGAAAAAACTCGGATCAAACATTATCTTAATATGACTTTATTAAGATATTCAACTTATAAACTTTTAACAAATATAATTATAATAATTAATATGAGAGAATCTATGATGACGTAATACGCAACACACAATATCTGTATATTTATAATAAGACCTAACTCAATTCAGAGCAATCTCAATAAGCGAACCGACTAATCCTCGATTCTAATAAAGTGTAATCAATCATACCTTATTTTATCTCGTAGTAACTTTAATCTTTATCTGCAATGAGATGCAGCTTGACGGATAACTTCTAGTCGAACACCAATATGTTTATCCACGACACGTAGAACTTAATCAATCTTGAACTACGAACTGTAATAATCATCAACTGCCACAACGCACCTCAATTGTCTAACATTCCTTTACATTGCCATCACGCTTACTCTAAGATCCTATATTTAAAGTCTGTTTTATTTGCATTTCTTCTTCACATCTCGTTTCTTGGATTTGGTTGGAAAAGAGTTGCCATTAATTCTGGCCCAAAGAACCCAAAGGACTTGTTGAAGAAAAGACTCGTAAGACGTCACAATGCCCTCCAAGAAACAAAACGTGATTTATTCGAGGGTCTTAATGGCCCTTAAGAAATTACGTGCCTAAATTTTATTCTAACGGTTAATTTCTAATGCTTCACTTAAATTTTAAGTTTCACTATTCATCTTAAGTTTAATTTTTAATATTTCTCATTAATTTGAATTTTCCACAGCTTCAATAAATTTTACTTAATTAACTAGACTATCATTCATAGTCATGCATTTTAATCACGGTAGATTCCCACATGTACAGAATAAATAGACGTGTCCCATCTGGGTAACAGAGCCGGGGAAAAACCCTATATGACTTAAATGGTAGAAAAAAACGAGGCCCACACGTCTCTTAACTAACTTAATTCTACCTAAATGTTTACTTAAATTCTAACAATTTTTCTTCTTTACATCTTCTCTTTAGCTCCGTTCTTTGTATCGAGATAGATAAATCTTTCATTAATTTCTTATAGACTTCAGGGTCTGTCATCCTGAAACAAAAATCTCTTAAGTGATTTAAAAAAAACAATTTTACACATTATGATTACATTTCACAATTTTTATACAGTACATATCACTTTTAAATTGTAACTAATTTCTATACATATTTTTCATCTGGTTCTTTCAAAAACTTCCCCTCAAATCGCGCAGTGCTGGTTAAATGTTATGTTAGTATGCTATCTACGCCGCGTTTCCCAAAACCAGATATTCCTTAATATGAAACAATATAACAACACATATATATATACTCTATACAATTACAAACATTTTTCATTAAACAAAACAAACAACCAAAGGAATTGTCGCATCTTAGCGAAGTCATAACAGAAGTAAACAAATGCATTTTTACAGTTGTCTTCTCCAGAATTATACAAAAAATTTACAAGACAAAAGCTTTTTCCTTTTCTAGAAAAACACACTCATTTTAGTGTCCACTTTTGCTTGGCTTCTAAAATTTTAATTATCCACCCGTGACTTGGCTTTATTGCAAAAATTCTTCCGGTCTTCTGTTCGAAAGAATATAAAAAGAAACGATACAACCTGGTTCTTATGACTTGTAGTTGGCGTTTCCTACCAAGACCTCCAGTGACAAGGATTTATTTGTACACGTTCCTCTCCTTTCCTGGTCTTGCCGTTGTTGATCACCTCCTCGTCTGGTACTCTTGTTGCTTGATCTTGTTCGCTCTTTGATGTATGAACTATAGTTCCTTCCTCTGCCTTTTCTGGATCGAACTGGTCCTCCTTGTTGTGTCTTCCTCTCTATGGTTAGTCGAAACTCCTCTCTTTTCTCCTTTCTTGGTCTCAGATTGTAGCCGCTTGTGGTGGGCGTTACCTTCTCTTCCCTTCGGTTTTTCTTTCTTAATCTTGGCAACACACTATTTGAATTATTTGATGATAAATTTCTTTTTACTCTATTCTCTAATCCTTTATGGTCCTCCTGACCTAGATTCATTTGATCTTTTATATCCTAACTTTTCATTTTTACTCTTTTTTTAATCATTCTACCTTTCTCAGACCAAGAACTAGGTATTGATCTGATAAGTGGTCCGCGCTTATTGGATTTATTTGTGTGTTTCTCTTCTTGATTATTTCTAAAACTTAACCCTTTTTCCTCCAACTCACGCTTTACTTCTGATCCTTTCTTTTTACCATCTCGCGAGTCATTTGATCTCCGTTGTACTCTGTCAAAACCCCTCGATTCATCGCGTAAACTACCGTTATCCGAACTACCAGTTCCTATCTCCGTCTCGTCACATTTCCTATGACGATATATTCGAACCTGATCTACATTAATCGTTAACCTTTTTCCCGCTTTCCATATCACTACGTTGTTATTCTTAACATCTAATACTCTATACGGACCTTCAAATTTTGGTTTAAACTTAGCTACCACTTTTCTTGTTGCCGAACTTACTTAAAGGATGTGTTGCTACCAAAACCCAATCATTCACCTTAATTTGCACCTCACGCCTACGTCTATTATAATATTTCTTCCATTTTTCATGTTTAGTTTCTGTGTTTTGTCTAGCCTCCTCAAACAATATCTCAATATCTCCTACTGCAAATTCCGTTCCGTCTGATACCATCACTAATTTCTGAAAAGGCGTAATTAACTTTCTACCTAAAAATAATTCCGCAGGGGTTTTCCCCGTTGTTTCGTTTACAGCCGTACGAATAGCATAAGCAAACTCACGTAAGATTTGGTCCCATGTGTCATGTTGCTCATTGACATAATTTGCAATCATTTGCACCAGATCGCGATTTACGCGTTCTGTTCTACTTGATTGAGGTCTATAAACAACAGTCTTCACATGCCTTATGCCTAATCTTTCACTTAAATTCTCAAAAATATCGGAAATAAATTGGGGACCGTCATCACTCATTAATTTTATTGGAGCTCCAAAACGCGATATATAATTATCAAAAAAATTATCTGCTATAACTCGAGCAGAGGCTTTTTTAAGGGGTATGATTTCAGCCCACTTGCTGAAATGATCCGTAATTACTAATACATATCGGTTGCGTCTTACTCTCGACACCGGATACGGACCTAACAAATCTAACGTAACTATTTCATTTGGATAATTTGATACAATTGGTATTAACCGACCAGCTGGTAACGCGTTTTTATAATTATTAATTTGGCACATATGGCATGTAGAGACATATTGATCAATAAATTTTCTCATATGTGGGAAATAACAAACATCCCTTATTTTATGATAAGTTTTAAAACGTCCGAAATGACCTGCTAATGGCTTGTCATGAAATTCTCTCATAATTTCATTCCTTAAAGATTTTGGAATGTATACTCGCATTTCTCTCTCTCTCTCCTAATGACGTTGCATATTTCGCATAAAATGACAAGCCTTCTACTAGCCTAAAATCGTGAGACCAATTCTCACATATTGCCGCATTAACCGAGCTATCTTCTGGGTTTTCTAGATATCTATAGATATGACCTAATTCTGGGTCTGTTTTTTGTTCTTATATTAACTGATCTCGTGACGAAAGTACCAAATCTCTGATTATTGCACAATTAACATTCTCTCCTATTATACTTTCAATTGGGTTTCTCGGCAAAACGTCAGCTATTGTATTCTGAGTTCCAGGCCGATGCTCCCATTCTGTATTAAACTCTGCTATTTTTAATATCCATCTGATCATTCTATTTGACAAATTTTTACCAGTCGTTAAATGGGTTAACGCAGCGTGATCTGTAATAACTTTAATCGGCAAAGAACCTAAATATGTTCTGGATTTATTCAGAGCCCAAACCTCTGCTAAATATTCTCTCTCTCTCTCTGTTACCGTATAATTCCTCTCCGCAGCACTAAGCGTACGAGAAGCAAATACTACTGGTCTCTGCTCTTGGTTTAGAACCGCTCCTACCCCTATTGAGCTTGCATCCGTAAATAATTCAAAAGGTTTTATGAAATCTGGGAATTTTAAAACTGGCGCTTTTGTTATAGCCGCCTTGACCGCGTCGAGTGCTTTCTGCGCCTCAATCGACCAAATATAATATATAAATCTCTTTAATTTTCGCTTAAGATTATAAAGAGGTTCGCAAATATCGGCATAATTTTTAATAAATTTTGCGTACCATTAGGACATTCCTAAAAATTTCGACACCTCCTTGGAGTTATGCGGAGGTTTCATTTTAACTATAGCTTGAACTTTTGTTTCATCAGTTTTAATTCCCTCCTTATTAATAATTAAACCCAAATATTTTAACTCTTCACAACCAAATTTACACTTATCTTTATTTAACGTTAACCCCGCCTCATGTAATAATCGAAAAACTTCTTTCAAATGCTTAACATGTTGAGTGAATGATGGAGATGATATTATGACATCGTCTATGTAGACATTCACAAACTTGCCTATCACGGGTTTGAGAATTATATCTATAGCTTTCTGAAAATTAGGAGCTGCCTCTGACAAGCCAAATGGCATTCTGCGGAAGGCGTATGTACCATTTTTCGTGACAAACGCGGTTTTAATTATATCACTAGGGTTCACAGCCATCTGAAAATATCCCGACCGAAGGTCCAGGGCAGACATTATGCCTGTGTGGGGTATGTTCATTATTAAATCGTCTATTAAGGGTAAACGATACCTAGGGTACTTCGTGATCGCCTTTAGTTTCCGATAATCAACAGCAAATCTATATGCTTCCGGATTATCCGGTGGTGTGGTGTAACCCATTATTCTTTCTACATAACACCACTGGTAACGCGTACGGGGATTGAATGGGAACTATAGTTCCCTCTTTCAACATTTTGTCAACATGATAATCGAGAATCTCTTGTTTAACCCTATCATATCTGTAGGGCCGGGAAACAACCGGTGGGTTATCTCCCGTGTCAATCTCATGATATAAAACATGCGTAAGCCCTGGTTTATCTGAAAACAATCCTTGAAAACTATCAAACAAATCTTGTAATTCCCGTTTCTGTCTTTCTTCTAATTTTGTCTTAGAAAGATCTATTTCTACTTTTTCTATTTCAACCGTTTTAACCACTTTATTAATCTGCGAAGTTGGAATCGCCAAAGATTTTCGATCAAAGTCTAAAATGATCTTTGATCCACCTATGAAGTCTATCCCAAGAATACATGGGTATTCCAAATCTGCTAGCACGTGGAACAACCAAGGGTTTTCGAAATCCCGTATTCGAATATTTAATTCCACAACTCCCATATTTCGATATTTAGCTCCTTGTGTCGTGATCACCCGAGTACTCGATTTCTTTACTTGTTTATAAAAAAAATATTTTTGCTATGTCTCTTCCGATATAAATGACTTCTCCGCTCCAGTGTCCCATAACGCTTTCGTAAATGTTTCGTCTAATAAAATAGGAACATACGGAAGTTCTACCGGTGACAAACATCTTGCTGAAAGTTTAATCGGTGACTGATTTATCGACTGCGTCTGATCACCTTTAATATAATTCACTTTCAAAACATTTAATCGTCCCATTTTCTTTCTACTGCCTCGACTAAAAGTTTCACTCGAACACCTATTTTTTTGGTCCCTTCTACTAAAATTGTCATTTTGACCTCGATTTTTAAATTGATATCCCCTATCGTTAAATCTGCCATCATCGTTTTGAAACCTATTCCTGCTCTCGAACCACTGATTTCCTTGACGGTTGTTCTGATAGTTACCCCTATAATCATTTCTACCATTATTTGGTTTATGTACCACTTCAGAATTTCTCCTATTTCCTCGATTATTACCAACATTAGACATCCTACGTTCATTCCAACCTCGTCCTTCCACGTTATTACTATTTCTCGAACCCAATGTTGCCTTGCACGAATATCTTTCCTCAAACTTAGCTAATACTTCTAATAATTGGATCGCGGTTTGTGGATAAAGCCCCTCCACATAGTCCTGAACTTGCGGCTCAAGTCTAACGAAAATATGATCTACAAGGGCTTCCTCAGACATCCCCAGTTCTAATTTCTTGTTTAACTTAAGCAAATCGTAAACAAAATCTGTCGGCTCCTGGTTCTTTCTTTGCTGAGACGCGTAAAAGCGCGTTTCTATTCCTTTTTATTTTGGATGGCAGGGAATGCTTTCGATAATGCTGCTTTCAGCTGTGCGAAGTCCGTGGCGGTATTTTGCACTAACGTCGATCCGAATATTTGGTACCAATCCAGGGCTCTACCCAGGAGATGACCCTTTAAATAAGCACATGATAACTCACTGGGTATTTCAAATAGTTTAATTTGGTTATCTATACCCTCTAAAAATTCGGGGACGTTTTCCGACCCAGAAAAATATACTTCTGGCCAAACATTAAATCCTCTCGCGTTTCTCATCTCGGGGTCATATAGATTAAACCTAGTTGGGCGCCATTGTGATGTACCTCCCCTTGGAAGTACATTCCACGAAGTATCAGCGTGAGATAGAGGTGTAGGGTTAGCGAAAGAGCTCGGATCAAACATTATCTTAATATGACTTTATTAAGATATTCAACTTAAACTTTTAACAAATATAGTTATAATAATTAATATGAGAGAATCTACGATGACGTAATACGCAACACACAATATATGTATATTTATAATAAGACCTAACTCAATTCAGAGCAATCTCAATAAGCGAACCGACTAATCCTCGATTCTAATAAAGTGTAATCAATCATACCTTATTTTATCTCGTAGTAACTTTAATCTTTATCTGCAATGAGATGCAGCATGACGGATAACTTCTAGTCGAACACCAATATGTTTATCCACGACACGTAGAACTTAATAAATCTTGAACTACGAACTGTAATAATCATCAACTGCCACAACGCACCTCAATTGTCTAACATTCCTTTACATTGCCATCACACTTTCTCTAAGATCCTATATTTAAAGTCGGTTTTATTTGCATTTCTTCTTCACATCTCGTTTCTTGGATTTGGTTGGAAAAGAGTTGCCATTAATTCTGGCCCAAAGAACCCAAAGGACTTGTTAAAGAAAAGACGCGTAAGACGTCACGACTTTTATATAGAGTTATAGTTAGTTTTAATTAAATTAAAGTTGTCTTGCCAAAAACAAGATCAATGAGGCCAAAAAAGAAGAAATTTCCAGAGAGTAGTATTTATTGGAGAAACGCCGATAAAAATATCAACGGATCTTCCAAATTCAGTCATTAATTATATTAAAAAGACTTATAAGGAACTTTGCGATCAAAATCTCCTAAGAAAATGCCTTTACGGGAAAGCTCAGAACTGCAATGAAAGTCTTAACAATGTCGTGTGGAGTTTAATCCCGAAAGACAACTTTGTTGAGCAACAAATACTCCGTTTAAGGAATTATATCGCAATAATACTTTTTAGTTCTGGGTTTGCTGGACTATTACCCCTACTTCAAAAGTTAGGAATGAAATTATGTTCTGAAATGAAAGGATATTTTTGGTACCTCGACAAAACGAGAATTGTTGATTCTAAGAGGCATTCTAAACCTGATAGGAAACTGTCTCGTAAAAAAAGAAAGGCCCTTCAAAACTGTAAAAGTTTGAAGTATGAGGTTCAGGAAGGCACAACATACAAATCTAGAGAGTTTTAAAACCTTCCTAAATCATTAAAAAATTTTATCGCAAATATAAACCTTATTTTGCATTTTGTGAAGAATGTTATTTTTGAACATAATGGTTAACGGTAAGAGTGGTTTTTTTTTAAGTAAATGAAATATTCTTATAAAATTTTTTGAGTTTGTTCTTTGTATTGTAATGAATGCTTTCTGCTAAAAAAAAATCTAAGGGTAGTTTTTCAATTAAGGTATTTTTTTATGTAATTTTATATGAAAAAAAGTTTTTTAAGAAAATTCTGGGTTTTTTCATCTCGAACACCTATATTTCAGAATTTTACAGTAGAATTTGAGCTTTTTTAGTATAAAGCTTAGTTAAACGTTAAAGAATTGTATTTCTGCAAACATTTTATTTATTTTTGTGATATGTATATATATATTTATAGTTGTTTGCAAAAGAGCAATTTTTTGTAATATTTTGGTAGAAATTTCTCAATATTTTGAAAAATAAGCTTTCAAAAAATTCTTCTTGCTGTATTTTCATAGAGTTTTGCAACATACTTACTTAAAAAATAACAACTAAATGATTTTTTAAGTTATATTTTAGAAAATTGTCTCCAAACCCTGTCGGGTACCTTAAGGTGACTGTCTACCTTCGGACCCATTTTTTTTAAAACAAATTTTTGAAACAAATTGAGTATTTTTAGGAAGAAAAATGAAAAAAAATATGTAAATACATAAAAAATTTTAAATAAATATTGTACTTTTAGAAAAATTGGTTGTTTTCAAGGAAATTTTACCAATTTTAAATTAAAACGGATAACACTGTATAAAAATTTCTAATACAATTATTATAATTTTCATTATACACAACTCACATAGTATGGTGCTCTTCAAAATGAACCAAAATCTAAGAGAAATATTAAAATACAAACAAATTATAGACAATTATACATAATAGTATGAAAATGTTGATATTTTTAAAGTTTTTTCTTTATAAAAACTACCCTAAATGAATAAATATTTAACCTGCAGCAAAACTTATGGTTAACTTTATGAAAAATAGTATAATAAACATTCCCACAAAATTTCAAAATGTTTTCTGGTTTGGTTCTTAAGATATCAAGTATCTGGTAAAGAGTTTCTTTCGGAAACATAATTTTGAGAAGAACTCGTTTAAAGTTTTATCTTACTGCCCTTTTGCATAGAGTGATGTTTTTTAAAATCCCTATAACTTTATTTCTATTACGCGTAAAGGAAAAAGAAAATCTATTTTGGAAAGAAAAATGTTGAAACTATAAGATTTGAAATTTAAAAAAATGCTTTATGTAGACGAAAAACGACATTTTCAAGGTAGGCAGTTACCTTAAAATAGATTTGATCAAAAATATATTTGACTTTATCTCTTTGCAGATTCGAGTTGTATTTTACTTCGAAAAGATTGAAGAGAAAGATGTTCTCCTCGGAATTATGGACGAATTCAAACTCCGCGGACAAACAGCCCGCCTCAAAGATGTCGGTTTTGATGGTGGAACTGGAAACTTTTCAGATATCGCTAAAATATTCTCCAAAATGGACATAAAAGATAATATTTGGATTGGAGATGGTACGACAAATTGTTTTGAACCTTTTAAATCATTTGAGCGTCTAAAGCAGGCTGTAGACATCCACCGAGATTCCAGCAAAGGTTTTATTTCCAAAGTTTATCAATGGACCAACGATTTACAGTCAACAATGGTGTATGCCCTAAGACTTGGTGTGGATGGCATGATCACGAACAAACCTGAGGTACTCTTGAAGGTATTGCATCTGCCTGAATTTGCGGAGGGTTACAGATTAGCGACAATTTACGACAATCCTTTTGAATGTCATGATTGTGACCGAAATAATGAGTTGGGAGCTGCATCATACCTCAATTCAGCGTATGGATACCTCAAATAAGCCCATGGAGTTCTAAAATCAAGAAGAGACAGAGAAGCTAATTATTTTCATAAAAAATAAAAAGAAATACCGTATTTACTCGATTCTAAGCCCCACCACCAATTCTCTATACGGTTTTGAGAAAAAAAAATTGTGTAAACAATTAATCGATATGCGATACTTAAGAAATTTTTAAAAAAAACAATGAAAAATAACAAGAAGCTAATGATTCATTTATTTTACAAATATTAAAAACTTTCAAATACGTACATGAACCTACAATTACTCTAACCGTCAGTATCATGTTTCGAAAATTATTCGGCTGTCACTGCTGACTTCGGAATTGGTGCAGGCATCAACATTTTCCGACACGGTGTCGTCTTTCGGGCCATCCAATGCATTTGTTATGCAATATTTTTTTTAAGAATGTGTGATAGAAGAATGAAAAAGAATTATTAAAAATTGTCGAACATTTAAAAGTAAAAATTATATGATTTTGCTTACGACATCGACGTATGTTTGTTTCATCCGTGTCAAATTTTGAGTGGCCACTGCGCTGCTTCCGCTTTTTCTGCATATAAAATTGCCTACCTTTTCATACTTGCGTCATAGTGAACTTGTCTCGATGCTGTTAACTATATCTTTGATGTTTAGGTGATAAAAAGAAAGTGTATATAAAAAAATTTCCTATAAATACGAGCATACAACGATGGTTAGGAAAGACTGAATACTAGAGATAAACTGTGGTATGGGATAAGTCATCGATGCAAGTGGCCAGAATGGATGGTTACATTTTTCCTTTTGAAAGGGATGAAAACTCAATTTTCCAATCCAACAAATGTTTTGCCTTTGATTCTAAGCCACACTTGATTTTCAGTAGCATTAACACTAGAAAAAAAGGTGCGATTTATATTCGAGTAAATACGGGAGTTATATTTTGATATTAATGAAAGCTTTTGAAAGGAAAAGCTTCAACTTGAAAGATTGATGTAAGAATAGCTCAATAAAATCACCGAGTTAAGTATATTTGTTTTGATATCTGTAGTATAATTTTTATTAGTTTGGAAACACATGCATTTTTTATTTCTGATATATTTTATTTGGAAAATTTAAATGCTATATATATAAAGGAAGATCAAGAAGTCTACGTGTTTTTTTAATGTATCTCCACTTCTATAAAAGTAATCTGTGCCACTGGTCAATACGAACTTCATTTACAAACATACATTTCGTTTCATCCTCAGTTATCTAGAATTCAATGACATTCTACTTAAGGTATCCGACTACGTTCGAAAACGGGATTTTAAAAAAGCGCATAAATAGATAATTTTCGTGATATTTAGTGTCACTTAGATTAGAATGCATGTATAAAATTGTTTTGAGGACATTTTGACAAAAAAAATTATTTAAACACAATATTTCGGCAAAAAATTAACTTAGAATAATCTTTTTTCCAAATGGTCTCTTTTTTTTAAAAAATGGTTCTAAAGGGTATTTTTTTGAGAGGTATAGAACTTTAAATTGCAATAAAACAACGAAGTATTATTCGATTGACATGAATTTTTTTTATTCGAAAGATAATCTTGTGGCATTACATTTTAAATATGATTTCTGGCATAGGACTGCCACGGCTGGCTCGGATGTAGTCCAATCTGGACGTCCCAATTTTCGATGACTTTTTCCAACATTTGTGGCCGTATATCGGCAATAACACGGCGAATGTTGTCTTCGAAATGGTTAAGCGTTTGTGGCTTATCCGCATAGACCAATGACTTTACATAGCCCCACAGAAAATAGTCTAGCGGTGTTAAATCCAAGATCTTGGAAGCCAATTCACAGGTCCAAAACGTGAAATTAGGCGACCACAAAACGTGTCTTTCAATAAATTGATTGTGGCACGACTATTTCGTGTAGCGTGTTTTGAATTTGTTGTCATTAATTAAATTTCAATCATGTTGTCACTATCTAAGTAAGGTATTAAAGCATAAGCAAATGAAAAAAGTTCCGAACTTTTACTAAAAAATATCTATATACGATTAAGTTTGAAAGGAAATTCAAAATAAACTAGTACATATATTCTTTCTAATATAATATTATCTAATAATTTCTTCTTTTTCATTGGCTCGACAGCCCTGGGTGGGCCCTGGCCTTCTCCAGAAGTTTTCTCCAAGCATCTCTATTTTTGGTAACTGTTTTCTAGTTTTTGATTTTTAAATCTTTTGGTCTTTTTCAACACAGTCAATCCATCTTAACGAATGTCTGCCCCAAGATTTATTTCCCATGGGCTTTGCCAAAAAGATTTTCTTGCAGCAACGAACTTCATTCCTTCTAGCCAGATGACCAGCCCATTTAAGTCTCTGTAATTTGACAAATTTTACAATATCAGGTTGTTTGTAAATTTTGTACAGTTCTTAGTTAGATCTTCTTTTCCATGATCCATTTCACATGGGGCCAAACAAGAATGCAGCGTATGAACTTTCTCTCGAAAGTTCCTAAAGATTCCTCATCACGTAAGGTCAATGGCCAAGTCTCTGATGCATAAAACAGGGCAGATCTTATAAGATGTTTGTAAAGAAATAATTTAGTGTTTGAGAAAACTGGATTTTAAATAACTCGTCAAGACATTAAACCATCTATTCGCAGCAATAATTATTTTATAAATTTCTGGGGCCAGCTCATTTTTATTGCACTCATGGACAAAACAATTAGCGCACCAACAAGGAGTCGGGAAAATGAAAAGAAATTTTACATACGTAATGACTACTTTGATATAAGTAATTGATTAAAAAATCAAAGAAAAAGGATCATTTATTTCAGAGAAAAAGACAAAAGAATGGAGGATTAAATAGCCCGTTGAACCCCATCTAGCGCGATTGCATGGTACAATATGATCGGGTATTCAGCCATACAAGTTCTGTATGATGTCTTGAGACATTTCATTCCATATTTGCTGTGTCCTTGCCTCTAGTTCATTCAAACTCATGAAATGCCCAACTCGCCATTCCAAATGATCCCATATATGCTCGATTGGAGACAAATCTGGGAATCGGGCAGTCCAAGGAAGTGTAGTAACAGTGCGAAGACAGTCTTGTCATGTGAGGCCAAGTATTGTCTTGTTGAAAAATGGCTCCTGGGAGTCATTGAATGAGTGGCAACACATGTGGTTGCAGGATGTCATGGACATACCACTGGGCTGTCATGGTGCCACGGATCAATACAAGGGGTGACTGGGTATTGTAGACAATGGCACCCCATGCCATCACACCAGCTGTGGGAGCTGTGTGTCGTTGTAAAGCAAAGGCAGGATTGAGGCGTTCACCACGGGGTCTCCACACACGAACACGATTATCATCACTGCTAAGGTAGAATCTGGATTTGTCACTTAAGACGACCTGGCTCCATTCCGCTGCAGTACAGTTTCCTCGAGCGTGGCACCACTCCAAATGGAGGCGTCGATGGGTGGGCGTCAAGGGTAGCACACGTAATGGGCACCTCGATCCCAAATGTCCTTCAGCCAGACGCCTTCGTATGGTTCGAGAAGACACAGGGGCCCCTGATGAAGGAGCTACCTGTGCCTGGATGGCGGCCGATGAAGCAGTTGGCTGTACGCGTGCATTTCTTACGATGTGGCGATCTTCTCGATGACTGGTCTGTCGAGGGCGTCCTGAGCCTGGTCTTCGTGTAAATGACATCTCTCAGATCCACTGGTCCCAACACCTCCTCACAACACAATCAAAGTCGCCTAATTGACGAGCTATTTGCCTAGCTGACCACCGAGCTTCCATCATGCCGATGATTCTCCCGCTCTCAAACTGCGACAGCTGCTCGTATTGTTTTCGAAAAAGACGTAATGGCATGTCTACCTCAGCTCTTTTTTTTAACGATTCAGCACACTCAAAAGGCGCAGCTTGGCCAAAGTTGGCCCTTGCGCCCTTAAAATTAACAATCATCATCAGCAGCACACTCAAACAAGCTTTGGTTACCTGTTTTATACTCCAGGGAGAACGACGTTAAACGCCCTCTACCGGCTGTACGTAATGCGCAATCACGCTGCATTTCTAATCATTTGTATATCTCCCCAACATGTACCTTCATGCCAAGTTTCGTTACGATCCCGCAATTATTTCTTGGTCATTATAAATATGATAAATTTTGATGTTCGATGTACCTTTTCTGAGAAACTACTGTTCACAGGTATGTACATTTTATATGTACATACCTGTGAACAGTAGTTTCTCAGAAAAGGTACATCGAACATCAAAATTTACATTTTGAGATAAATTGATCTTAACGTATACAGTGAGGCTTCTAATAAGCTAGTAAATAAAAAAATAAAAGGCTGAGAATTTGTTGTAACGCCTTCTTATTTTTCACCGTAATAGGGCGCGCGAGAGCCGCTGGATGTATTTTTGTAACTGAGTAGTAAACAGTAAAGAAAGCTTCTTCAAACGGACCAGACCGATTACTTTCCATCGCATTCACAATTTACAATAAAAGATACATGTTTTGGTTTATATGTTTATATCAGACATTCAACTTTTAAGCAAAAACGAAGTACTTTGTTTACATTTTTCGCCATTCAAATAGGCGAGGCCCAATTTCAATGATTATTTTAAAATATGTTTTAAGAGCTTCTAATTACCCTAGAGGTTAAAGTAAGGTATTTTTAGAAAGGTTAAAATCTATACAATTTGAAAATGTAAAAATCTCAGATTGTCAAAAAAATAAGATTTTAACTTTCTAACTGCCCTTAACTTTGTCGCCACCCGGAGATCGCAGGTGTAAGAGGGTTCGGAGAAGGAGCAGACATATGATCTTAAAAATAGATGCTTTTATTTTAGATCTAACACTTTATGAATGATTTACAAATTATTCCTTAACCCTGGGGGAACAATCTTTAATCTTAATTCTTAATCTAACGAATAAGCTTATTCAAAAGGATTTATCTTGGATTGTACCCTTATACAAGTCCTTCTGGAACTTCGATAACTTGGTACAGATCCGTTGCTCTTTCCTTCTACTACTCCCGGTGGATTCCAAGACGAATATTAATTTCAAGCCACGCGACTTCCTAGTCACTATTCATTTTCCACGATTAACCTCACACACCCTAATTTCGGGGTTTAAACTGCATTTACATTTGCATAAAATTAAGTCATCTCTACGGAAAGCAGTTTTTAAACTAAAATAATAGTTAAAGCATAGTTTCCTCTGGAGGATTATTTGAAGTACCACGAATAGAACCCGTCACAACCGTAGAGAAGTATAGTGTAAGAAACTTAAATTAGTTAGTTCTAAACATTTCTTAATAAAATTAAAATTAAAATTTAGTCTGTATTTCATAAAATACTAAGTAAAAAACAGGTGCTTTTGAAGGGAGGGATTAATCTGCTGCTTTAATAACAAATCTCCAACAATTGGTATCAGTCTAGTTAGGGTAAACGTTAAATTTCCTCGGCTATAATGCTCAATCTAGTTTTCGTTTGTTTTGTATTTGCTGGTAGATTAGTAACTGTGCTGAAGCTCCTTTACACTAGGTAGGAGGATGCAAAAGGAATTAAAATCTTTTTCGCGATGTTCCATAATATAGGATCAGTAAGAAGTATCTATTTTTGAAAGCACAGAATTGCTGACATCCATTTCTAAATTTACCTAAATTTCTTTGCATTAATGACTAATTGAAGATATTCATGCAATGTACCATTCAGACTTTCAGCAACTAAATGTTTTTATTGGATAACACTGTGTAATACTAACACATAAAAGGCTATTTTAGTAAACATTGCTGTTATTTTTTGGAAATTCCGAAGCTAATAAATGCTTTCGTCGAATTTCGAGTAATTTTCCAAAAATAATTAGATTAGACTTTTTGGAATCCAATTTTTTAAATTACTGGGAGTAAGAGAACAAACCCTGCACTTTTTCAGGGTGCAGACTCGATTGATCACAACGATGCAAACCAGATAATGGGCGATTGGAACTTTCTTTCCATGAAAACGCGTCAAAACTAATTTTATGGAAAAAACCCGCCAAAAATGTAAAATACCATTATTTTGTTTTTGAAAAAAACCCTTAAAAAAGGTCTGTCTGATTTTGATACAGAAGATAAGATGGCAGTTTTAAAAACAACGGAAATGTCTGAAATACTTCCCCCTTGCCGTGTGTTAGCGTCTCTACCCAAAAAGTGACAAAACAAGGCTAAGTGAATCCTTCATTTTAACGTTTTTAATTTCGAAATTTAAGGTATCCGAACACGTTCAGAGTACTTTTTTACAAAATAGCATATTTAAACTTTATAAATGCATTTTTATAGGAATGAATACCAATAAATACTAATATTTAAGTAACAATATTTAAAATAAACTACCTAAATTTTACAGAAATCACAATTACAAGTGATATTTTAGCAATATCTTTGAAAAATTTGAAAGCAATTAGAGAAAAATGTAATAAACTCATATTAGTAAAAGTATTGCTAAAACAAATTAGATGCATTTATCTAGAAAATGTACTAAGATTTTTATGTTTTATTAAAATTTGAAAATTTTAGAGCTGATTGAGTAAACATTATGAGAAATGTGACATTCTTCATGAGACCATTATTTAAATAACAAGCCGTAACTTAAAAAGTATTCCTATAATAAGAAATATATTAGTACATTCTCTGGAAACTAACATAAATATCAGGTTCAAGAAGTTTTATAGAAATTCATTTGTAACATTTTGAGTTATCACACTCGCCATGATAGATTTTGAGCAATTTAAATGCCCTCTTCTGGTAGATCAAAGACCCACTTCCGGATTTTCTAACTTAATAAAATTGATTGTAATTTGGCCTCCAGGGAGCGTAGAAACAAAACAAAATATGTTTTGTAAAGCCACACAAAAGATAGCTCTATTCAATAAAATAAAATATAAAAATATCTGTCTTGACCAAATTTGGTCATTTTCCACGTGTTCGAATACCTTAAATAATCAAAATAGATTTCTCAGTTTTTTCTCGTGTGTGTGTGTTAAAAAAATATTAATTGTGCTCAAACTATATATTATAATTAGACATATGTTTTTTTATATATATAGTAAGTACTGTTATGAATGAATTTTATAAGGCCATTTATACCTCGGTGAATTTCCCTTGGTAGCTCGGAGAATGGCTAAGTGGTATTCCAGTCCCTTCTAAGTGTTAAGTTCAACAGTTACTTCACTCACACGTGGTCTGTCACTTCTAGGAAGATCCTAACCTTGCCTATTTCTTTAAACACTTTATGCCATCACTTTATTGATTTGGCGTCAGGAGGTTGCTGAACAGTAATGGGTAATTTCGTTTCTTGAAACCAATTTGGCTTTCTCTTTAATCGATGCCATTTCAGCAAAAAATAATATCTTTCCTACAAATACTCCTTCCCCTCCAAGTCACTCTTGAATGAGCATTCGTGCCATATACTGCAAGATAAAATTACTAAAACTGACCTAACCAATGATACAAAAGTTACATTATTATATTAAATGGTTATTTTGTTAACGAATCTGGGCAAGACTTTTGGTTCACCCTGTGACGATTCTTGGCGTGGAAACTAAGGGCTGTAACGTTTCTCGCCCAGCAGCTGTATAAATTGGTGACTTTGTGGATCACCACACGTGCATTTTCATCTGCACTTTAAAATTATTGCGTTACCCTCCTTAGACCACCTCCGCAACTCCTTGACCTACGAGGGACCCCTTCCCATTACTGGCAGGATGTAACGAGATGCTAAAAAGAGGCACCGGATCCCCGAAGAAAGAGGGGAAGAACCAGAGATGCTTTGAACCTTCGAAGTACGCGGACGTCGAAAGAGAGATTCCCTCTCACAAACCACCTAATTTGAACTCTAATAATATTTTAATAAGTTAATAATTTCAATGTATAATCTGTAAATAGGCTGTGACGTAAATAAACTAAATGTTTAAATTAATCAATATCACGCTACCATTATTTATCTTAAACGTCACAATCCTATATATGGAATGCTTTGAATTCAATCTACGAGTTGAAAGAAGATTCAAGAGCCCAAGAAGATTCAGGCTGCAGGATGGAAAAATTCGGCCACACAAAAAATGAATTATATTGAAAGGACTTTTTAGAAGTTATTGAAGCAATTTAAACTAAAAGAGCCAATATACTGGTTGAATTGTTCTTAGTTGTCTACAAAATGAATGCATTTATTAGTTAAAGTCCCCTCTTATAGAGATTTTGTGAAATGAAAACCTATCAAAGATGATACAAATACGTGAAATAAAAAAAGAACATAGTATCATGATTTAGGCAATCAGAAATAAGAACACTTAGAAAATTTTGGAAAATTTTTGTTAATATGTAAGAATATGATTCCAGTTGGAGGCATATATCTCATTTGTATAGGACAATTGGAAAAAGGCATAGCATATTATAAAATGCTTTAGTAAAGCAGGGAAAATGTGCAGTTCAATCGTCTAAATACATTTTTAAAGAAAGAGAATCGGAACAAATTTTAATGCAACATATTATTAATAAAAATATGCTAATACAATGTTTCCTAAAAATAAATGTGTTGCTTGGTCTCTTTTATTCAATACTTAATTTTAGTACATTTTAATATTCGTACACATTTCACGAACCAAAAATAGAAATGGAGAGCCCTTTGTTTGTAGTATTTTATGTAAACCCCATTCGAATAACTATTAGTATAAAAAATTACAAATTATAAACAATTCACAAAAGAAAGCCAAATGCAACATTACAAAGAGACTATTAATTGACTAATTAATTGGTTATTAATGTCAAGTTTATAATTGGTTATTAATCACGTTACAGGAAGTACGAGAACTATTGGTGACGAGCATCATAATTTTTCACTACGTTAAGGTGATAAGGACTATACATGAGCTGATACCCCACTTTCTAAATCAGGGATGGCGAACCAGTGGAACACGTGCCATTGATGGCACGCGATAAAATATTTTGGGCATGCCACCGATCAAAATGGTTTGCATTTGAGTTCAAAACAACAAAGTTCACTATGAAGTATTACAAACAAACGCGAATGATCGGTCACAGAGCGGCTGGGCGCTCACTTGTTATTGTCTTGCCCGAGTTACGTCATGGACTGCAATTGCTAATGAAGCAACGTTTGTCTACGCATAGCATTGTCAATTGCGTTGATACAACTTGTATTTTAAAGTTTATTTGTGTCTACATTTACTATTTCTAACTGTTATTTAACATGCTAATTCAACGAAAAAAAACAAAAGGTGCGAGATAGTAATAGTAACAGAGAATTTCAAACTTGGTGGACAAGAAATATGGTATGATGAGTAAAGGAGACACAAAGCGGTGTGTGTTTTTTGCTCCTGAAGAGTAGTATGTAGAACATAGTCTTTAAAACGGCATTTTGAAACAAATCCCAAATCCTATCGTCACAAAAGTGAACCAGAGTAAAAAGAATTAATTGCTTAGAAACCATTTGGCAGTTGAATCCAATTCAGCATGCATTCTCTAAAAGTATACCATCTTACAATCCTAATATGAGATATTTGTCATCTAATATGCAACAATAAGTCTCGCTACTGTTACTTTAATTTGAATTACAAGTATAACTAGAACATTTATTACTAAACAGAGCACAAAATGTATTTTTTTCATTAGTAAATAAAGAGTTTTGAGAAGTTAGTATAAGTTGTTTTTTTTATTATTTTCCCAATAATCACAAGTCAAAAGTATTTGACGGCACGTCTATACCTCATTAAACATTTATTTAGAAAAAAATGGCACGGTGATTTATAAAGGTTCGCCACCCCTGCTCTTAACTTTCACAGAGCCCCAAAGTGAGGATGTTTAGCCTCAAAAGATTTAACGTGTATTAATCTCTCTGAAGGAAAAATCTTTAATGTATCAGGATTCTAATGCATCATTCAACAGATGCAACATTAGGTACATGAAATCTATGGCGACTTTTTACTGGTAAAATCCGGTGAAATATTTAACTTTTATTTTCTTTTAAGAATTTTGTTAAATAGCAAGATATTAATAGGTGTTTGCACAAATTTTCTTCCAGCATAATGTAAGACTTCTATTATCAGATTGTTTGTTCAAAATAACTATCCCATAAGCAAAAAAAAAAAAAAAAAAAAAATACGGATTATTTTTAAAAATTTATTATATATTAAGCCTTGATGGTTTATTTATTCCAAGGTATTTGGTCATTTGACATATCACAGAAAGCCATCCAAAAGTGAAACTCAAAATTTGAAAAAACAAACGATCAAAAATTGAAATTGTAAACTTAAATCTGTTGAACGCACAGTTTGCTCTACAAAAAGGAAACCCCCTTATTTGCGTCATATCAGTTTTATTACATGATATGTTAGCTCTTCAGTCAGGTTACAGCATTATTTCATTCCGAATAAAAAGTTTTAAAAAAAGAAAACTCATTTTAAGTTGAATTTTCTATTATTGATTGATAGTTCATTTATGTTGCATTTACAAGCAACTTTTTAATTTGAACCTCTGTCACGTCCGTTGGATGACACCTGAGTTGGGTACCAGACTCTCCAAACTTCAACGCCACGCCAAAGTGGGGATCTGATTCATCATACATAAGCTAAATTTCGCAATAGATCTTTCGTTGAATCAAGAGCCTGTAGTATCATCCAGGCGCGGCTCTAGGGCCAGACAAATCGGACCATTGTCCGGGGCGGCAAATTTTAAGGGCAGCATTTGGATTGAATTTGAAAAATATTTTTTTTTGTTACAAAAAATTTGAAATATTTTCTGGAATATTATAGGATGTGCATTTGATATTTTATTTGAAATATCTTATTTTTTTTATTTTGTACTCTGTGTACTTAATAACAGTTTTCTTTTATGTTGAAACTTAAAAGGCTCGAGGCCGGAGTATATGTTAAAGCATGAAATTTAATATGTTTACACATCTTTAACTAGTAACTTTCTCCCCATCCCGGAGTGAGGTCACAACGGACATTTCTTTCACCCTTACGATGTCCGGTGTCAGCTATCCAAAAGGGGACAAGGGTAATAAGAGGTTTTGGTAGATAGAGAGCTACCGGAGATGTTTTATTTTAGTCTTGAGTGTAGTTACTATAAGTTAAAACAAACGCTTGCGATGTCCACCATCAATTGACTACTTTTCGAAGAAATTGACCTGCTTAAATGAACGATTCCCTCTCTTACAATTCCCTCGTTTGAAATAATAACAAGCAATTATGTCCTGAATTTCGAATTATTTTGAATTTTTTAAAACTTAAAATTATATATATATATATATATATATATATATATATATATATATATATATATATATATACACTGGTGTGCAAAAATTAAGGACGAAGTCGAAAAATTAGCATATCAGATGAACGAAGAGGCAGAGCGGACAGAAAGACCAATCAGGAGATTAAGTAACGTGATGTACGGTAGCACATGCGCAGATATGCAGGTAGACGTAATGGGGGAGTGTCTGAGTAGTATAAAGCATGTTGTCGGTGTAAGATCAGTATTTCTGGCAAAGAGATTGCACGCCGTATAGCAGTTAAAATCACACCGAGTTGCTGCCTCAGCGAGAAATGGCGAATAATCAAACTGTTAGACGACATCTGGATGCTTTTACCCGAGGTCGAATCATTGGGAAGTTGGAGGAAGGCCACAGTGTGACAAGTGTGGCTGCAGAGTTCGGAATTGCTCACAGCATCGTTTCACGACTTTGGAGACAATTTCAAACTACAGGAACAGCTATCCGGGGGTTCAGTAGTGGTCGTCCACGAGAAACCACACCCGCAGATGACCGGTACATTGTCTTACAGGCCAGAAGAAACAGGCGGCAGACAGCGGGAGAAATCGCTAGACACACGACACAGGCGACTGGACGACCGATATCACGTTTTACCGTGGCCAGAAGACTGCACGGTGGTGGTCTGTTTGCACGACGCCCTGTACGGTGTGTACCTTTAACGCCTGCCCATCGGAGAAGACGTTCTCTGTGGTGCCGGGAACACCGGAATTGGAGAGACAATGAATGGGGACGAGTACTCTTTACAGATGAGAGCAGATTCAGTTTGAGTAGCGATTCTCATCGCATACTCATCTGGAGAGAGCGGGGAAGCCGCAATCATCCCTCGAACATCATTGAAAGGGACAAGTATGGAGGTCGCGGTGTTCTCGTTTGGGGAGGCATCATGCTTGGTAGTCGTACAGACCTTCACATCTTCGACGCAGGTTCAGTCAACGGGACCCGTTATTGTAACGAGATTCTTCTTCCATATGTGCGTCTTTTTAGAGGCGCTATGGGTCTGCAGTTCCTTTTCATGGACGACAATGCACCATGTCATCGCACAGTAGCTGCCGAACAGCTCTTACAGAGTGAGGATATTGAACGTATGGATTGGCCGGCACGATCTCCGGATCTCAATCCCATCGAGCATGTATGGGATTTTCTAGGCAGACGCTTGGCAGCTCGTACCTTACCACCAGTAACGATTCGGGAGCTTCGATTGGCGCTGCAAGACGAATGGGCAGCAATGCCTCAACAACTCATTGACACCCTCATTCTCAGCATGGGCAGACGCTGTGAAACCTACCTAGCAGTCAGGGGAGATCATATCCCCTACTAAAGACCGGATGTTTCTTGCTGGACACCCATCACAGGGATGTTTCGGCCTTCAGTCGCATTGCGCTCCATGCTACTGTTTCAATCAAGCTTCTCTTTATCCCTCTGATTTCTCTTTTAGTAAGTGTTGCTTACATTACACATGTCCTTACGTATGGGGGATGTTACGGTATTAAATGTGTTGATTTGGAAAGCTTTTGTACAAAGTTATATTGAAAAAACCATCTCGTCCTTAATTTTTGCACACATGTATATATATATATACAAAGAGAGAGTCGTCATAGGAGAGAGTGGAGCGGCATTTTCCATTTTTGTCCGGGGCAGCAAAACTGCTAGAGTCGGCCCTATGTCGTCAAGTAGTTGAATTAAATATTAAACTTATTTACCGTTTTTTTTATTATTTTTCTTCAAATCACACCCCTCTATTTACATCTCTATTTACAATTAAACATGACATAGGAAAACTACAGGCATCTTCTCCATCTGCATGCACGAGACCACGTTTCTTTCTTCTCCCTCGTCCTTTCCACTCACTCAATCGCCAAAACAGTTCCACAGCAGCGCCCTCTATCCAGTCTATAGTGCGCTAGGTGACAAGTAGGGATTGCAATACCGGAATACCGGGATACCGGTATTTTGAGCCATTTGTACAATTTTGTAATACCGGTATTCACAAGTTTAAATACCTGTTTTTCGGCATTTAGTAGAAATTTTTTAAAATTGTCTACACTATACTCGTATGTTCAGGGATCGCCAACATAGCAAAATAGTATACATTTTGTTTTTTATGTCTCTCTAACGGGCGAAATTAATTAGACTGTAAATATAAAGTTGCATCGTACAATCAAAAGAGGTGATAAAATGTGTGAATCATCCAAAGAGGCAGGCCAAAACTATCCTATTGCAGCTCAGAGCGATACTGCACACGCTCAGTATTCGTAGTCTGATAGTCATATCTGTGAAAACAAGGTTGTAGTTGTGATGCAAGTGCGTAATATTTAAATATTTTTAAAATTGGTGAGTTTGTTATTCACACTGTATTTGCATATCATACTTTAGGGTTCAAAATATTTTTCAGGATCATTATACATAAATACTCATAAATAATAACCCATAATAATGAATAAGAATAACTTAAAAGAACATAAAAAATCAGTTGATAATACTTTGGTTTGGTTTCATTATTTATGTGTGAAAAGAATATGGTGGCACAATGTAAAAAAATGCTCAAGAGTTATTAATGTAAATGGAGGAAGTACAAGTGGACTCCATATACATTTAAAAACAAAACATGATACAAATTTGTTAAAGAAGAAAGAATATAATTGCGATAAAGATACAAATTTAGACATAGTTTCAAAGCCCAAGCCAAGGATTTTAGATTATTTTGAAAAAAAAAAGATAATTTGGATGAAATTATTGCACAAAATTACGTTTCAGGCTTAATGGCAGTGCGATTGATGTATTATGTTTTTCAAGATCAAATTCCAAAAATTTGTAATAGTACCAGAGACTGAATAGTGATGTTTACACTCTTTTTTTGTAATTTAAGTAAATAAGACGCTCCTTTACTTTTTAGTGATTCTTTATATTTGCTCTTATATTTTATAAGTTACAAATTATTTTTTATGATATTTACACTGTCTAATAAAACTGGCAAATATAAAACATAGAGACAACTGTGTTTTCTTCTTTTTTTTTCTAAAATTTGTGCTGCCGGTATTAAAACCGGTATCCTGGTATTAAGATCTAAAAAATACTGAAAACCGGTATTGAACTTTTGATCCGTTATTGCAATCCCTAGTGACAAGCTATTACAAGCCGAACACTGGATTTGGCTAAAATATCATTACGAGCTCACTATATACTTTGGCTAACGCAAATATTAGAACACCACCGTTCGTAAGTGGAACACGAGTTAAAAATATGATGTACTAAGTCTTTCATGTAATTTTTTTAATATAAACTTAGCGAAAAACAATTAAACAGTTAAAATTGAAAGTGATTGTGGGTTTCGAAGCGTGGTTTTCGAAGTTATTATCCGCGTCTGTTATTACCGATAGTCATTCAACTTCTGCCGAATGTTACATATGGACGGTAGAGGGCGGGAACAGGAGTCAACAGCTAAAATAAAATATAAAAAATTTCATTCCTACGAAGTATATTATTCGTATAAAGATGCTAACATGACAAGAACTGAAAAAATTTTGCGCAAGCTATCAACTTTTTTTCTCCCAGATAGTGCAAGGAAAACATCACACACACACACATGTTCTAGAACTCTTCAAAAAAAAATTCCGAAGAGTTCAAGATTTTTCTTCTAATTCGAGGAGGGGGGAGGCGCTATGATTAAACTGAAGTGCAAAATTTTGTTATACACTGATGGAAATAAAAGTTCCATCACCAAGAAGGAATTATGCTAGATCAGGAGTGTCAAACTCGTGGGCGTTGTGGGCCGCATGCGGCCCACAACGAATATTTTTGTGGCCCAGCCAATATATTGGTACACAATGTGTTACAAAATACTAAAATTTCACGCGAAATAAGCAAGATAGTAGCAGAGGAGAGATGTCAAGTGTCAGGAATTTTTCTTGTTCCTGTTTATTTTTATTATAATGTATATTCGAAAAAACTTACGTTTCTATGAATATTGATTTTTTCTTCCCACCTAAAGTTAAATCTTGTTTGTTTGACCCAAATTAGCCTTTGAGTTTGACACCCTTGTGCTGGATCAGCGATACTCAATCTGCGGCCCACCGGGCCTTTTTAAGTGGCCTGGTCATGGCCCATTGCTCTGAGAAATTAATTTATTTATGAAAAAATTTTGGGAAGTTCTTTGTTAAGAAATAAAGGATATTCTTTTTGATTTTTGCTGTCAATGTCATATGGGTGCGAATTGATATGTTTTCTGATTAGTGATAATAGACAGAAGTGGAGTAGCGACCATTTTATGGGTGGAACTAATTTCTAACTATTTTTCATATATTGCAAGCAAAAATTATTCGAAAAAATAGATTGTTTCAAGACGAATGGGAAGTTGACCATTTTGTAGTGAAAAATAAGCATGTTCGTTCAATGACACTTTTCCTCGTAGATCTCTTTCAAGAGATGACAAATAAGCTTTCTTGAGTAATCTTTACCACATCAAAAAAGTGTTTTGTCAGTGGTAATATCACAGCGATAACAAAAGCACCCTATGGAATTTGTTATATCATTGGTAATCACATGAAACTGTTTACTGTGGAAGAGTGATTCTTAAATGCTTCCGATTTAGAAAAATTCAGTGACAAAAAAAGAAATAGAAAAAAATAATAATAGAAAAAAGCAAAATAGGAGTTTTAATATTGTGATCAATCTCCACATTTTAAATTTTCTGTTATCTTTGTCTTAAAGCATTTCTCCCCCCTTCCCATTTAAACCTCATGTTGCGGTCTGCGTGAAATAGCCATCATATGTATGCGGCTCGCATAAAATAGCTAGCAAATGCGTTCGGCCCGCCAGAAAAAAAGATTGAGTGCCCCTGCTCTAGATCTAAGCGCAGTTGGCCCATGCATTAAGAGATCCCCGTGTATTACAACGAATCAGAAGGTTTGGTAATGAAGGAGAGGGAACAACAACAATCGACGTATTCAATAGATTTGAATTTTTGGTTGCTGTTATGGCTCACTCCGTCGAATACTCAGCACTCACTCAGAACACAGTTTTTAGTGGACTGGTGTTTATTTTTTACTCACAACTCTTTTTAGTTACATCAGAATTACTGGGCATGCGCAGTCCAGGCAGCGCTGTTGCGCTTGCGCAAACATTCCGCCCGGCATTGCAATGTTACAACATTCAATAAGTTTCATGGCTTTTTACAATATTGTTATATTAAAATGTAATACTATTAAAATAATTATAAATCAGAAAGAATTCACTAAAATACACACAATACTAAAAGATTAATTACAATAACTTAAAAATAAGTAAAATCTTGTAATACAAAAAGAAAAAAAAAAATTCATTCTCTCATGGGCAAGATACAAATTTTAGAAATAGGTCTTTTTACTACACCATGTTGAGTCTTGATTGTTACAACCCTAATTCTATTATCCTTTCCAGGAAATACCTCGATCAATCTGCCCATTAGCCATTTATTGACTGCTAAGTTATCCTCTTTAATAAGGACTAAATCACCCACTCTAGCGGTATCCTTTTCAAATTTCCATTTAGATCTCTGTTGAAGATTACTTAAGTAATTATTACTCCGCCTTTTCCATATAGACTGCACAATTTTTGTTAATCTCTGATATATGTTTAATCTATTTGTTTCTATATGTATAATGTTTGGTTCATTAATGGAAGTAATTGGTCTTCCAATTAAAAAGTGTGCCGGTGTCAAAACCGACAAATCGTCTATATCCGTTGACAAAGGGGTGAGAGGACGGGAATTCAAAATTCCCTCAATTTGAGTCATAATGGTTAGAAACTCTTCATAAGTAAACCTAGAATTGCCTGCCTCACGTTTAAAATGGAATTTGAACGACTTTACGCCAGCTTCCCATAAGCCGCCAAAATTTGGTGCTCTGGGAGGGAGAAATTTCCAATTTATATTTTCATCTACTAAGAAACCAGCCAATTCAGGATCAGGATTTATCACTAACTTGTACAATCTCTTGAGTTCTGCATTAGCTCCTATAAATGTTTTACCATTATCAGAAAATATTAGAGAGGGTCTTCCTCTTCTAGCAATAAATCTCTTTAATGAGGCAATAAATGTCTGAGTTGTTAAATCCGACACTAATTCAAAATGTACAGCTTTAGTGACAAAACACACAAAAATTGAAACATATATCTTATACAAACTGCTTTTACGCTGTTTGTTGCTCTTGATCCAAAACGGTCCAATAAAGTCAATCCCACTGCAATCAAAAGGAAAATTTTTTTCCTAACTCTTTCTTTAGGCAAATTGCCCATTATTTGTTCACAAGTTATAGGTTTCACTTTAAAACATACAAGACAATCATGTACTATTTTCCTACATACATTACGTCCTCTAAGAGGCCAAAATCTCTGTCTTACTTGATATAGTAAGGCCTGTGGACCTAGATGGAAGTATTTTAAGTGAAAATATTCTACAATTAAATTCGTTAATTTATGGTTACAAGGTAATATTACAGGAAATTTGCATTCAAAGTTCAAATCACTATTACAAAGTCTACCACCAACTCTCAACACACCATCTTTATCTAAAAGGGATTTAAGCTTTTTATAAGACTTTCTGCAGACACTCTATTATTTTCTTTCAAACTCATTATATCTTTTTTGAACTCCTGTAGTTGCACAATCCTGATTAAGGTGACCTCCGCTTGGTTGATTTCCTGGACATCTAAAGGTCCTCTCCTTTTTCTCCTCGGCAATTTGCTATGAACCTAAAAATAAAACTTAACATTCTAATTATTTTAGTGTACTTATTACTTATATTTAACAGGTCAGTCATAAATGTGTGTGTTGAGTTTGTTAGATTTAAATTAACACAGTGCTTTGCGTTACTTTTAAATTCACAGTTAAATTCATCATTATCAGTCACTGATGAAAGGGTATTCTTTTCCGAAAATCTTTCGTCGTTAAAAACTTAGGTCCATTCCACCACAAAGAGTTGTTGAGAAGACTGGACGGGTCGAGACCTCTTGAAACGAGGTCAGCTGGGTTCTGTTCCGAAGAAACATGATGCCATTGCTCTGCGTTAATCAAGTGTTGGATTGTGGCAACTCTATTTGCCACGAAGGTTTTAAGCAAGTTATATAGGCTCCTTCTGGATCCACGCTAAGACAATAGTCGAGTCACTCCACAGGTGTACGGGGGTGTTTTCATTTGTAAGGCAGTCTCAACTCTTTTCATCAGTTTTGCAAGAAGAACGGCGGCACACAGCTCGAGTCGCGGCATGGTGACACTCTTCACAGGTGCTACTCTGCTTTTACTTGTTACAAGCTTCACTGTTGTTGCACCATCTGGCGATTGAGAACGGCAATATATCACTGCTCCGTAACATTTCTCTGAAGCATCAGCAAAACCGTGAAGTTCTACCCTTGTCGCTTGAGGATGCACAATACATCTACCAATGCAGATACTTCTTACACTGTTGAAGTCCTCTAGGAAACGATGCCACTCTTTGGCTCTCTCAGAAGGCAACTCGTCGATCCAGTCGATTTTAAGACTCCAAAGACTCTGCATGAAGATCTTGGCTCTTGCGACTACTGGACCTAATAGTCCTAATGGATCAAACAGTCTAGCTATTGTCGAAAGGACACATCTCTTGGTATAGGAGTCTTTTAACTCCACTGCAATTTTGAAAATAAAACAATCCTCTTGTGATTTCCAGGACACTCCTAACGTCTTGGTTTCAATTGGATTCTCGAACTCATAGTCTCCGAGGATGTTTGAAGCCAGTTCCGGATGACTACTACCCCACTTGTGCAATTCCATTCCTCCCTTTTTCAAAATGCCGGAAAGTTGGTTTTTCAAGGCCTTGGCTTCCATTAAAGACGCAGCGCCGCAAAGAACGTCGTCCATATAAAAGTTTTCTCTTAGAACAGGTGCAGCCAAAGGAAAGTTCTTCTCTTCATCTCTCGATAACTGCAGTAAAGTTCTCGTTGCTAAAAAAAGGGTGCACTCACCGTGCCATATGTGACTGTTTTCATCTCAAAGGTTTTCACTGGATCCTCTGGACTTTCTTTCCACAAAATTCTAAGCAACGGCTGTTGGCTCTCATGGATGAGTATCATTCGGTACATCATCTTCACATCTGCCGTAAAGGCATAAGGATGCTCTCTAAATTTAATCATAATTGTAAACAGGTCATTTTGAACCAGTCCTCCATTGTATTGTATGGAATTCAACGATAACCCATTACTTGTAGGATTGGTAGCATTAAAAACTACCCTCAGCTTCGTTGTGCTCTTTTCTGGTCTAAGGACGCCATGGTGTGGCATATAATAGGCAACCTCAGAGTTGTCATGCTCTGCGACAACTTCTTTCATGTGACCAAGTTGGTCATACTCATGTATAAAGTCTCTATACAACTTAAGATATTGAGGATCTCTGATTAATCGAGTCCACAGCGCATTCAATCGTTTTAGAGCGATGTCCCTCGACTCACCTAAACAATTTGATTCGTTTTTAAGGGGCATTTTAACCACATACCGACCCTCCTCATCTCTAGAATGCGTTTTTAGGAAGTGATCCTCACAAAAATTGCTTCTTCATTTTTAGGTTTCTCTACCTCAACGTTTTCCAATTCCCAAAACATTTTTAAAGTTTGATTTAAATCTCCTTTAATTAATCCACAATGAACCCGTGCTTCAGTATCTGCAAAACTATTGCTCCCTGAAGCCACGAACCCAAACACAGTATTTTTGGAAAATAAGATTAGAATTTTCAGAACGAATTTGCCCACTACGCAATAATTCATAAAAAATTTCTGCACCCAATAAACAATCAATGGGACCTGGCACATAAAAGGAATCATCTGCTAAATTTATATTTTCAGGAATTAATCCTTTCACATTTAGATTTTTAACTGGAGTTAAATCAGTAATTTTATCTACAACTAACATTTTTATTCTCTTTTTATAACTACCATCGGAATTCGAGATTTCCGTAGTTACGCAATTTTTAACACATACAGAGGAGTCATTTAAACACGTGACCAGAATATTTACTTTTTCTTTTCTTAATCCTAATTTTTCTACGAATTTTTCGTAATTAGATTTGTCATAGAACCGACGTCAAGCAGACCTCTTATTTGCCATTTCTCGTCGTATGAATCTTTTACAAAACACTTCACGGAACTCAAAAACACACTAGTGGTTCCCTTTTTTGATTAATTGCAAACACCGCATTACTATCTTTCTCCGAAACCTCTCTAGAGGGAAAAGCAGGGTTAAATTCTCTCTCGTGCTTCCGCATTTAACCTTGACTCTGTTGATGGATGGAAAGCATTCGACGTACTATGGCTTGTTTGAAAATCCGTATTTTGTTTGGGGAAATGTAACGAGACATGGTGCCTCTTAGCGCATAATTTACAAGGTTTCGCTTTGCACTTCGACGCCATACAACCTACTCTTAAACACAGAAAGCATAGTCGCTGTTTTTTAACTATCTCTACTCTATCATGAACGGAAAGTTGTTTAAATTTTGTACAAAAAGGAATAGCATGATTTTCACAGCAATATGAACATTTTGTTTCATTGACATCGGACAAAAAAAACACTAGTTACACCTTTTAACCCCTTTCTGTCGACGCCACTCTTAAAGAATTTATTTTGTCGGAAACCCGTATTTATTTCATTTCTACTTGAAACTTTAGATGACATAAACAAATCTAATTCACGACCCAGCTTATCTGGTGTGTACCAATTTTCGCACATTTTTAAATTAATATAACTGGTCAGTTCTTGATCAAGAGAATTAATTATCTGATCGGCAACAATTAACTGGCATAATTCATTAAACTCATTAACGTTTCTTAATTTACAATAATAATCAAACATTGCTTCAATTCTAGAAGCAAACTGAACATAGTTCTCATTTGGTAGTTTTTGGGACCTTCGAAACTGGTTAAGTAATACTCGAGGTGTTGGTTGAAATTGTTTTAGCACTAACTGCTTGATTTTTTCGTAATCACCCAGTTCCTCTTGTTTAACATAAATCATGAAATTTCCCACCTTTTCTCCCAACATATTCAATAAAATCCCTGCTTTAAATTTATCCTCCACATTTTTTGTTTTAAAAGCTTTTTCTAGCGATTGAAAAAATAAATTATAGGCTTCTGTATTAGAAGGGACAGGTATTGTTAGAGTTTTGATACTTTTAATTAAGTTTTCAATATCAGATGGGACAGATTCGAAATGTTCACTTTTCTCTTGCGCAGGGGACAATTTACATTTAGCATAAGTTAACTCAAGCTCTTTCGTTAACTGTTCTAATTTAATTTTTTCAAATTCAATCTTGGCCTTTTCAGACTCTAATTTAATTTTTTCTTGTTCAATTTTAGCGGCCCTTTCAGACTCTAATTTAAATTTTTCTTGTTCAATTTTAGCGGCCTTTTCCACCAAAACGCCATCAATTACACTTTGCAGAAACTCCTTATCAGTTTCAAAGATTTCACTACTCTCAATTAAATTTTTTAATACTATAATTTTTGGATTCTGGGGTATGTCTAATCCCAGCTCCTCGGCAACCAGCAAAAGCTCGTCCTTTTTAAGACTTTTAATTGTCGACATTTTAACACATAACATTAATTTGATATCAAATAAGAAGCAAGGAAATCGCTCTTACTTCGACTGATGAATTGCGCTGGACTCTCAAGACACAGAAAATACTTCGGAAACTCAGTTTCTTCCCTCAGTATTCAGACACAATTTCCGGCACAATTTTAACTCATCACTACACGCGGTTTTTCTCCGGATTCTACCGGACCAATGTTATGGCTCACTCCGTCGAATACTCAGCACTCACTCAGAACACAGTTTTTAGTGGACTGGTGTTTATTTTTTACTCACAACTCTTTTTAGTTACATCAGAATTACTGGGCATGCGCAGTCCAGGCAGCGCTGTTGCGCTTGCGCAAACAGTTGCAAATTCCTGCAAAATACATGCAAGCTTTTCACAAAGCCATAAATATTTTTACGCCAAACGGAAAAATGTATTTAAATGAAAAAAAATCTTTTTCAATATATGTAGCAACAAAAATAAAAGAAATAAACGAATTAAATTCAGGATTATAAAATGTGACTACATATGACTTACGTCAATAGAACTAGAATTCTACAGTTTGTGTGCGTAAAAAAAAAATGCTAGCACATTACAATGACTGAAAATTATGCAAGAATAGGTGTCACCTGGAACGCGAAATAATGCTGTTAATGAGTAAATTTCTTTAATTATATGTTATACATTTTTATTAAAAAATACACACAATACTTTTCCTTTTGTCTTTATATAAAGCAGCGTTTCTCAAACTAGGGGGCACGCCCCCTTAGGGGGGCGTGATAACTCTACGAGGGGGTCGCGAGCATATTGAAAAGTCGAAAACAAACCATTATTTTTTTTTAAAAAAAAATGATTAATTTATTGAAAGTGAACAATCAAAATACATTCTAACATAATAAAAAATAAAATACACATGTACACTGATATAATACACTTATAAATGCATCAGTACTGTACAATGTATTTAATAATTAATTTAACAATACTAAATTAAGAAAAAGTTTAATAATTACCAGTGACCCTGTGGGCTTTGTCATATATAAAATTCGCCAACACTTTCAAGGTCATTTTATAGCATCCTAAAGCCTTCGGAATAATTTTATGGATAGCAGTGCGCAGAGAAGATCGTACTTCGAAGAGACGTATATATACGTCCGGGGCAATTAATGCTTTGACTGAGCGAGGTATTTATATAAGCCGGTGGCACTTAAGAGGTTAAAGCCGTATTGTAGCTTTAGCGTCTAAGTATAGTATATTTGAATTAAATACATTGTTTTATACGGAAGGGGGCGCGATGAAATTTATGATTGTATACTGGGTCGCAAATATTGAAACTTTGAGAAGCACTGATATAAAGTACTTATATATATAACAAGTTGATCTACTTTAAGTATTATTTTGATATATATTTTTCTAAAAGTGCCTGTGTGAGATGGAATTTTCCCTCCTCCCTGGAGAGCATCTTACTGTTCTAAGCAGTGGCGTAACTGAGAATATTAGGACACCCCTGCAAAGTCAGGTTTTGGGCGCTTAGTCCAAATCATACTTGGCGTCAGTCAGGGTTTGGACCCTCTAGAATATCTCCCAAAATGTGAGGGTTGGGGGTGTACATTACGCCACTGGCTCCAAGAGTTCAGCGAGTCAACAAAATTTGAAAACCACTCAGTGTGGTGACGTACAGAAGGGTGGTGTTTTGGGTTCAAGGGATTTTTAATTTTTAGCATAAAGATCTCGCCTTTGCGTATTTCTCCACGGCTGCTTTTCCGCTTAGGCACACTAAGCCCGTACCTAGGGCGCAAAAGATTTGGGGACGCAAAAAAATGGAGGGCAAAAAACGAGAAAAAAAATTAATTAAAGTGAACGAGCCACCGCCTAGCGAATCATGTATGTGCTGTTTTTAGGTATGCATGTGCGCGGAACTATGGAAAACATCTACTACAGAAAATGAAAACGTGAACAGTTTGATGTTGCTATGCACTTAAAATGATATTACAATGTACACTGGTGTGCAAAAATTAAGGACGAGATGGTTTTTTCAATATAACTTTGTACAAAAGCTTTCCAAATCAACACATTTAATACCGTAACCTTCCCCATACGTAAGGACATGTGTAATGTAAGCAACACTTACTAAAAGAGAAATCAGAGGGATAAAGAGAAGCTTGATTGAAACAGTAGCATGGAGCGCAATGCGACTGAAGGCCGAAACATCCCTGTGATGGGTGTCCAGCAAGAAACATCCGGTCTTTAGTAGGGGATATGATCTCCCCTGACTGCTAGGTAGGTTTCACAGCGTCTGCCCATGCTGAGAATGAGGGTGTCAATGAGTTGTTGAGGCATTGCTGCCCATTCGTCTTGCAGCGCCAATCGAAGCTCCCGAATCGTTACTGGTGGTAAGGTACGAGCTGCCAAGCGTCTGCCTAGAAAATCCCATACATGCTCGATGGGATTGAGATCCGGAGATCGTGCCGGCCAATCCATACGTTCAATATCCTCACTCTCTAAGAGCTGTTCGGCAGCTACTGTGCGATGCCATGGTGCATTGTCGTCCATGAAAAGGAACTGCAGACCCATAGCGCCTCTAAAAAAGACGCACATATGGAAGAAGAATCTCGTTACAATAACGGGTCCCGTTGACTGAACCTGCGTCGAAGATGTGAAGGTCTGCACGACTACCAAGCATGATGCCTCCCCAAACGAGAACACCGCGACCTCCATACCTGTCCCTTTCAATGATGTTCGAGGGATGATTGCGGCTTCCCTGCTCTCTCCAGTTGAGTATGCGATGAGAATCGCTACTCAAACTGAATCTGCTCTCATCTGTAAAGAGTACTCGTCCCCATTCATTGTCTCTCCAATTCCGGTGTTCCCGGCACCACAGAGAGCGTCTTCTTCGATGGGCAGGCGTTAAAGGTACACACCGTACAGGGCGTCGTGCAAACAGACCGCCACCGTGCAGTCTTCTGGCCACGGTAAAACGTGATATCGGTCGTCCAGTCGCCTGTGTCGTGTGTCTAGCGATTTCTCCCGCTGTCTGCCGCCTGTTTCTTCTGGCCTGTAAGACAATGTACCGGTCATCTGCGGGTGTGGTTTCTCGTGGACGACCACTACTGAACCCCCGGATAGCTGTTCCTGTAGTTTGAAATTGTCTCCAAAGTCGTGAAATGATGCTATGAGCAATTCCGAACTCTGCAGCCACACTTGTCACACTGCGGCCTTCCTCCAACTTCCCAATGATTCGACCTCGGGTAAAAGCATCCAGATGCCGTCTAACAGATTGATTATTCGCCATTTCTTGCAGAGGCAGCAACTCGGTGTGATTTTAACTGCTATACGGCGTGCAATCTCTTTGCCAGAAATACTGATCTTACACCGACAACATGCTTTATACTACTCAGACACTCCCCCATTACGTCTACCTGCATATCTGCGCATGTGCTACCGTACATCACAATACTTAATCTCCTGATTGGTCATTCTGTCCGCTCTGCCTCTTCGTTCAGCTGATATGCTAATTTTTCGACTTCGTCCTTAATTTTTGCACACCAGTGTAGATTGATTACAATGAAGTCATTGACGACTTTACAACGTTAAAAGCTTGAAGAAACCCTTTATTGTACAAGTACAATGGCAGTGACTCAACAAAGAATAAGGATGTCTAAAAGTAATAGACCAGGGGTGGCTAACCCGCATCACGCTGCCAAAGTGTGGAACGGTGGAGTTGTAACAATGGCACGCGAAGACTGAATAAAAAATTTGAAAAGATAATAATAAATAACACTTTTTTTACAATTTTATTGAAATGCGGTTGTCACAGGCAAAAAAAAATTCTATGAATTGGCTAATGAATTTGGCGTTCTATGAATTCAGTTCTAAATCATTGCACATATTTTCTCTACTATTTTTTTTAAAAAAATATACGTTGTATTAATGGCTATGTAGCCTCAAACAATAAAAAAATTAATATTCTTGATTGAAATACATGTTCCAGTAGAGTTTTTAGAGATCTAGTGTAGGATGGTACATCTTTCAATTCTTTCATGAGATCTTTCAAAGTTTGTAAAAGAGGAAGCTCTCTTAAAATTAAAAGAGATCTTCGTGGACCCCTTAGAAAGGTGTTGTGGATTCCTGGGGGGTCCTCGGATCACAGTTTAAGAGCTGCAGCTCTAGTCTATAATTTCAAACGATTTCATAAATTTACTGTACTAATTTACAAAAGGATGGGTGGTCCTTGGTGTCATAAAGTTAGAAATGAACAAGAGTGACCAAACAATGCCACTATCCTTTCCTTATGCTGCCGGTATCCAGTTCAGGACACAGTAGGTTCATAGTTTATGGATAATGGAAAGACCATCCAAAGAGCAAAAACAAAGAAAGGAAAAAGAGTAAGAGAATTGAAGGAAATCCTCGTATCTAAACCGGCAAGGTAAAAACGAAAGGAGGGGACGCTCTGAAAATTGGGGGGGAGGTCGTAGCAATTTGAAGTGCCTAGAATTCCAGGGAGATTTAAAACGGCCCTTCTTTCCTCTACTTGTTTTTTAATGCAATCCCCTCCCATGAAAATAATGTGACTCAGTGGAGTACATTATTTTCATGGTACGTCAAACACGTACAATACATCAAGAGATTTTTATTTTTTGCATAATGATAACGCCTCGGTGCTTTCGTCTGCGTGCTTTTTTAGATGAAAATCCCTCCCGTTTAAGAAGTCGGTGTATGCCATTGAGACCACTACTCTCGAGGATTCGCCTTGAGGATAAGCTTTTGACTAGATTCTGAAATGAAAAAAATCGTCAACCTCTTTAATGAAGCTCTTCCAAATTTTAACGTTTGAATCACATTAAATGTGTGTGATATGAGTCTCATCCCATGCTGCACAATGTTTTTCATTTGGAATGCCGGTCTTGAACCCATTATTTTGCAAACTCGCGCGCGTACTTTAAAAAGACTTTCAAGAAAGCAAGCAATTAAATGAAACTGATCAAATGGCAACACACTACAATGCTGATATACTAGAAGTTTCAGTTTGCGAAATTGAATTTTCGGCTGACAATATGTTACAGATTTAGAAGAATGAATATGCATGTTTTGCTACAAATTTGTGTGAAATTCGGCGAACAATTTTCCTAAAATATCTATAAAGATTCATATGGTAAGACAAAAAAAATTGACTACCTTTTTTTTCTAGCGCTCGTTCAAAATTTAAAATAATGGAAGTTTTTTTTCAGGATATTTTGTGGTTTTGATCTTTTTTCCCCATATTTATTTATAATCATTGATAAAATAATGTTAAACGTAAGTTTTTATTAACAACTCATACGATTTATTGGAAACATTGATTAATAAAAAGTTTTATATCATGTTTTATTGGTATTAACTAGCTTACAGTACATAATTATTTATAAAATTTTAATAAGGTAACGATTCTAAATTGCTTTTAAGTTATTGAGAACCTTATTTAAATTTTTCCACTAATTTCATTCTGTCAGCTTCGAAGTTCAGATTTTCAGGGGAAATTCCCCAACATGATTTCATTTCTGATTTGTATTTGTGCGATACCTCCCTCTCCTCTTATTCAGTTTTCTGTGGTTCTCCATACGCTTTGTTTAAAATGAATAATTCTATTTATGTATTAGTCTTGGCCATTTTTTTAAAAATCTATATATATTTATTGCTTATCTTTAAAATGTCTACTAAAAAAGTATCTCCAATCCTTATCTGTTTTGAAAAATTAAATATATAAAATAAGATGAATAAATTATACCAAATTACTCTTTTGGTCATTAATATTAAAGCTACGAAATTCAATAACTTGCTTGCACATACTGGATATGGATTATATTATTATAGAGTTTAGATGATTTTTATTCATATTATGATTAATTATCATGAAATATTTCATGAAAATTTGCTATTTTTGAAGGAATTTTTTCCCCAAACATGTAAAATTATAAATGATTATGTTAATAGCATTTTGTGTTGGATATGATTCTTATGAAAAGCTTCAAGTGCTTGTGTAACATTGATTTAAATAAGGATATCATTCTTCGTTTGCAATTAAATTTATTTGTCTGAGTGTTACAAATTTTAAATTTGATACTTTTATTTTTTCATGTGAAATATGAAGATACATTCCAATATGGTTCCCAAGACCAGTTTGAATTTAGACGAAACTTCGTAATTTGTTAGCAACTTCTGTGACAGAAAATGACTTATTAGCAGAGTGAAAAGGGTGTCAATAACAATAATATAGGTATATAAATACTTAGTCTATGTTTTGGATACTTTAGAAAATTTGGTTTGATCCTAGGAGAGCCCACATGTTTGGTGTGAAATATTTTGGTTGGTAATAATTGCACTATCTTGGTAACCCTACTTTGATACAGTAGATATGGTAAACCTAACTATTTCTGGAATTTTCGTATTTTGCTATTTTGTCGACCGGTATTTCGTCATTTTGTCGTTGGGCACCAGGCTGGAAGTATGGCTATGTGTGCGTGTGAATATACCTTAGAATTTTCTGCTTTGTTAAATACGAAAGGTAAGATAGAATAAATTGAATGGTGTATGTAGGAAAAAAGAATTGATTGCTTCTAATTATGAATATCCTTAATGTAATGAGCAAATTACATTATACAAATAGAAGAGTTGTTTTGGATGAAATTGAATGAAGATGTCAAAAAAAAGGTGTGAATGCACATGTTTGCAGAAGTATCAAAGGATTCATTGTCTGCTGTTACGCTGTACTCTCTACTCGGAAAAGATAAGCAGTAAGAAAGTGCTGTTTTTTATTTTTTATCAAATATATTTGATTAATTTCTGTATTGTTTACATATATTTTCATTACGCATCCACCTTGTCCTGCTATATTCACTTGCTGCTGTTGTCTGTTTCATTTGGCACTATCTCATTCTAGCTTGTTACTTTTTTTGGTTTGTCGCCAAGGTTGTGGGCTCTTCTAGGATTTTACTGAAAATTTTATTTGAAAGATTTGTTCTTTTTGGTTATGTGACAAATATTATTATCAGCCCCAAACAAAATATCACCAATTGCAACCATTTCCTAACATTCTCCACTTTGGCTTTCTGTAGTAATTCAGTAAAATTAGTAACAACTTATAGTAAATTGTTATTTTTGCATATTTTCTGTGTCATTATCAAAGGTATCTCATATGGTGAAATTTGTGTCTGGCTAGCAAAAATGTACTAAAAAAAAAGACTTTTATGAAAATATATTCATATATATAAGCAAGATTATTATAAAGGTTTTACTTAATGATAGTGATATTGCATTATTTTATGTTTAACATTTATTCTTTTATTGCTAATATATTTGTAGACTTCTGAAATTAAAATATTGATATTTTAATGCTGAATTTTAAAGTAATCAGGTTAAAGGGAATTATACGATAAAATAGATTAAACTATAAAATATAGTCCGTTTCTAGGCGACTGGGTGGTGTAGTTGGTTTGTCATTGGCCTTCTGCGCCCAAGGTTGTGGGTTCGATCCCGGCCCAAGTAGGTGGATTTTTATGATGCAGAAAATTGACAGCGGCCATGTCGTATGATTATGCGGCATGTAAAAAATTCCTTGGAGTGCCCTTGGCAAAATTAAATTCCTAAGTTCAATTTCGCATTGTCAAAGCTTAGGTGCCTTGCTTTGGGGGAGGAAACTGTATGTCAAAATTACTTGCTGCAATTGGTATCGCCTATATGGTGCCAAATTAAAAAGTGATACCAGTTTCTGGGGAATGAACTAGGTCTGCAAGGCTAAAAAATACCAATACACAGCCCCATTAGAAAGGAGGGAGAGTCCATCTCTAAAATAGTTCAAACTATCAATGTGCATGATAATCATATTGGCCCCCTCAAGTCCTGCAGGTCACCTCAAAGTGTACTTATTGCCAGCGAGGGTTTGTACATGGATGAAACAGGTGAAGTATATCGGGAAAGTAATCCTGGAAGGGTCACCCACACAAGGCTTGAAGACCGTACCATTATGTTCAGCTAAGGCCGACAGGCTAAAGAGCGAAGACAGACTTGGCCAAAGGGGCTCCAGTCTTTTTGACCATCAGAAACTGCTTCCTCCTCCTTATGGTTTTGTTGACTAAGTGGTCAAATGAAATCTTGTTCCTGTGATAGTGTTAGAAAAGTCCACCCCACTGGTTAGAAATGCTGTGACCATCCAGCTTCACTGGGTCACATTTTAAGATGCATCAAACTTTCTAAAGGGGATTAACATCAAATGCCCTTATTATTAGAGACTTTTTGGGGGTCAACAACCTTCCTAGGCTGATCTGACATACATCAGATTGTTCCAGAATAAGAAACAACAAAATTAACAATGTGAAATTACATATAAATATGAATCATATAAAATTAGCAAAAATATTAAACTTACACACACATCTAGCAATGTGAAATGCATTTTTTTAATGGTAGAGTTATTGGAGTTTAGGAAGTTAATGGGAAAATTATGTGCCTTTCATATATAAGGACCAAGTAAGTACTGAAAAAGATTATAAAAAAGGAATATTAAATATTTTTAAGAACATTGACAACGATGTTAAACCATTTGTTTGGATTGATTTTTTTTAATCTTTTGTCATATGAACTCCAAGAATTAAATAGATTCTCATATCTATTTATTCCATACTGGGAGTTTTTTGTGAGGTTTTAAATATCTCTGGGTCATATTATTCTTTTGATTTGCAAAAGAATGGGAATATTTTAGTATCAACATATTGCTGTCATGTTTGTAGAATCTGAATTTATTTTATTTATTTTGTAGGTAACTCGACACAAGAGAACTGAGGACATTCCATTCCTAGATTAATTTTTATTACTTGTTTTGTCAGTAAGAAATAGCTTACAATGCAAGTTGCAATGAATGAAGAATCCTATAATGCATTATATTTATATAATGCTGTTATTGAATATATATATTTTGTGATCAATCTTATTGAAACTCAAGGTCCAAAAAGCATAACTAATGTTGAGAAGTATGTAGAATTTTTTAATCATGATATATATAGCTTTGTTGAAAAATTTGATGGTAAAAATTTACCAGAAAAGGTCGGTAACATGCTCTGTGTTGCAACACCTGCCTTTGATGTGAAAGATAAAATATTAAATTTATCAGTTAACTATGACTATTTCAGACGAAGTATTTATAAAGAAATTTTAATAAATAAAGTTGTTGATCTAATTTTAAGAGGGATTTCTTTTATCAAAGATATATGTCATAATCTTAATCTAAATAACTTGATTACCATTGAAGAAGAAAGTTTGAAAATAATTCTAAAACAATATCCTTATTTCTATATTAGTAATGATTCTTCAGTTTTTGTTGTTCAATTTCATGGCCTGATAGGATTTGAAGATGAGGCATACAAAACTATCGTTCAGTATTTTCAAAGTTATTTGCAAAATATAAGCATATTAACATATGATGAAATAAAAATTCACACAAAATGTGTTCCTTGCTGTGCAATTCCAAATCCTTTGGCAATATTTTGTGTATTTCATATTTGTTCACTGTTCAAGTGTGATAAGAATAAAGTGTATCTTAGGAAAAGATTTAAGAACAAAAAGTGTGGAAATCGAATTATTAATGTTGATAAAATAGGTTTAAATTCATCAGAATCTGTTCCGATTGGTTTGCTTGTATCTAAAGCATTTGGTCAAAAACTGAAAGCTTGGACTGGGGAAATTACTCATCTAACAAAATATACCGGTTTGATACAATGTGTTGTGAACTTTTCAAATGGTTATCAAGGTATATTCAATATTTATTTATACAAAACATGTTTTAAATATTTATGTGAAGTTGAAAGCATGGAAGATTATCTTAGTATTCGTGATACAGTAGAGTTTGATGCAGAATTTTCTGAAGAAGCTATTGAACAAGGCATATTTTGGCAGGCTATTTCTATAAAAGTCAAGAAACAGTTTTTGAAGAATAATAGATTTAAAATTACTATTGATACAAAGATGTACATGGAAAAGATTCAGTTGAATTTCGATACTTTTAAATCATCTTCAAAAACTTGCTGTTTAAAAAACTGCATGTCTAGTTATAATGTACTAGAAAAAGATGACAAAAATAATAAAAAAATCATACTGAGGGAGCGTAATTTTATAAAGTCTTCAAATCTGAGTTCTAAAGATTTAACTATATTATGCCAGGGACGAATGGAAACATCAAATAATTCACAGAAAATATCATCTTTGCCATGCCTAAATGGAAGTGTTGCTAATGACAGTTTGTTTTTATCAATTTGTGATATAAATCAGAATGCAGTTGCAGTTTCTAACTATCATTATGATGAAAACTCTGAAATGTATATAAACAAGGAAGAAGCGTCTAAAAATTCTAAATTATGCAATGATAATAAGAATTTGTCTACACTAGATGCTGAAAATACTTTATCAATTGATTTGATGAAATCTGTTATTATAACACCTCCAGATAAAAGAAAAAAATACTTGGATTTTGCTAAAAATATTTTCAAAACTGAAAATTCAGTTAAGGAAAATCTCTCAAAAGTTGGTATTTTTGTTCCAAATTTGTTATTTTCACATTCCGCTTTCATGTTTGGTAAAATAGCAGTTGTCTCGCAAGATGATGGAATGGCTGTTACTTTGCATACATATCCAACATATGAAGTATTTTTTAAATATGAATCTATTTTCTTTAAAAATGATAAGGTGCCAAATAAAGATAGTATTGTATTATTATTTATTCCATATTTTGAATTTCAAAATGGCGTGTCTGTTGCAACATTAGTATATCCCTTGAAATATGAAGATGCCATTCTCGTTCAAGAACATAATTTGACTGTAGATGATTTTGTATCAAGGAAATTTTATTCAATAGTCAAAGATTATCTTGGTGATATTTACTCTTGTAACTGTGATCTTACTAACTCATTGTTGTTCAAAACACTAGTCACACAAAATATACAGAGAAAAAGAGAAATGTTCCTAAAGTGTTCTGATTATTTAAAAGACTTAGAAGAAATCTTTAGTTTTTCTGAGAAAACAAAAGAATATTTCCTAACAATAACTAGTTTATTGTACCACCAGAACTCGGATACGAGTTCTCAAAAACTCTCCATGTATTTAACTCGCTTATTAGTTCAAGTTTTTTCATTAACCTTGTGTTCAAGAAAAATTTCATTCCTTAGCAAAAGAAGGAAAAGCTTTAAACCAAAGTTCAATTTTAGAAAAAAAAGAAGTAATTATTCCTCATTTTCCAAAGATCTAGTGAAAAATTTGCCAAATGATGACAAAAATCTTATCTATACTGATGAAAAAATACTAGAGTCAGAATTACATACGAAGGAGGAAATTTCAATTAAAGATATAGATTGTGTTACTTCAAAAACATCTATTAAGTCTCAATGTGATAATATTTTGTTGCAAAAGAAACAATTTCTTGATACAGGGCATGAAAGCTGCTCGAGCTTAAGTTCATTCAAGTCATGCCATTCGAAGAGCTCTGATGATGTGTTTTATTCATGTGAATCGTTATCTGATGGTATGGAAACAAATGAAAGCACAATTTTTAAATATAATTCTAAAAGTGCAAATTTTTGTGGAACTGGTGATGATGACAGTATCATTATAAGAGTCACTAACAGTGATTCGTCTGAAGGAAAATCTTCTGTACAAAAAGAAAACAGTCTTTCTGAAAATTATGTACACAACTCTAATGTGGTGTGTGTCAGACTTCATAATCAAGATGAAAGATATTTCAGACCAAAGTGTGCACAATTCCTCAAGTCAAAAAATATTAGAAAAAGAAAATTTCGAGTTGCATTCCCATCTCAAATCAGCTACTGTATGAGTTGCCAAAAGAAGCAGTTACAAGAAATTACTGCAAGCATATCAACTATTTCTGAGTCAAATATATATTTTTGTATTAAAGATAGTAATCAGAAAGAGAGTGTAACTCTTGGTTTCCCGAAGTGTCTTGTTCCTGAAGATGTTCTTACAAATATTAAATTAAAATCCATCATAAAGGCTGGTATAATACCTAACATGTTATTACATTTGTCTCTTGTTTTATATATTGGTTCCTACTAAGACTGGGTCTATTTTGAAAAAAAAAAGTCTTTATAATTGCCAAATAGAATGATTTTATATGCTGCTAGTGATAGAGAATCTGCAGCCTTCTGAATGAAATTTGTGGAAGATATTATTTTTACTTCAACACTATTTTGGATTCATCACCAGTGATATTTGATTTTTCAACTGTGGTGCAAATTTTGCTCGTCTTTACTTAAGAGCTATTTACATGTGCTTATATGTACTCTCAACATTATTCTGTAATTGTTTGTGTACAGTTATATTGAACATTAACTTTCTATTTGTTCTTTAATAGTTAAAATTCAAAAATTTTGAAATTAGTATGAGTGTAAAAAAAGTATTCTTTTTTTCCTCCCAATTTCAAGTTTCTTCATAAATGCTAGACTTAATGGACTATTAAATATTACAGCCTCATTACAACTTACAGTTAACCTTATATTGTTTTCCCAAGTTAAAAAAAATTTCCACTATCGGCTCACTGTACTTGTAATAACTAATGTAATTTTGGAAATATGTCATAATCGAAAATTATTTTTACTAGCATTGAACTCTTATTTTTTATCCATTTTAACCTTGTCTTTTAAGAGCTTTCTTTGACTGAATTGTTTAATACCATGATAAACTTTTACATTCTTTTTAGAAAGGAACACTGTGCTTTTTCAATGTATGTTTCAGCTTTGTCTATCACATTTTAAACTTCATTAGACTACTCTGATATTGGATACTTTGTCAAAGAGTAGATTGGAAAATACAGTAAAGGTAGTTTAAACTACTATCAAGACAATTCTTTTTTTTAAAAAAAAAGTCATTGTATTCATGTTTTGTTGCTGGTCATTTTTACAAGAAATTTTTTAAATACATTGTAAATTACTATTGAATTATTTGGTTATATTAGAGAAAAAATTGGCTCCCAAAAAAATAGGTGGCAGCAGGTTTTGATGACATAAAATCGCTTTCAGAATAGAATTTTAATTTTGCTGATAATATTAAACTATATGTGTAAAAAAAAATGTGTTAGAAGTTTAAATGTGTTAGTTCAAGTTTACAACAGCTTTTTAACTCTGTCAAATGTTTTCTGGTTTTATTTCTTTTATTTTCATTTTAAAATATTTTTTATAAGGTTTCAAATGACATGTTTCCTAGAAATTTATTTGTTGCATGAAATGTGAGTGGAAAAATGTGATGTTTTAAAAAACTAATTTTATTTATGTGTATTCTATGAATAAAATTTAATTTTTGTCTTTCAAGAATGATTTATTTTATTTCACAAAAGTGTTGAAAGCTTGAAAAACTTGATCAAAAGTATTTGATTCAATTACTTACATATTGAAAATAAATATAAATCTGCTTAATTTTTTTAAATATTGTTTTACTTTTTAAAATTAACATAAATCATTTTTAAGCTATAAATATATGATTAATTTACATATCACAGTTATTGATTCTCGTATTTATTTTATTCTTCAAGAAAAATGTGTTTCAGAAGAAGCTTCATTTGATCAATTTTGCCTTCATTGTACCTTTGATGGCGAATTATTCAAATCATTAGTGAGGAGGCTGAGTTATGGATAGTTTGTTTTTATTAAATCGCTTTTCAATTGTTTAACAATTTTCCTCTTCGAATGAAAGCGTTTTTGTTGTGTAACTTAATTAAATTTAGTGGGGACGCAGTTTCATGGGGAATAAAACTACACAGAGTCCAGTCACATTAATGTGACCACCACGTACTTTCGACTTTGACGTTAAATAACCAATCACAGAAGGATGCTGGCATCGCAGTGCTATTGAGCGTATATAAAGGGTGTGTGAGGGCTTCGGAAAACACTACAGTCGTTGGCGTAATGCAAACATGTAAAGAGTTTTCCGAAGTCCAAAACGGCATAATTTTTGGCTTTCGGGAAAAGGTTGGAAGCATTTCCTCAACGGCTAAGTTTGTGGACTGTTCGTGTGTCACCGTGGTTAAAGTATATCGTGCATGGCAAAATGAGACCATCCAAAATCAGTGACGTGGCAAATGTGGTGTACCACGGGCCATAGGTGATAGAGGTGACTGACGGCTGCAGAGGTGAGTTCGGGAGACTAGACGTGCTACCGTTAAGCAACATACCACCCAGATGAACCAAGGGGCTACCAACAGTGGCTTCCAAACTACTGTTCAGCGATCGTTGTTGCGTCTGGTTCTCCGAAGCAGGCGCCTGGTTCATGCACCTATGCTGACTGCTGTTCATCAGCAACGAAGACTGGAATTTTCACACAGGTACCGCAACTGGGCATCCAATGAGAGGCGACAGGTAGTTTTCTGATTAATCACGCTTTATACTCCATCGGACGGATGGTTGGTGGCAAATACGGCATGAAACGTCTAAAAGCAAACACCCTGCAACAATTGCTGGCAAGGTTCAGGCGGGAGCATTATGGTCTGGGGAATGCTTTCCTTAAATTTTCTGTGTTTATTCATCATTGTGGAAAGCACGATGGATCAATAGAAGTACGCATCTGTCCTTTCAGACCATGTCTACCCCTTTATGCGCATTGTTTTTCCTCAGGATGGTTGCATCTACCAGCAGGATATTGCGGAGTGTCATACAACTGACCGCGTACGTGCGTGGTTCAAAGAGCACCAGGATCAGTTTATCGTTCTTCCGTGTCCAGAAAACTCACCTGACTTAAACCCAATCAATCTATGGAACCATCTCGATCGGGTTGTTCGCGCCATGGATCCTCACGCGCGTAATCTAGTGCAGCAATAGAGTCGGCATGGCTCAACATCCTTGTGAATACCTTGAGGATCCTAAATGACTATTTTTCCCTCTGCGAAAGATGGTTATTCTGGCTTTTGACAGTGGTCACATTAATATGACTGGACTGTGTGAATCTGGTTTAAGGAGGAGAGAGAAATCTTTATATTTTAACACTAAATGCTCCTAAATTGGTATTTTTTCATAGTTGAAATTAGGTTGGGCTTTTTCTTCATTGAGTAATTATGGATTTATTATTTTTAAAAATTTTCGCGGAACCGAAAATTTTTTTTAATGGAGCCGCGGATTGGTACTTCTTACCATTGCGGACCTAGTATATTCCCCAGGAGCTGGTACCTCTTTTTAGTGCGGCTCCATGTAGGCGATACCATTAGCTACAAGTAATTTTGACGCCCAGTTTCTTCCTCAAAAGCAAGGCACCTGAGCTCTGACGATGCGAACTTGCTCTAGGATTTATTTTTGCCGAGAGCACTTAAGGGATCTTTTACATGCCGCATAATCTAACAACATGAACGCTGTCGATTTTTTACATCATGAAAATCCCCCGACTTGGGCCGCGATCGAACCCACAATCTAAGGTGCAGAATGCTAGCGACAAACCAACTGCGTCACCCAGCCGGCAAGGAACTGATATCTTAACGTTTAAGGTCTTGTTAACCGAAGTAAAATTATCCTTTTAATAACGCATATTTCCATTATTCGTTGAGTGTGTAAAATTTTATTTTAGAATTTTGTATTCTTACGGATGTAGGAAAAGATATTAATATGAGCCATTGTGCAGCTTCTGAATGAGGCGTTAATATACAATCAATCTTCATTCAACCGTAGTTCAAAATTACAAGGTTCATAGCCAATAGTCCCTCGTATTGCGTCATAGTGTAACGCTAATAAATAATCAATGTGGATTTAGTGCTGTATTGTTTTGGTCATGTATTGTGCAGTACCCTGTGTATAAATTATCGACATCTTAGGTTTAAGAATTCGATTCTATTGAAAAATATTCTTAACTCTCGCCTCTTAATTTAAAAAGAATAGAGCTTCTCAATAATAATCTTTAATTGAAGTATAGTTATCTTTTACGCGCTCTCGTAACCCCCACCCCAAGTGGATATCTGCATAACCCATTTTTAGTGGACCTCAACTTAATAAAATTAAAGAAAAAAAACTTTTAAAAACAAGCTTTTGTTATTTGTGATGGGGGGCCGCCGGTCCCTAAGGATTGTACCTGTAATTTTTATATTTGCCCTGTTTACAGGAAACGGATTTAAAAGGAATTTCGGGGGTGCCTCAGGTCAACGGACTCTATGGCGGGCGAAGCTGTATCCTTGCACAGCTTGTTGGCCAATCGGAATTGTAAAATTTACCGCCAGAACTTTGAAGCGGATGATTTTCCGTGTGGTGCGGTCAACCTTTATAAGGGTTGGCGCGCGAATTCTCGGGGCTTTTTACTCCTTCGTCTGCCAGAAAAACCCTCCACAGCCGGGAAGCGCACTTGCTACCCGAGGTCAACCCCATCCGTCGCTCTCTCCCTCTCTCAAAGCTAAGTAGAATTTTGTTATGCGTCAATTTGAACATTAACTCAAATTTAATCATGTCATTCAAAAAATAAATTAATAGTTATTTAAAGATCCGGCCTTTTTAATTTAGTGTACTGTTTATTTGTCTTAAAAAATCTAATGTTTAAACTTAAGCTATAGTGTGACGCCAAATGATAAATTAGAACCTGGGTATTATAAAATGGATAATAAGAATAAATTAAATTAGTTTAAGTTAAACCGGCGTCGCATTATTTGTTAATAAAATGAACTAAAAAGTTATAAATTAACTCTAATAAGAATTATAACACTTTATAATTTCATTATAACATTTAACGATAATTAAGCTTCTTCGTCTACGACAAAATAATTCTATATCGTGCATAATTATATATTTTTAACATTAAAACTTTACACCTTAATTATTAAATCTTCCCGTTTTTATCACAGTCCCAATTTTATAAATAAAAGCGTGTTACCTTGTGATAACAAGAGGAAAAAGGTGTGTTCTTTTATTTATAAAATTTGGGACTGGAAGATTTAATAATTAAAGTGTTAGTGTTAAAAGATATAGAATTATTTTGTCGTAGACGAAGAAACTTAATTATCGTTAAAGGTTACAATGAACTTATAAAGTGTTATATTTCTTATTAGAGTTAATTTATTTTTAACTTTTTAGTTCATTTTATTAAATAATAAAAGCTTGTTTTTAAAAAAAAGGGGTTTTTTTCTTTAATTTTATTTTTAACTTTTTAGTATTTTTAGTTCGAGATTTACTACGAAGTAGTTCGTAGCAGCGTTTCGTGCCCTAAAAAAATTGAAAATTTAAAATTTTTTTTTATCTATTTTATTAATAAAATAAAATTAATTATATTCGATGAAATGCTTATTAATATAATAAAAAATTAATATTGCATTGTCATCCGATTTATACATGCATGCAAAATTTCAGCTCAATCGGAAACCGTGAAGTGGATGAAATTTTAACTTGCAGGATTTGATTACCAACAGACAACGGCGCAGGTGAAACTAAAGAAAAGTGACCGCGGTAGCCGAATGGTATAGGTATCGGACCGTGGCTTGCTTTGTCACGAGTTCGAGCCCCGTACCACTAAAGACCCGCCGTGTAGGGCAGCGACGCACGTTAAATCTGTCGAGAGCTGAAACGTCCTCCCTTGGTGTGGTGTGGTAGTTAGATCGGTCCACATCACTTGACCATGGTTCAAAATTACATGGTCCGTCGCCAAAAGCCCTCGTGTGCGACGTTAATATTCAATCAATCAAGAAACTAAAGAAAAGCTTGTAAATAAAATAAACACCCTTGACAAATTTTTCAAATCTAAAGCTCTTTCTAAAGGTTCTTTATTTTTTTTTCAATAAGCTTCGTTAACCATCTTTGATAGTCGATTTTCGAAAGACCCGTTCTTGGCGATTTTAATTCAGTAAAAGAAACATATACATAGCAAATTTCATTACCGCAGGTCTAGCAGTTAGAAAACGAATTTTTTTTTTTAATCAATACGCCGGAAAGGATCTCACTACCCCATAGGAATCGATTTCCGTAAAATCCATTCTTAGTGTATTTCCATTCAGCAAAAGTAATATGCATACCAAATGTCATTACGGTAAGTAATAGTTCCATGTCGGAAATTTTTTTTATAAATACGTCCTTGCAACTCTCCATAAAAGTCAGCCCGTTGGTTTGGTGTGGTAGTTAGGAGAGGGGTGCCAGCTCAGGTGTCGTCCACGTCACTTGACCATGGCTCAAAATTACGTGGTCCGTCGTCAAAAGCTGAACAGTGCGACGTTAATATTCACTCACTCCATAAGTCAATTTCCGAAAAATCCTTTCATAGCAGATCTATATTCGAGAAAAGAAACATGCCTACAAGACTTCAAATATGTAGGTCTAACACTTCAAAAATGGGATTTATTTATCTATAATTCCCCTCAAGCTATCGCAACGCTCCTTGGAAATCGATTTTTGCAAAATCTCTTCAGTAGTGGAACTCAACTTTATAAAAGGGATGGGCCTAACCAATTTCAAGTGTGTGGGTTTAATAGTCCAAAAACGGGAATATATTTATGTATAACGCTCCTTGGGGTCAATTTCCGCAAAACCCTATTTCAAGCGAACTTCTGCAAATTCTACACCATAAAGGGAACGTGTCTACAAAATTTCATGTTTGTGGGTCTAATAATTCAGAAACGGGAATATTTATCTCTAACGCCCCTTGGGAGTCGATTTTCACACAAAATCCATTCTTAGCGGGTCTCTTCGCCATGACAGGAACATGCCTACACGTTTCTATCCTGTAGGTCTAATAGTTCCGGACATATCGTGATGAGTGAGTCGCTTTTTCCTTTATATAAATAACCCTTACACATATTTGAGACCGTGGTAAACTAGTGGCCAAAGTCTTGTGGTCGGCTTATCATGAGTTCGAACCCTAGTCCCGCTGAAGACTCGCCATGTAGAGAAGCTGATACACGTCTAATCTGTAGTTTGGAGAGGGAGAGGCAGTTCAGGCGTTGTCCGCGTCACTTGACCGTGGTTCAAACTCACGAGGTCGTTTTGCAATAGATCTCCTGCTGCTTTATAGTACAACGTTGATAAGCAATCAATCAAAATGCTTCTTTAAAAGTGGTTTGATCCACATCAACGTGGTCGGGTAGCTAGTTTATATTTAGAAACCGGTGATAGAAAAAAAATTGTCGTTCGTTGCAATTCGCTTGCAAGGATTTTAACGGAGATTTACAAAATGTTGATGCGTGTGCTCGGGCGGTGGCGTACATAGCCGATTTTTATGGGGGGAGTAACATTTAAAAAATATATGTAGATGAAACTCCAAAATGTTTGTGCTAAAAATATCTGTATGTGGGAGGATTCTGAGCCCCACCCTTGTGTACGGCACTGATACATTATCTGTATGGTACTCAAAATTGCGGCTTACAGACGTGAGAAATAGACCTCTGCTGCGATGAATTTCGTGGACCTTGATCTGACATCGCTCTATCAGGTAGCATTAGCAGAAACAACAGCATATTATCGCGAACGCAAGTTTTTGCCATTTCAGGTAGGAAAAAAGGTCAACAAATGTGTTGATTTTTTTTTCCGCTACTTCCTACACAACAAAACATAGAAAATCGGTAAGCTGGAACAGGCAGCGAAAAATGCAAAATTCAGTGGATACCCGAGGCCATATGTCAATGAATGCTCATTAATGTCGCATTATTAAGCAACGCGAGGGCATTGGTGACGACCTCGTAATTTTGAACCATGATTAAATGACACACCTGAGTTATCACCCCCTCTTCAAACTTCCACACTAAACCAGCGGGAGGACTTTCAGCCTCGACTGATTTAAGATGCTTCAGCCCCGCAACATAACGGGTCCTCAGAGACATTAGAGCTCAAACTCATGATACGCCGGGCACAAGTCCGTGGCTATAGCCGCTAGGCTATCGCGACCACCACATGTCAACGAGTACTGATCAAGAATGTTAACATCATAGAGTGTGTCAACACATCGTTAACCGAAGACCTTAAGGCAATTCGAAGAATTAATTTCAGTTGCTGAAAAATAAATTATAGTTTTTAAAAAAAACGCGCTTTTTATAATGTGAATTGAACTAAAAAGTAAAAAAATAATTCTTAATATAAGAATAAAATGATGAACTAAAAAATTTATGTCATTGTGGTAAAAGCGCGGGGTGCTCGATATCAATTGTTGTAATTTCTTACTAGTTCTATTTCAAAATGCTGAGTTAGTGTAAAAATGTAGTACAAAGCACACCCCACGCTTTTACCACAATGACATTAATTTTCTCGTTCATCATTTTATTATATTAAGAATTATTTTTTTTACTTTTTAGTTCAATTCACATTATAAAAAGCGTGTTTTTTAGTTTTTTTAAAAAACTATAATTTATTTTTCATTTTTTAGTTCGATCTACAGTAAAAGTCTGCTTTTTTTAGCTTTTAAAACTATCATTTATTCTTTGTTGAGGCTGCTGGAATAAGTCAGGATCTTCAATGGATATTAGTTAACGGGTTTGAAGGGTATTCTCTTCATTCGCGGGGCCTCGAATGGGTCCCGTATCGTTATATTTCAAAGATTCCGTCTCTATAGATACAGGTCTAACTAATAAAACTGTGTTTAGAAGAAATATTAAATGTCAATCGCCTTTCAAACGTATTGCTATGATGTTAATTCGTATCATCACTTCTAAACATATTGCTTTATCAAAATAAAAATTATTTAGCAGTTAGAACAAAAATTTACCACCTTTTTAACGTATTACTGTAATGTTAATTCGTACCTTAATTCCAAACGTATTGATTTATAAAAATAAAAAAATATTTAGCAGTTAGATCATAAATTATTTTTATTCACATGCACGAATATTTTTTCCCCCTTCTCACATAAAGAACACTTTTTTTTGTTTCTTTTATTTTTTTTATAACAATCGTTTTCATCATATCACAAGGGTTGCATCTTTTTAAGGGTAGGCTCTTTTAGTCGCCAAATCTGGAAATGATATAATGAATTAGTCGAAAAATCCCGAAATACTTAAAATCGTTATTTTTGACGATTTTGATCAGGACAATGGAACCAAATTTTGAAATTATTGTATTGTCATCGGTCCTTGACTAGTGTGAAAAATTTCGAATTAATCTGACTTTTTAAAGTGGGTAAAAATCGAGTCCAAAGATTCCATTACACGCAAATGAAACTTATAAAAGCATGTTAAAAAAGACAGTTCTCTTCTTAGTAATTGCTCCCGGAGACCAAAAATGGTGTTCCTAATACGATCCAAAATCCAAGAAAACATCGGTGACGTAGACATCATCACAAACTCCACGCAAGTAGAAATGCCGACAAGATCACTAGAACAGGGGTACTCAATTTTTTTTCCCACCGGGTCGCGTACCCGTAATAGGTATTTCACACGGACGTATACATATGACATGTATTACATGTGGGCCACAACATGCGTATAATGGGAAAAGCACGCTATAAGACCCAAGTAACATTGACAAAAAGAAAAAAACTGATCAAAATATTAAAACTCATTTTTTGTTATTTTAATACAATATATTAATTTTTAATATATTGTACATATTAAAAATATTATTAATGTGGCATGCAGCCAAAAGCAAAACACAGTCTTCGCGCGCAGGCGCAGCTAAGTGAAACAAAAACTGAAACTGTGGAAACTTTTGAACTAGTGAAAGTAGAACCAAAACTTTTAAGAGAGAAGAAAGGAGAACGAGAGAGGTGCGCGAGCAGGCGTTACCTTCGGCATATCATCGTCAAACTTATCTGTTAAAATAGCTACCTTTTTAATTTAATTTTAAAATGAATGTGAAGTAAGACAAACGTCTTGGACCCCTTGTTGTCTCCCACAAATTATGGGGGCTCGGCCGGGATCGATAAAATTTCGATTTTGAACCAAAGTCTGGACAATGAACAAAAGCGTCCGTGAAGGAGACGCTCCGCCTTTTTTTGGAAACTTCGTTCAACCTGTGTAGAGGTTTGAACTCAGCATAAATATTCCGCCTGTGTAGAGGTTGGAACTGTTGAATAAAATAACCTGTGTAGAGGTGTATTTTTCAACGAACCATCGACAAATATTCCGCCTGTGTAGAGGTTGGAACCCATCGACGAAAATTCCGCCTGTGTAGAGGTTGGAACCACTCACATATAACCTGCGAAGAGGTGTCAATTCGAACAATTTCAACTATATTACCTGCGAAGAGGTGAAATCAGTAGAATCAACGTTTTCATCAAATATTGGATAGAAAAAAAAAAGGTAGGATCTTTCCATATTTTTCTAAAATGTATAAAAACGCTCTTAAAGAGGATCTCATAAGAGTTGTTGAGGATCTAGACGGTACTGTGGAGAGTACGGACACTATAGTTAAACTAAAGACTAAAATTGAGAACAGTAGTACATTTGAAAATGATCCAGATTTCGTTAAAACTTTAATTCAAAACTGTATAGATGAGAGAGTATCGCGAAACGAAAGAGAGGTAACTTTAGAAAAACAGAAAATTGAGCTCGCGAAACTACAGTTAGCACAGTTAGAAAAAGAAGTCGAACTTCAAAGGGCTAAAAATAAAGCATTAAGTTTAAATCCTGCAGCTAAAGTCGAAGAGAAATTATTTGAAACTTTAAATAAGGAAACTGCAACTCATATTGGCATTCGAGAAGCAGAAGATTGGTTTAGGCCTATTGATTTAGCTAAAGAGTGCGATATTTATATTTCATCTAGAAGCGGATCACATAAAGAAATTCCTATTACTTATGGATATACCCAAGACCCCTTTAAAAATAGATCACAAAACTTTAATCTTTGGTTTAAAGAGAACTATCCCCAATATCTTGAAAGAGAAAATAAAAATTGCTTTATATGCGGTGATTCATCTCATTGCGCAAGAGACTGTGAGAAGCGTTTTAAACCTAAAGAATCTAACGACCACATCCATAATAGAATAAAAACGTGAATACTTTGAAAATCGAGAGCGAAAAACAAAATAGCGATGAATTCGCAAATCTTCAATACGTAAACATTTTTGTGGAAAATCAGCCCGTAACAGCCTTGATCGATTCAGGTTGCCAGATCCCAGTTTTAAATTCCTCACTAATTAGAGTGCACAAACCTTCCGAAGAGATCATAACATTAAGTTCATGTTTTGGCGAACAGCGTATGGTAGAAGTTAAACCCATAAATATTTCTCTTGATCAACACTCTCCCGGTCTAAGTGTTCGAACGGCAATATCACCGACCTTGACCGAAGAATTTATTATACATCCCACTGTATATGCTGAAATAAAGAAACTAGGCCACGCAAAGAGCGATGTTTTATTGAGTGAAAGTGGATCCTCTTTGGGTGTTCATTTTAATTCAAATGTTTCTTTTTCAAATGTGATAGAAAACTCTAGTTATGATTTGTCACTTGTTAAAAACTTTAATACTAGAAATGATTCGAGTTCTCTAATTAAGGATTATAAATGTAATAAAATTAAGAGTACTAAGTTAAAATTGAGTATTATAAGAGAAAAATGTTCTGATATAGTATTGTGTAAGAAAGTAAATGGTGCCATGAAAACGAGTTCCGTGGAATTTATCTCCCGATCTCCTACCCCTTCACCTATGAATAGTAAATATCGACGGTTTGTGTTGCTCCGAAGGATCTTCCAGCCCTGGCAGTGGAAACGGAGGAAAAAGAGAAATCGTTTTGAACAGACGTCAGAGCTCTAGAGAGGAAAATATCGATGCGTTCAACCAAAGATCAACTTGTTAAAAAAGACGTTCTTATGCCTGTGAAACACAATGTTTTCCTGTGGAACCTTCCGGATGTCGAAGAGGTGCCTTCACATGATGGAGAAACTGTTCAGTTCAGCAGAATTATGATATTTTAAACCTTTGTGTATTTGTCGTATAGTCCTTGTCTGTTCCGTCTTTTTTTTGTATGTTTCAGATTCTCCTCTGGTCTCGATGAAAAAGGAAAAAAGGGACGTACCGCTGCGGACAGCGTACAGTCAGGTTGGCCGTTGTGGCATGCAGCCAAAAGCAAAACACAGTCTTCGCGCGCAGGCGCAGCTAAGTGAAACAAAAACTGAAACTGTGGAAACTTTTGAACTAGTGAAAGTAGAACCAAAACTTTTAAGAGAGAAGAAAGGAGAACGAGAGAGGTGCGCGAGCAGGCGTTACCTTCGGCATATCATCGTCAAACTTATCTGTTAAAATAGCTACCTTTTTAATTAATTTTTGTTTAATTTTAAAATAAATGTGAAGTAAGACAAACGTCTTGGACCCCTTGTTGTCTCCCACATTAATTATATATTAATTTACAATCTATTAATAATTACAATAATTAATTACAATACATTAATTTTAATATATTGTATAAGTTAATAATATATAAGTTAATAATAATATATAAGTTAATAATAATATATAAGTTAATATAATATTAACTTTTCTATCAAACACATCCACAAAAATATTTATTTTTCTGAATTTTTAATGAGTTATGAGATAATTTCTATTTTCTTTCACCTATGACCAAACCCAGTAGCGCGCACAGGAATTTTTCAGGGAGGGTCTCCGGGGTTGAAAGTTCATCATTCTTGTATTATGCACCTTTTGATTTTGTCAATTTTGTGGAATAAAACTCAGTAAAAAACTAATTATTGAATAAATAATTAGCATTAATTAATAAAATTAATCATTAATAACAAATAATTAGATTTTGCGCACTATATACTTAGAATTGTAATCAATCGGAAAAAAAATCAAGGGCTTTACAGGGGGGTCCGGACTCCCCCTCCCATTGTGTGCGCCACTTAATAAACCTCTTGCTTACATTCTACTATTAAAAAACAAATTGATACAATGGATTGCTTGATTGATAGAATTTCCTGTTAAAATTTGTGTACATTGTTCTCCCATAATTGAATTCCTTAGTGCAATGGGCTATGACGGGCCATTCAAAAAAGGCTGTTGGGCCACAGGTTGAGTATCACTGCTCTAGAAGAAAGGTCTTGCAAGAGGTGTTTCTCGATTCCGGGACATCTGAAATTGATCCCTGAAGGACGACGCACTGTGAACAAGGAACTCTGGGAACCCTAACTCACCAGTTTACCACCTGGGGGCATCGTAGGTGGCTACTTTACTATACCTAGACACCACTTATGAATATATCAGCAGTCGTTCCGAAGATTTCTAATCTTATGATGGGGCTTTATCGCGTCTTCTATTAAAACCTCTTTTTAAATCTTTTGGGGCCCGGTTAGCTCAGTCGGTAGAGCACGAGACTCTTAATCTCGGGGTCGTGGATTCGGGCGCCAATGTGGTAGCCCACGGGCTGTGGGTATCATCCCTTCATCACCCACACGACCTAAGTTTGAAGGGATAAAAGATTGAACACTCTCAAAGATTCCATACTAAAATTAGTTTATTGTTATCTTAATTTATATTCAGCAAAGTCTATTAGGCTTATGATCAGGAGTGATGATACATAAACTATAATTCTAAAAAATAGCGCAATAAACCACCGAATCTATATTTCTAGATGATTCCTTACTAGAATCCGCTCTAGTATTAAAGTTTAATATAATCTATCTTACCACTAATCCACGGCGAACAGCTACCAGTCTTTATATCGTCAATATAATCCTTGATCCAACTTGCTCCGGCAAATTTACGATCTTCTAGCTTTGAACTCACTTAAAACTTTCCTTCTTAGAACTTCGCTAGCACTATTAGACCCCTCCTGATAGAACTTCACGCGAATACTAAAGCTCCAATATATACACAATTCCTAATCTGCATAATCGCGTTCTCTTCTTGAGTTGGTTAGAAAGAATTACCATTCTGGCTCAAAGATTTCCCAAGAGGTTTTAATAGAAGACGCGATAAAGCCCCGTCACAATCTGAACTGAACCGTCTTGATATTCTCAAACGTATTTAGTACGTTGTTTTTAATTATACATATGTATATACATAAATGGAATCATTAAAAGTTGAAATATTACATTTTCCCAATGTTTAAATAAATTTTTCTTCTGTAGCAAGAAAAAAAATTCACAGAAACAGGAGTTATAACAAACCAATAGACCACTCACCGTCCAATTCATACTAACAGTGGAATGGAAAAAATCTCTATACCATTCAAATTACACATAAACTCTCCAAAAAAAAAAGCTTTAACTAAACATACATTCTTTCTCCCTTTAATGTTAACGTCATATTTTGTCAAATTTCCAGCGAGTTTTAGAAACATCAAGAGAAAAGAATTGTTAACTTCGTGAAAGTTTTCTAGCATGTAGTGATTTATATTTTAAAAGCATATTTATATGCATTTAGTGAGTTATTCAACATTTTCTTACAACATTTATAATGTATTATAATAGGAAATTTTAGGACTTGGTTCTCTTCTTTAACATTAGGACTACTTAGATCAGAGAGGGGCATTAAGTCGTTCGCAATCTACCGGTGGACCGCCGAGACATTTTGGGGTGACCACCTTTAATTAGACTTAAGACCCGTATACTAAAAGAAATATTTTCGAACACCGACACAAGCTAGACTGGAGAATTGGTTTTTCACAATCGCGATGCTTGCTTATTGCAATTTGCTTATTAAGCAAATAATTCGATAAATGTGTAGATGAGCCGTGTACCTTCATTAGATCGCTTAACACGTTTGTAACGTGCTGTAAATTATTTTTAAACCGTCCAACTATATCCAAGAAATTATTGTTGTTTTAATTTAGCTTGTGCTGTATGGCAACATTATGTACTTTGTGTTCTTTACCGTTAATAAAGAGAGCTGTGATATAAAATCAAGCTGAGTGTATTTGTATTTTAAATCCAGCTTATTAGAGTCACCAACATAATTAATGAAGGCTACACTTATAAGTTTTTCACTGTAGGGGTCTTTCTCGATGTCAAACGAGCATTTGATAAGATGTGGCATGATGGGCTCATCTATAAAATGATTAAGTTAAACTTCCCTGAGTATCTAGTTAAAAAATCGTACACAATTTTCTTAAAAACAGGTCGTTCAGAGTCAAAGCTAATTTTGACTTTTCGAACAAGGGCTTTCCAGAGGCAGGATGTCCTCAGGGGTCTTGTCTCTCGCCCCACTTATACAATATCTACACTTATGATTTTCCCCATCATCCCAGCGTCAGTATCTGCTTATTTGCAGACGACGCTGCGGTCCTCGCCCAAGGAGCGAACTTAAAGTACACTCAATGCGCACTCCAACGGTACCTCCACACTCTTGAATCTTGGTTGACAGACTGGCGAATAGCAATAAATGTCGACAAAACACAAGCTATTGTTTTTAGAAAACACGGGCGCTCTAAAATTCCTAAAACTCTATACTTATTCGACGAAGATATCGCGTGGGTTAACGTGGTACGTTACCTGGGCCTCTTCTTAGATAGTTCTCTTACATACAGGCAGCACACCAAATACATTTGTGATAAGTTCTGGACCAAAATCCATCTCAGCATTTCGCTGATTGAAAGGAGGTCCCCGCTTTCACTTAGGAATAAAGTTTTGCTTTATAAGCAAGTTCTTCGCCCACTGCTAACGTATGCCACCCCCGTTTGGGGAGCGGCGGCCCCAACCACTATCAAAAAAGTTCAAACTATGCAGAACAAGATTCTTCGTATCATGACAAATGCGCCTTGGTACATCAGAAACAGTGTTTTACACCACGATTTAAAGATAGACCCTATTGGGGATTACATCACCAAACGCTCACGTAACGTCTTTAGGACTATTGAAAATCATCCAAACCCACACACTAATTCAAGCACAAACAATTTTCACTATCCCCAATAGCAAACACAAATTTGCCTACAATTCGACAAAGTGGTCTCAACCTTTAAAACCCCCGTAGCCAGCTCTCGCCCTCCCCCCTCCTCTAGCACTTTTTAGTCAAATTCCTATGCACTCTTGAATTATGAACCACACTGCTTGTTTTGTTCCGATTCCATTCCATTCCTTTTTCAGCTCCTGCTCCCGTCCGCTCTCGCTCGTGTCGTTCTGGCAAGGCAAGTGGCATGTAAATTACGGAGTTCCTGTCCCTAAATGAGGGACGTACCTCCTCATCAGAATTGATAAAATTAGAGACGAATTAATGGGGTGACATTAAGTATAAGAGAAAAAATAATAAGATGAAAGATGTAATTAAGATGGGCAGAACTCTGCTAAAAAACAGCGGCGGACGAAGTCCGCTCACCGAAGGAAGAAATGCCCTGCTTGCTGCGTTTTGATTGGTCGAAGCCAATCAACGCAGAAAGTGGGCGTGGAAATGGATTGGGTCGATCCTAAAATAACGACCCGAAACAAGGAGATCTTGGAATTAAATAAAACATTCCAAGATCCCATAGAAAAAGAGGGAGGAGAAAATAAATTTTGAATAAAAATTTAAAATGAACCAACTTGCACATTGCCTGTAAAAATGGGGGGTGGGGGTGGGGAGTGGACCAAAAAACAAGAGAGTAAAGGACTGATCACGGTATAAGAATTTATATAACGCAATGAAGTCATATAAGTGGTAAAAACATGATAATAATTGATAAAAAAAACAAGGAATATCCAGCTCTCAAAAATAAAACGATCGTTCCGAAGAGCGATTAAATTTATGATTGCTGGATGTGAAACGAATTTTAAAAGAATACTAGATAGTCGTCGTTCTGGCCAGTTTCGTGTTTGGCTTTGCCCTCGTCGCGTCCTGGTTGGCTTTGCCTCCTCTTGTTGCCCCGCCCCTCCCCTTTTTTGGGTTCCTTCTCAGGTCGGCTTCCGTCCCTCTTTCGCCATCCATTCTGAGCAGAAGCGCTCGCCATCGATCTTATTTTCGTTGTATTTTAAAAAAGATACTATTATATTTTATGAATATATCACTCATCTAGGGCTCCCTTGGATCATTTGAGAGAAGAAAACGGCATCCGCAATTATAATTTATTTGTCATAGTTTACAACGTTCATTGCCACTGTAGCGGAAAAAAGTGATCGTTGCGATGCCAGCCGTAAACATGAATTTTCCCATACGCGGACTGAAGGGGAAAATAAATGTTGACGATCAGCTCATCCCAAGATAGCACGGGATTGGCTATTGAGACATCTCACATCCCGAGCTTTCACGGGTTTGCGTTCTTGTGTCTCCCGCAATAGTGTGAGACTCGTCAGCAAACAGATTAAGTAATGCGTCGGTTTTAGATTCATCGGATCATGTATGTCCTCTGCTCTTTGCAATGAATACATCCACAGTCTAGCTATCACTGTGTGGTAGTTGTTCAAGCATTACACTTGAAAATTTTGTGTTGCTTGCATTTTTGAGTAAAATATTTTTCATATTTAAAAAAAAATGTACACACAATGTCGAAAACAAATGTTAAGAAAAAACATACTGTTTTCATACAAAATAGCTGCACCTACGTCGACAGGTGAACCACAATACCTTAAAATCATTTAAAGTAGCCCGTATCCTAGAAATGTCTGCCCACATCTGACTTAGATCACTTGTAGATCAAGATAAAATTCTCTAACACTGTTAGGAATAACCTTAGCACCACATATGTAGATATCCCTAGAAAAATTCGGAAGAATATACGATTATTTGTTTAGAAAACTTTAAAAGCTTCTTCCCAGCCAATACAAGGAAGATACAGAAAAGCCAACATTCGACAATGACCGATTCATTTGCCTTATGTGAAAATTTGATTACGGATTTGAATTACTGTGTTCAAAATTTGAGTGATTTTTGAATTCGTGGCTATCATGGATTCATATGTGTTGTTCCCAAAAGAATCGATTATAAGTGATGCAGTTCTAGAAAAAATTCCAATTTACTCGGAAAGCACTTGCCTAATTACGTGGTCCTTTCTTGTGCATTTGAAAATAATCGATGTAACATGATTTTCAAAAATTTATCTTGGAGTAATGTATATATTGCTCACACAAAATTTAGGCAGAGATTATAATCTGAATACCACTAATTTGTTCCAGTGGAAGATTTTAATTGTATTTCTACAATATATTTCCCCCATTTTAAAATTAAAACACCATAAAATATAATTTTTGAACTCCACATGTTATTCAATTCCTACTATTAGTTCACACTACCCTTATATATATATTTATTTATATATATCGTGTTCAAATTTTCAATCGTTAATAAAATACTTTCTATTCATCCATTCAAGTTTAAATACATTTCTTTAAACTTGTAGTGGTTGACACTTGATGTTAATAGTTTTTTTCAAATAGTATATATATAATTCATTACTTCTATTTAATTAATGAATAAAAAGTAAACAAAAAGTAAAGTCCAACACCATAAATAAAAAGGAAAATCGTTCGTTGTGTTCCTGTAGCAAGCGCAATGGATAGCGCGCGCGTTGGACTTCTGATACAAAGGTCGTGGGTTCGAATTCCACTTGGGATGTCCTAATTTCTGCGAATGTGATTTCTTTCAACTATACTATTTTATTGGGATAATTAAATTTAATGAATGAATAAATAGTAAACAAAAATAATAGTCTAACATTATATATAGAAAGGAAAATAGCTTTCTATTTTTCCACTTAATATTGTGATTCTGTCATATGTGTACATATATTTATATTAATTGTAATTATTTAATAAAAAGTTACTAAAATAAAAATTTTTCATTGTTGACTTAAGTTGGAATTGACTTAAAAAAAATTTTTTTTTATTCATATTTGTAATTACTTAGTCCTAAATTTAATTTCTAATTTTTTGGAATAAATCGCTATCCGAAACAATGCAAGAGCTATGGAAGCAAGTCTCGTAATTTTTAACCATGGTCAAGCAAGGAGGACAACTGAGCTGGCAACCCACTCTCCTAACTTTCATATCACTCCAAGGTGAGGAGCCAAGACAGATGTAACATTCCCCAACCCTTCTGCACAGCGCATCTTCAGTAGAAGTAAGCTTGAACTCATGACACGCCAACCACGAGTCCGTGACCACCAAATCTTCATTTTGGGGATGCTTAGCTATAAAAATTTATAACTTTATATAATTTATTACTCACAATGAGATCAAACTTTATGGCGCAACAGCCCAAGGTCTACTGTGCCCATCTCAGCATACGTGACCTTAGGCGCATGAGCAGATGTTCCAACCAGGTGGTCAGTAAGAAGCGAAACCCCCAGTTTTTCAGTCTCCAAGCAAACTTGGTGCTCATTTATCGACCCACTAAAGGGATGAAAGGCTGAGTCGACCTTGCTCAGACCGAGGATAGAACCACAATGATAAATTATATTTTGAGATTAATTCATTTCTGAAACAAATTCAAAATACATTAGATAATTATTGTACTTTTAACCAACACCTTTTTTTACTCTATTCCTTTGAATTTCCCGTATTTTTTGCTCGTTTAGAGTGCAATGTTTCTAAAAGATGTCTCTAATAGTCGAGTAAAGTTAAGATTACAGAAAAATATCGAAACCGGCTTTAAGGTGAGGTTTTATTGCACTCTTTTAGACTAGATAAGGCGGGAATTTTCTTTTTTCTAGATCGATGTACCGCAAACTACAAATACTATTTCTTTTAAATTTGGAGCTTAAAATAGAAGACAAATAAGTGATTATGAGAGGCTCATAACAGAAAATAATTCTGATACTGACTCAGATAGTGAGTCTGAAATTTCCGTAAATGAATTTGGAAGTAATGAAAGTTCTCTTGTGGTGTAGATAGAATTAATCAGTATCTCACAAATTACCCAATAACAAAAAAAGGCAAGAAATAATAGAAAAAAATATATTATTTCATCTTTTAGATACATCATTGTGGAATGCTTTCGTTTTATATCAGAAACTGGGATGAAAATTATCTCATTTAAATTTCAGGCTTGATATTATAGATCGCCAGATTAAAAGACATGGGACGGTAAATGAGAAGAAAAAAAAAAGGACGACCAGAAATTTTGCCCAGTCTCTTATGATTGACAGAAAAACAAATTTTAGAAGTGATTCCTCTTACCTACAAAAAACTGAGACCAACAAGGAAATGTTTTGTGTGTCGGTCGAAAGGAAACTATTTTGGAAAACAGGAGAAAAAAGAAACAATATTTTTGTCCCAATTGCGATGTTGAACTAAATGCTTGCTCCCCATTTTAAAATTTACCACACAAAAACAGAATTTTAAGAGAATAATTAACTGAACAGAATATCTTTTTAAATCTAATATACATTTCTGTAGTGCTCCTCTGAGTTCGCTTATTTCTTCTGAAAAAAGCCAACTTTAAGGAAAAATATGTTTTTTTCAATGAAAATAAAAATTCGCATAATTCTTTTAATTAAATATTTATAACATTTTTGACAGCTGATTTGAGTTTATATAATTGATTTCATCTTCAAAATGTTTACAAAAAATATGCTTATTTTTTGACATAACTTGACAAAAAAAAAGAAACAGGTAACTGGTTAATAAAGCACATTTTACATAGTTAAAAATTTGAAGAAAATGGAAGTTTTACTAAGTGCAATACATATGTCTCCTTCCCAAAAGAGATCATGATACAATACAATTAAGTTGAATACCCGACAAATAAGATTAGTATATGTCACAAAAAAATTGAATAAATGTATCTTGGTATTTATTAATGTAGTAAATTTGAAAAAAAAAACTAAACTTCCAACTGGAAAGAAAAGTTATTCAATTACTTAAATAATTTAAGAATTATACTAACATTAAATACGTCTTTGGTTCAGATGAATACAATGTGCGTAAAATTTAATTTACTGACGAATGCTGCACATTATGCAAGTTACACATATCAAGAAATTAATGTTATCATGCACAACAAACTTTTATTTTAATCATCAGGAGCAATATATACAAACTGAAATATAACTTGACATATACAATATTTTACATTTGTTTAACTATTTACACTAACAGAGAGCAGAAAGGAATTCTAAAAAGTTTGAAACATTTAACTAATTTTCACAGGTATTTCAAAATTAAAATGTATAATTTCAACTATATAATCACGAAGGTAAATTACTCCTATAATTTGAGATACAAAACTTCTCTGGAGAACATTTTTTAAATGAAAGATCATTTGTTACCATTCGGCAATTGTGGCTTGGGTGAAAAATCTTTTTAAAAAACACAAACAAAATAGGAACGTGCAACTACAACATTAAGAAAAAATAAATATACAAAGACCAACGTAAAAAACAGTGTTAAATAAAAGAAAAAAAAACTATAAAAAATTAAAAATCTACAGCTTTTTTTTTTTTTTTTGTACAACAGGGAGGAATTGATTTACAAGAACTTGGTTCTATAATTACATTTATAAATATAAATCAAATTTTAAATAATATCCATTATAAGTACTAATTTTTTAAAGAAATATTAACACTAATGTTGCATGTCAGAAAAATCTTGAAAAAAATATCCATTACACAAATCATTTGTGGTAAAAAAAACTGCACTATAATTAACTATATTTCTACATAAGGATTTTTAATTCAATAAATTTTTTAAAAAATCGAAATCTGAGCATATTCTATAAAAATTAATCCCTTTAGTGGTTTGCAAAATATGCTAGCTCTACTCTTTTACTATGCCTTGTAAAACAATTTAAAGGTAACTATATTACACAACCCTGATTTCCTAAAATTCAGCAGTGACATATGCACATACAGTGGATACATATTAGAAGAAAACTATGATGATCCTAATTTGACTCAGAAAATACAGTTTGAATAAGAACTTATTTTAACATTAAAGGATTATACGATACAAATTAAGGCGAGTTTCATGGAAAATAGAACAGATTTTAAAAACTTAAATATAGTACCTAAAACTAAGTTTTTTTCAGAGTAGCCCAACAAAAAAAAATTTTACTTATAACTATAGACACAAATGTAAAAATCCTATTTTTAAAAAAATGTTAAGCATAACATTTCATTTTTGAAATGTGGATCAATTGTTCAGTATGTGCAAAAAAAATTTTACTTTTAACTTATAATTAATGATTCCAATGACAAAATCCCAATCCCTCCCAAAAACTTTTGTACACTGACACAAAACCTAAAAAATTATGCATAATGAAAACAACATTTTAACAACAGTGTTCAAAACCCATCTATTTTGGATTATTAAATAATTCATATACTTTAGATTTCTGTTCCTTTAGCATTTAGTAGCTGCTAAATGAATATCATAGTGTCTGTTTAACAATTTTCTCTCCATATATCCCTTGTTGCAAATAAGACAAACAAAAGGCCTTTGCCCTGAATGTATCCTTAAATGTACTGTAAGATTCCCTTTTGTATTGAAAGTTTTCCCACAGAAATCACATCTGTATGGTCGTTCTCCAGTATGAATACGAGTATGCTTCTCAATCCAGGATTTGAAACGTGCTGAGTAAGAGCAATATAAACAGCAATATGAATCATAATTAAGATCATTGCCAGATGACCTGTGCAGTCCCACCACATCTAAAAAAATGAATACGTAAAGTATTACATTGGGAGTACTCTTTTATTATTAGCATAAGTCATTTGTAATTTTAATTAAAAAACTACATTAGCATTCAACTAAATTAATAACAAATGTTACTTTTTGAACAACAAGAAAAAAAAAGCAAACATAATAGCTAAATTGAAAGTAATGTAAAAATAAACTAACAAATATGTGTTCAATAAATTTTCTACATAATAATTATATCAGTATATTTTTATTTATCTAAATAATAATAGCTTACATTTTCCAAACACTTCAAAGAATTTTATTTTCAATCAAATTACAAAAAGCTTCTTTATTCAAAATGTGAACTAATGATTTTAATGATATAACATTCTTTTTATACATTTTAATGTAAATAAACTTGATATTACATTTGAAAAAGTTAAAAACATTTCAGTATAGTTAAAAAGGAACATTTTAAGTTCTGTTAATCTAAGAAATGCACTGATATATTACAGAAAAAAAATTCTTCAAATTATAATTCTGGATTAATTTAATTTTTTTTTTTATCATGTATCCATTTTGTCCAGGAAGGGAGAAAAAACATTTGCATAAAATCACTTAAAGAATGTACACACAACTGATCTTGAAGTTATTTATGCTAAATTTCATTATTCTTGAAAATGTACTTGTAAAATTTTCTGTATATATAGATATATAATAAAACATCTACTAAAATATTTTAGTACAATATTATAGTACATATAAAATATTATAGTACAATACTTCTTAATAATACACATATATTGAAACATTTTATTAACTCTAGAATTCTAGACCATTACCTAGTTAAAAGACTAAAACAATTTTTAAACTAAACTATTGTGGCAGTTTAACACATCTTGAAGAGAAATTGATTTAAAATACTCCATGGATGACATTATGTGCAATTAATTATTGCATTATGTCCATGGACGACATTATGTGCACTGTCATGTATTTTTATAAATCAAGTAGAATAACATTTTAAATTAAGTTTTCTGCTTTATTCAAAAAACTAATTAAACTTTTTTTGAAGTCTCAAAGAAATGTAAGATTCTTTAGATTCAACAATTATTAACATGCAATAGTGCAAGAAAAATGTTCTTTAAGTATATATATATTAGCTATATTTATATAAATTCCAGATTAGCAAATTTGTAATATGTTAATGATTCTAATTTTTCAGATATTTCCCCCCCTACTTTTTAATGTAAATTGAGAGATGTTATCGCTACTTGAGCATGAAGACTATAACTGAAAATTAGCTATACTCAAAAATAAATTTTAATCTATTTCAATGTACAACTTATCTATTAAAGCGTTCTCATTTAAGAGCAATATGCATAGTGTGGGGCATTTATGCTGCAGTAAGATTCAAATACCTCAAGGACACCTTCAAGCCATCATGCTTTGTGAAAGTTAAAATTTAAATGCTTATTAGCAAAATAAGTATCAAGCCTAATCAGCATTAAAGTTAGTTTAAAACTTAAGAACTGCCTTTGTTAAATTAACTTTTCACTCTTTATCACAGAATGAATTTTTAGATAACGGTTGCAAGTACAGTTTAAAAAATGCTTCCACTGAAGGCAATAATAAAAATGCAATTTTAAAAATTTATGCACAATATTAATAAAAATGAAATAAAAAGTATGTAATTAGAATTATTTTCAATGTGCAAAAAGACTCATCAAAATGTGTTTTAAGTTGATAATGAACAAACATATCACACACAATAAAAATTGAGAATTGAATATATGCATACACTATATGCTAATTTAAATAGCTACAATAAAATTAATATGAATAGAGAATATTAAGAAATTTACACATTCAAACAATCTAAACCTTAAAAATAATTTCAAATTGATTCATCAATCCTTTCACATCAGAATGTTATATATAAATTATCTAAATTCAACATATTCATGAATCCTGAAAGAGAAATACATACACATAACATACATTTTAAATTAAAATAAAGCATCCGGTGTTAATCATTATACAGCATCAAAGTAAACACATATACAAATGAATTATATATGCAAGACATAAAACATTTATTCACACATTATATCAATGAAATAAATAGTGTAGTTCAATTCCACACATAAAGCAAAAAACAAATTTAAAAAAAAGCTTTTCAGTCAAATTAGAACAATTTATATAATCCAATGAATTTCATTATTTATATAAAATATACAAAAACTACATTTAATACATACTAGCACTAATACAAACGAAAGTGGGACATTAAGAAGAGTTAATTGCATTAAAAACTCAAATAACCTAACCTACTTTAAAATCATTATTTTTAATTTATACTCAGTATAATATAAATACATACTTATTTTTTAAGAAACTTGTAACATAACACACAAAACAATACTTTTCAACAATTTTATTAAAGCAATACTCATTCAGATCTATAACATATTTCAAGAAAACACTAAAAACAATGTAAATTTGGTTTTGAACATTCATTTTTAGTCTTATTTCTCATTATTTCACATGAGAAATTACATTAAAAAAATAATAAAGCTTACTTTTAAAAAAATGCATCAAGTTATGCTGTAGTAAAAATCCCTTTGTTGGAATTTTATACTTTTAAAAAAATAGGTATTAGAGCTCTATTAAAAATTAACAAAATTTTATAAATGTTACTAAATGCTTCATGAACATTTATTTTACAAATAAAACAATTAATCAATGTATTTAAGAGCATTTCATTTTTTTTATCAATTTCTATGTTAAATAATCTAACCAATTATAAAATATGTGTCAATTATAAATCAATGTGCATGTGAAGAAATGCATTTTTTTACATATTAAAAAAACTAAACTAGTTATTTAGATTTTTTTTATTTCGTTTGCTTTTCTTAGTAACTTTAGGACGTGCAAAACCTTTATGCATTCTTGAATAATGTTTGTACAGTGATGAACTAGTCGTGTACGCATATTTACAAATTTGACATTCATACGGTTTTGTTAACTTTTTACAAATTTTATATGAATGTGCTTGTAGAGAACTTTCAGTAAGGAATTTTAGTTTACATCTGGGACATTGAAATGGTTTTTTATTAGCATGCATTCTCTCGTGAAGTATAAGATCAGAACGAATATTAAATGTTTCTGTACATACACTACAAGGAAAAGGACCTTGAACAGTATGACATCTAATGTGAGTATTAAGTGAGCTAGCATTACGAAATCCTTTATTACAAATATTGCAAATATTACAAGACAATGTACTATGAGTTTTTAAATGTTTTAAGAGTGCAGATGTGTTTTTAAATGTTTTAAGAACGTAGGAAGATTTTGCTCCAGAACAAATATTACAAATCTCATACATTTCATTCACATGATTTAACAATTCTGAATGTTTCTTAAAATTAACAAGAGAATAAGACACATCATTACACACTTGACAAACATATTCATATTTCATATGACTACTTAAATGATAATTGTATACAACCTCATTATAAAATTTTTTTCGGCAAAAATGACAAGTAAATGGTAACTTATAATGAAGTTTTGAATGAGCTTCAAGTAAAGATTCATTAGTAAAAGCTTCATTACATTCTAGACAAATAAAAGAATTCTCAACAGGATTAGTGAGTATATGTTTTTTCAACAAGGACTGACTGTTAAATTTTTTATTTATTACAGTGGAAACATACAAATCTCTGTTAGTATGCACTAACATATGTTGCTTAATATCATCTTTTGATAAAGTTAAAAATGAGCACAATGAACACAAAAATGTCGATTTTTCCTTGTCAACATTAGCTTGCTCTTCATCATCTGAGTGACCTAATAACAGGAAAAAATTTTTTTTAATATTTTTCAAAACTAAAGTTGAAAAACCAAGTTCAATCAGTTATTTTCATATTGAACCATATAACTGGGGTTGTAAAAATAATTTAAGTACACTATGCATAATTACATATATTTTTTATACAGCATAATGCAATAAATTATAAAACTTTTGATACCTAAAACAGAAGATCAAATGTCATTACAAAAAAAAAAAAAAAAAAAAAAAACATCAATTTAATAAAAAAATATTTCATTTATTAAAGCAATAAAACAAGATAAAAATATACATAAATAGAAAATTTACACTAATAGGATTACAGAATACATTTAATATCAAATAATAAAAAAAACTTTTCACAAAAAAGAAAATTTAAATGATGTAATGTAGAAAAGAGGGACCTTTGACATCTTAAAATCCTAATCACAGCTGAATAAAATCAGTATCAATGTTAACGGCTCGAAGAGAAGCAAATTATTTTCTTTTTGTGTGCAGAATTGAATAAAGAATTGTATCATCGATATTTTTTCCCAAATGTTTTCAGAATTTATGGACAAATTTGAGTGAAATTTGAAACATATATTAAATAGTTTCTCTGCTCAAAAAATATGCTGCTTTTACCATTTAACACCATAAGATTGGATCAATAATTAAGATTATTAACTAGTATATGGCTTTTTAAATCTCCACATTTGATGGTAGTTTTAAAATGGAATGCTTCCTGAACTTTTGTCAGTAATTGCATAAACTATTAGATTTAAGGATGCTTACACAGAAATCCAAATGTATAAGAATATTTTTAAAGTTTCCCCTTCATCTTGTTTTTACTGTAATTGATGATTCAAATTTTTCATAAAATTACTTTAAGTTTTTTAGACATTGAACAGCTAATTTATCCTTAATACTTAGAAAAGAGAAGTAGAAATTAAGTAGAAAATATCTAAGCCAAAAATGTTACCAAACATTTCAGATAACACTTATTTAAAACAAAATGTCTCTCCTCCAAATGTTAAATATATAAATTAGCAGAAAAATTAATATTCAATAAGTTTATAAATCTAGATACAACAGAGGAAAACATACCAAAAAAGTTTTCCCAAGATGTACAGAAAGCTTTTACTTTAGTTTTAATTCCCAAACAAGGCACAACTATTTTTCAAGCGGACTGTTGCATTTGCTGCCTTCAGGGCCAGCTCTAGTAGTTTTGCTACCCCTGACAAAAATGGAAAATGCCTCCCCTCTCTCGAAAGCAAAAAGTTATTACTAAAAAAGATGAATTGTTCACATAGATACACACCTATAAAACTAGAATAATTTTTGCGAACAAAAAGGCAGCATAACAACCATATATATTTTCAATCTTAAAAGGTTCAAAACAATTCTAAATTAAGAACAAAATTATCTGTTATTATTTGAAAAAGAGTAAAAATGCAAGAAAAGGAATCGCCCATTTCAGCAGGTCAATTTCTTTGAAAAAGAATCTACTGATGGCGGGGATCACAAGTGTTTATTTTAACCAACAGTAACTACACTCAAGACTAATATAAAACATCTCATGAAGCTCTCTTTCTACCAAAAATTTTAATTACCCTTGTCCCTTTTTGGATAGCTGGCTCCGGACATCGTATGGGTGAAAGGAATGTCCGTTGTGACCTCACTCCGGGCTGGGAAAAAGTTACTAGTGAAAGATGTGTCAACATATCAAATTTCATGATTTAACATATACTCCTGCCTCGAACCATTCAAGTTTCAACAGTAAAGAAAACTAGCATTAAACATATAGAGAACAAAATAAGGAAATAGGATATATTAAATAATATACCAAATTCCCCCCAATAATATTTCAGAAAATATATAAAATTTTTTTGTAACAAAAAAAAAATATATTTCTCAAATTCAATCGAAATGCCGCCCTGGACAAGGGTCCGGTTTGTCTGGCCCTAGAGCCGCCCCTGCTGCCTAGTTAAGGTGGAATGGAGTCTAGTTCACTGATTGTAACAGATGTTTCAATCTTTTCCACAACAACATTACTCAGCAATATCGAACTTTGGGAATATTTTCCAAAAAGAAGACTGGCATGATTACCTACAGTCAAGGTGCATAATGGTCTATAAGGAAAGATATAAATAGTACTTCACTCCTGAATACATTTGACTGAGCACCATATCTGAAAAACTATTTAATTTCTGATTTGGAACATGCTTTGGAGTTTTCACAAGATGGTCATTATATTGGCTTCCATGAGAAATGCATGTCAGTATAACATACATAAAAAAGCCTTTTTTAGCTTCTGGGGATGCAATAATACACAATCGAGTACTGTTTTATAAAATTCATTTGTTTGAAAATTTATTTTTCCTTTGTAAGACAATGTGGTAAACTGAATAATCAATAAAAACAAATCATCCAGTCATATGAAACAGAAAGAGTAAAACACGTGCAAAGCACAAAATAAAATGAGCCCTAGAAAATTGCTGCAGGAAAAAAAATCAAAATGCTTTGCTTAATGGTACACACACACACTGTGGCTAATAATCTATTCAGAACCAATAGTTCACAAGATACAATATGCAGGAGGCAAGGCAAATTTCATTAATTTTTTAAAAAACTTAATGGAAATGAATTCTGTGATTTTCGACTACTTACTTTATCAGGTCATTGAAAATAAAACAATAATTAAGAGCTGATAGATAATAGATGAGAAAATAGTTGTTAAATAACTGAAATTTTATGAAAATGAGAAACAATGAATGATCTACAAGTGAAAGTGTAATGAGGCTGCAGTTTAAATTTTACATACAAAACAAAAGAATTAGGTTATATATATATAAATACAAGAGTGGAACAATGTAATAAGGGACTAGATAAAACACATACATCAAATTTCAATTAATGAAATTACTGGTCATTTATCTGTAAAAGATATTCAAGTAAGGTAACATTTAATACAATTTAATAATGTGTACATAAATAAAACACTTTTAAAAAGCTTTTTCACTACATAAAAAGAAATTAAAATTTGAACTATTTAGTTAGAATTTGTATGAATTTCAATATGCTTCTGTAATTCCTCTTTATCACTAAATTTCTCTTTGCAAAGAAAACACTCAAAACGATTAGAGCTGTGGATTTTAAAATGTACATTAAGGTTCCCTCTAGTATTAAATTTTTTCATGCAAATTGTACAGGCATAAGGACGTTCCCCAGTATGAGTTCGAAAATGTTTTTCAAACCACGATTTAAAACGGGTTGAATAGGAGCAAACACTACAAGAAAACATGTTATATCTGTTTTCAACTTGAGGCTCATTTAATAACTGAACACTGAAGAAACCTGCACAAAAAAAAGAAAGAAAAACGAGTTAAATTACGAACATAAATACTAAAAACACATACAACTTTAAAAAAACATAGGCTGCTAGCAAATAAATTTTTTTAACAGAAATATATATCTACCAACAATCTCAACAACTTTAATGAATATCTTTTTTTTTTTGGAAGGGAGGGGGGTATTTCTGAAATAAAATTATAACATTTTTAAAAAATCAAAAGTTTTTCCAAGTGATCTTACTCAACCATATTGTTATGATAAATAACAAACTCAGAATAGCAAGCAATAACTGAAATTAACAAATTTACTATCAACCATTCAAAACTTCAAACTTTTACATATGCAGGGAGTCTGGAAATATTATCTACAAATTTTACACGCTGATCTTGAGAACCATGAAAAAGTTTTACATAGGAAATTGCATCTGAAAATCCAACTTAAATGTAATAGCAATGTGATAAACAGGTTATGAAAGTTGATAACATAATTAACATGACTTAAACAGAAACACTAACTACATAGAAGAAAATCAAATTTTAGACAAATATTCAAATCCTTCCACCCACTGCAATATTTGCTTTACAATGTTGATGTCATATTACAAGTGTTTCATATAACAAGGACTTCATGTATACTTATAGGAAGAAATCTATTGGGTGAGGTCAGGGAACTGTGAAAAGACATATGATTGGTCTGTCTCAGCCAGTTTAGCAATAAAGATATGTTCTGTCGAGAAAGTTGTGCAGATTGATGTCGATATGTATGGGCACCACATCATAATGAAACCAGAAGTGCCAATGTAAAACTGTTGGAATGTCATAAGTTTAATCTGGTAATATCTCTTCTAAAAACATGCAAGTATGCTCATAAAAAGGTAGTATATAATAATCAAAAAGTTGACCATAATAAAATGTTAAAAAGCACAATTAGTTGCAAGGGCACATGCATTTCTGGGGTAGTACAAGCCTTACAAATTCAAAATTCCCTTCTGGGAAAAAGTTGCTTCATCCGTAAGTAGAATTCCTAATGGAAACACAAACAAGTATATGCAACATATTGGGGATAATTGGTTTTACCCAATGCCTGTACTCTCAGGATGTAATAGGGGTGTAGTAAATCCTTGTGCAATATGCATATTGCAACGGAACATGATTTACCAAAGTCTTCAATTATTTTGATACTTGTTTCCAGGCTCCTCTCAAAATTTCTCATAGCAAAGCTTCCTCTACAGCAGGTGAGCTTGCAGTATGTTGCTGACCAAAGAGACTGCTTACTTGGAAAGCTTCAGACTCAATGTTTGGTGCAATTGTTAAACAATACATGACTTAGCAGACGTTTGTTTGGGAAACACTCGTGGTACATCTTATCTAGAAGCCTGTCCATTTCCATATTTGTGGTTCCATAACATAATGCAGTCTAATTCTTCATTTTACTTCCTTCTACACCATTCTTACCTGAAATTACCCTGATTTTCCCTCTCTGGTACACTTAAGAGCATTGCCCACTACTTGTAAAAGGTCACAGTTTCCGATACAACCTTCTAAGTAAAGCCTGTTTGTCACGGTCTCGTAAATCAGCATATGAAGTTTGAAAATCTCACAGAACACAACATGCATACATAATCCTTTAAGTTGATTATATAAATGGTTTCAATAAAATAGTGTAGTGATCAGAATTATAGCTATAAAATCTTTCTTTTCAAAAAAGAAACAAATTCTTTAAATATACACACACAAAAAAACACATTTAATTTTATATTAAAAAAATAAATTAGTATAGTTTAATATCAAACAAAATAAAGGATATCCTTTTCAAAAACCAATTATTACTGAGATTAAATACATTTCCGATAATGATATATGGGTTGATGATTGATTGATTGAATATTAACGTCGCACTGTTCAGCTACACGAGGGCTTTTGGCGACAGACCACGTAATTTTGAACCATGGTCAAGTGACGTGGACGACACCTGAGCTGGCACCCCCCTCTCCTAACTACCACACCACACCAACGGGAGGACGTTTCAGCTCTCGACAGATTTAACGTGCATCGCTGCCCTACACGGCGGGTCTTCAGTGGTACTGGGCTCGAACCTGTGACAAAGCAAGCCACAGTCCGATACCTATACTACTCGGCTACCGCGGCCACAATGATATATGGGAAAAATGAGCTTGTAAAAATCTTTATTCTATGCATGAATATTATTTAAAGAAATATAAGTATATAGAACATTACATTTAAATTTATCATTTCATATGAACTATACAATATGTTTAATTCATGCAACAGAATTAATTGTGAGACAAGTAGCCACATATCAAAATTGACAACAATATCTTGTTGACTAATTTCACTCCATAATTAATATTAAGGAGTCAGTTTTAAGGGAGAAATTGTGATATAAAAGTAACTGATTTTATAAACAAAATTCAAATTTGAAAAAGTAAATTTAAACATTTTGGGATCACAAAATATACATGAAATAATACATTATATAACTTCCATAAATTTATTTAAATAAAAAAAATGGTTCAATTCATTAAAAAAGTTTTAAATACTAACAGAATCATATTATTGTACAATTTTCCATCGAAATATTTATCAGCAAGTTATTCACATAATTAGAAACTTGTGTAGATAATTTTACATTTTCATCTAAATACAATACTCATTATAAAATGCGCATCAACTAAAAATTTCTACACCATATTGTTTTTAAACAATAGGGAAGAATGTTTATGCTGGTACAGCATTTTAAATTGTACATGAAATTAAAATTCCTTGTTTCCTTTTTAACATTTTAGAATTATACAAAATTATTTAGTATTCACAATTCATATTCAAGTCACTTCTGAATTTTAACAGTACTTATGTATTATCACAACCATGTAACTATATTTGGCACCTTTTTTTTAAAGAAAAATGACCATTTATGAAACAAAAATTTTAGTTATAGAAATATATATGAATATAATATTTCATTTTTAGCTTTCTTTATAAAACATAGTAAGCTTTTAAGCAGTTATGATTCTTTTTCATGTGTATAAATACAATTTTTTTAGTACAAGAATATCTTAAGTACCAAATATATAAATCACAACTATTGTACAGAGGTCGCAGTTTTAAAACCTGCAATCATTTTTAAATCTAAATGTGATAGCAATTCTTAACAATGCGTACATTTATAGAATCTGCCTCTCAAAATATATATTTTCACAACATACTATTTCAAACATTTAAGCTTCTAAAGTTGACGTAATTTTATTGTTTTCTTCTCTTATACACTAATTCTATGGTCTTTTTTAGAAAATTAGATTAAGATAAAAATAATTTTAAAACATGAAATGCAGAAACAAAAAGTAAATAAAAATGGCCATTCTGTTTGTCAAAACACAATTGAAAACCTACACATACATCTGCTACAAAACAATTGTGTCCGGTTACTAAGGTGATTTTCACTAACATGGCTGTGTGTGATAATACAGAAGTATCATTATTATTACATAACCACAAATACTACAGAATTTACTTCTAAAACATTAAAATAAATTTATGCTAAGTAATGTTGATGAAATAATTTATTTCAAAATGCAAAACAATAAATATGTTCTCTTTGATACAGAAAATAATTTACATATTACCCACCCGTCAGAGTGTAAAAATATAATAAACTATAAAAAATTACACATAAAAAGCATACATTTAAAACTAATTACTGACAGCACAAATAAATTAGAATAAGGCAAGTTATGAAAGTTTCGATTACTCTAAAGTACTTATCTTAAAAATATATAAAATTAACTTTTATCTTCTTTTATGGAATTTAAAACATAAGATATTAGCATTCCAAATAGAAATTGTGTTTACTAACAGATTGTACATGATGGTACTGTTGTTGGCACAACAAGCAATTTTAATTCATTATCTGCACGTTTAGCCCATTCTCTAAGATTTATTCCAGCGTACACAACATAATGTTATCTATGAATAGATTGGGTACCATAAAATCCGGTGTATAACGTGCACCTATACTTTCAAGCTGCATTTTTGAATTTTTAGGTATATTTGCCGTATAACACACACACATGCGCACCCTCTTTTTTATGAAGAAACTTAAAGTGTAATTATGTAATTCTCTTATGTTTTGAAGTCATTTATTCAAAGTATTATCCCAGGCTTAAGAAAAAATAGCATACTTCTGGAACCAGAACTGTTTCAGTTCATAAGATGTTATTTCTTTTATGTAAACAGTATTTCGATATCTGTAGAAGTCTAATTTATTTTAATGCTCATCTTTATTTTACTTTTAAGCTATCAATTTTATACCCAGCGCATAACGTGCACCTATAAATTTCGATTGTATTTTTGGTGTTAAAGGTGCGCGTTATACGCTGGATTTTATGGTATTTTAAGTAGATTAAAGAATCTTTCTTGATAATACTCAGTAACGCAACAGCCCGTGAGGCCCAAGCCTACTGTGCCCATCTTAGTATACGTGACCTTAGGCGCTCAGGTGCAAGAGCAGATATTCTGGTCAGGTGGTCAATCTGACGTGAAACCCCCATTGTTTAGTTCCCAAGGAAACTTGGTACTGAGTCAACCTTGCCCAGCCTGGGATTTGAACCCGGACCTGTGATGTGAAAGCTCGATACACTACCACTGAGCTTCCCTTTCTTGATAACAGCAATAATAAAAACTGATATAACAGAAAGTTTTTATTTGAAAAAAAAAGTGAAATCCTACTATAATTGTAGACACTCTTATAATATATCTTCTAATGATAATAATGATCAAAATATAAGTAATTTTAATGGGGAAAAAAATTTCATCTTAAATTGTATGTATTTATACCTCTGTTAAGGGTATAAGTAAGGATATTACAAACTTTAATAGACAAAATATTTATGGATTTTTGATGGAAGACATTTTTGAACATATTATAATGGAAAACTAGTAAATTCAGTAAAAATCCAAGTTTAACAAATTTCTATAAAGTTTATTTATTTATTTATATTTTACAGAGAGTGTTAATTTTTATATTATTTTGAAATATATTTCTATCTTTATACAATACAAATTCCTATTTTCACACATCTTTTAAAGATGCAAAAATGAATAAAGTCTTTCTTTTAATTCTAATTTATTTTTATCATACAAGTTTTAGATCAGTTAAACAATATAATTATACAAATATTTATACAATTATACAAATATTTATACAAATGACTCAATGATTACTAATTAAATTTTCTGCAATTTAATGTCACAATTATGAATAATGAAAGAAAATAAGTAAATTTCATATAAAATAAATTCATACACGTCTTACTAAATAAATTTGAAGAAATTCAAAATAAACTTTTCTACAATTATTTCATTACAGAATAGTATACAAATACTGTTTTCAATTAGAAAAATTTGTGCATGTTTTTCAAGACCTTTCAAATAATTTTATTATAGTAACACAGATAATCATACAAGTAAATAAGCTTAAAACAAGCAAATGCAATATTTTGATTATAATGATAAATGTTCAATTTTCCCACTTTTAAATTTCAAATTATTTTTAAAATATTAAACAGAGCCATAACTTTTTCATCTATAAAGATTAGGATTTATAGCTTATGTACTTTAATAAAAATTAAGATTTTGAATTTTTTCTACACCGAGAGCAACTAAATTTTTCAGAACATTTGATAAAATGCATATTCAAATTCAAGTCAAACTCTTTGGCACATAGCAAACAAAACTAATTCTAAGAAATGGGGAAAAAATATTTGAAAACAAATAGAAGTAACTGTATGTAATCTTTACAACTATGAAAGATGGCAAAAAAAATGTGAATAAATATCATTGATATACAGCTTTTCCCTTTTTATCCAGCATTTGTATATATTTAAGAAAATTAGGATTCAATTTTTAAAATGTTACAAAATTAAAAGAAAAAAATTGAAAATACATTTACTTATACAATTAGTTTGTATATTGCATGAATTAAGAGCATACAGCAACAATAACAGTATTAAAAATATAATAAGAAATCTATTATGAATTTAATACATCTTGATAATGAATTGAAAACCAATGAAGCACTTGAATATTTGGCAACTGTGGGATACTTTGATCTGATAAGGAATAAAAAGAAAAGAAAATATTCAAACATAAGCTTTTATCTTTCTAGTACAAATTAAAGAAGGCTATGCTTGTATATTATAACCCAATAATGCATTAAAAACTTTATGAAGACAAAAAATACCAAGTAAAAACAAAGGAAATATTATCACTAACTTCAAAAAATGCAGTATAAGTTAATTCACCAATTAAAAATTTTTAAAAAACTGTTAAAACAAGTATACTCTGAAAATCTGCAAATAAAGAGAATTCAGGTTATTCTTATATTTTTTTTCTTTTTACTAGACTATAGCTTAAAAGTTTAAGTATACCTTTGGAACCTATTCAACAAATTCATTGGGATTGAACATTTTGTTCATTAATTTAGTAGGGTTATTCGTTATATTGTGGTTCAAGCAAAATACAAATTTTTTGCACTTGCATTTTTTTAAAATTCTATAATAAGCATCTACATCCATAATTAGAAGTTACAACTTTTTATTCAATAGTTAAAAATACTAATAGCGAATTAATATATGCACTATTTAATTGGGAATTTTTAAATACTGACTAATAGATGTTTGACAACCTTTTTGATTCCTGAATCAGAAGAGTTCCTTTTTGACTTTATTTAGATAAGAAAATGCTGTGTCATTTACATCTCACTGCATGAGATATATTTTTACAATTTCCAAACAAAGTAAGCATTAGTAGTAACAATTTTGATAGAAGTTTAAGAAAGGAATTTCCAGTCCTATTAAAAATGCCCGCAATAGGAGCAAGAATCATGAATGCAACCTATGAAGCTAATAAGGGACTGCACCCTTTCCCATCCAAATAGGTGCTTGCAAGAAAAGTTTTTCTTTTCAGGACAAAGAAAAAAAATATTCAAAAAAAAAAATTAAATTTTTCTAATACAAACTAATAAAAAAAAATGTTTCAGCTGTTGAAACAATTCGTTAATTCAGGGTTTAATGTTTGTTAAATAGAGGATTTTGCTCTCATTTTAATCAAAGATAAAGAAAATTCGTAAAATTGGGGTACAACTGTATTCTAAAAGTACACAACTATATAAATTATTAATTACAACCAGTTATAACAATATAAGTCACAAATAGAAGTTTCAAAATTAAATAATCAAAGTTATTAAACAAGCTTAAATTACATTAACGCATATGAGTAATAAAATGTTGTTTTAAATGATGACTGTGTGCAAATGTTTTCCCACAAACATTGCAAACAAATGGTCGCTCTCCAGTATGGCGTCTCATATGTCTTAGCAAATTACTTCTGAAAACAGTTGAATAAGGACAAGCCATACAAAAGTGCTTCTTTAAGCCATCTTCAGTTGTAGAGGAATAGGTTCCTCCAATTTCCTTCTCTAAGAAAGAAATAAACAAATAATGATAACATCAATTAACTATGATAGTTAATTGAACTAAAAAAATAAATAAACATCCTTTACATAAGAAGTGGATCATTTAAATTAAATATTAAATACAAGATTTATTTTTAATACATAGAACATTTCTAGAAATATAAAAAGAAATGCAGACAGTAACACGCTTTTAAATATATAAATTACTAGCTGGTATACTCGTTCTTCGCACGGGTGAATTGAAAAATTAAACAATACAGATTAAAGGATAAAGTTTTTAATCAGTTAATTTTTAGTGAATTGCAAATTAAACAAAAAAAAAAAAGCTTTTGCATATCTCAGCTGAACAAAAAAAAAAACATGTTTGTTAAATTTTAAGTCTGCAGATCTAATAGATGATAAAAAGGACTTTTTTAATTTTTAACTCCCCGTAACTCTCTTGTGGGTCGATTTTTGAAAACATCCTCCTAAACTGATCTCTGCTCAGCAAAAGTAACACATTGTTACATATTTTATGTAATGAATGCTTAAAATAGTGTAAATAATTCATATCTGGAAGTGTAATACGTTAATATTACTTTCTGTTTGGCATAATTCTTCGTAGATACTTTTTCTACACTTCCAAAACATACAGTAAGGTAGTTATTCTTGTTTTTATACTTAAAAAATGCAACACCTGCCTATTGAATTAAAATTATAGCATAATTAACTACTAAACACGAACAAATTATGAAAATTTGTCCAAATGATGTAGTGTGAAAGACAAAATTTATCTACTTTAAATACCAGAAGCGATAAAAGTAAGTTTTATTCTGAAATAAAAAAAAAAGTGATTACACTGATCAAAGCAATAAATTAGAACCGAGCATGCACTGTCACCTGGCATAGACAAAACAAAAGGGAAAGTTTCGTTTCATGCATAAAAGATATATGCTGTAGTGGGCTTTTTTGCAGATGGCAGAATTTTTTCCTACTTACTTGACAATTATCTTTATATTTTGGACACTTCACACAATATCTTTATAAATTATAGCCTTTGTGTTATTCTGATGTATAAGCTATATTATTGTAAAGTTCCATTAAAATCCATTCAGTTCTTTTTGCGTGAAAGAGGAACAAACATCCCCAAAGACTTTCACGTTTATAATATTAGTAAAGATTCTCAGTACTTTAATTTCTCTTTAACTTGATGTTAGTAAATAATTTTACTTTTAATATATTTATATTTCAAACAATATAACATTTGAATAGTATAAATAACAAACTACTTACAATAGAATTTTTATAAACTATGTATACTTAAGCAAACATTCTAAATCAGTAATACTCAACCTATGGCTTGTGGGCCGTATGTGGCCCAATGGTCTTTTCTGAGTGACCCAGCGTACTAAGAAATTGAATTATTTAAGAACAATGTGCTAAAAATTTAGTGGTAAATTCTATCAATGAAGCAATCAAATCTGTCAATTTTGCTTTTTTTTTTTGATAATAGAATGCAAATACAAAAAAAAAGGCTTGGTCATGGATGAAAGAAAATGGAAACTACCTCATAACTCAATAAAAATGCATTAAAGTAAATATTTTTTTGTGGGTGTTTAATAGAATGGATGACGAAGTACCAAAATAAAAGCCAAAAATGAGAGGTTTAATGTTTGAATCAATTTTGTTTTGTCGAATGCTGCTTTGGTCTTGTAGTATTTTTTCCCCCCATTATGTTCAAGTTGCAGCCCATGTGAAATACCTGTCATATGTATGTGGCCCGGCGGGGAAAAGGTTAAGTAACCTTGTTCCAAATGAACGTAATATTAAGAGGAATTTGACTTTTGCATGTGTATGTGTATATATATATATGATGACGCACAAAATGCTTGAAAGCAATTTCTGTATAAAATTATTATAGCAGTGACAGCATTTTTTTTATTGTTTTAAACGAATTTATACTCTTGCTACTTGAATCATACATGAAGCACGAGTGTTGATTAATGTCACCCTATAAAGCAACATAAGGGCTATTGCAATAAACCTCATGATTTTGAACCATGTTAAAAGGACAATACCTGAGTCAGCACCTCCCTCTCTGAACTTCCATGCCAAGTCAATTGGAGGACTTTGGACCTCAACGGATTTCTGTGCATCAAGCCTCTACACAATGGGTCTTCAGTGGAACTAGGGCTCAAACTCTTACCACACCGGTCATAGGTCCATGACCATAATCTCAAGGCTACAGCAACCATGTGAATGAGTCAGTGAATATTAACGTCGCCCGGTTCAGCTACACAAGGGCTTTTGGCGCTGGACCTTGTAATTTTGAACCATGGTCAAGTGACCAGGACGACACTTGAGCTGGCACCCCCTTCTAACTATCACACCAACAGGAGGACATTTGAGCTCTCGACAGATTTAATGTGCATCGCTTCCCTACACAGCAATACTAGGCTCAAACTCATGACATGCCAGCCACGAGGCGTTACCTTGACCCCTCGGCCACCAGCCATGCAAAAATCATACATAAAAATGCTTTAATCCTCTGACCAAAACATCAATTTTTTTGCCGCTCTGATTAACATCCGACAGATGGGTATACAAATTTTTTTAAATTTTATTACCTTACGGACTGTTTTAAATGTCTTTATTGCTCAATGAAATTGAGTATGGCTCAAATAAGATGTGTGGGGTTAAATCAAGCACAGCTTTTTTTTCTTTTCAAGATATATACATTAAACAATTTAATTAAAACATGAAGCATATACATGGAAATACAATTTTTAATATTTAAATCTTTGAGGCACATTATATTAATATACTTTTATCATTAGAATTGTGACTAGTATTTTTGTAAAAAATGTAATTAGAAATTTTTTATGTTCATGTAAAAGTAATTAAAAATAAGACCAAAAATGAAAAAACTATAGGAACAAAAGTAAAAACTAACACTGTATAAAAGTATAGGAACAGTAAACAACATTTTTATAGAATACAAATATCACAGGGTTTTTTTTTTGGTGTGTTCCAAGCAAATAGGAGTTCCACATTTGACACATTTATATGACACCATTCTACTTTTTTTTCTTTTGTAGGACAAAAACTGAAATTCCTTCTTTTTACATACTGCCATCCACAATAATCATAAATAATTTAAAAATGCAAATTATAAAATAAATATTGTCAAAAATAAGGAACATTCGTCTGCAAGGCAGGACACTAAAACATACATACAGAGGAATATGCATTTGATAGATAAGAAAAATTGCATATACTGTGAGTTGAAAAAAATTGCCACTACATGATCCTCTCACTTGGTAGAGTCCAACTGAACATGTCAAGGCAGCCCAGCCCACAAATCACACTACAGCATTTTTTTTTTTAATCTATAGGCATCAAAGCAAATCCTCCCCGGCTGAGAGACGGATGTTTCAGTCAGAGGGTTAATAAGCAGTTTAATCTTTTTTTTGAGAAGGAAAAAGAAAAGACACACGAATTTTTTTATTATTACTAATCATATTATTAAATTTTCTAATTATTTAAAAAACTTATTAAAACTTAAATTATTCCTACATTTTAATAACTGTAAATGGTAAATCTACTAACCATTTTAATTAAAATTTTTAATACATTAATTTCAACCATCTTAAAACGTATCTTGTGCCATGTTTCTCTTTCCTGCATGTAACATATTATCCCAGGACTTCTTCATTCACAGTTCAAAAAACATTTTTAAAGGACTTATTAAATGTAAATTTATTATCATGAGTATAGCTCAAGAACAACTTATCACAATTCAAAAAATTAGTTATAAAAGAACCCTCAAACCTTTTGCACACATACATATATCAAACATATATGTATGTTAAATCTTGGAAACAGTTCAGAGCAAACAACTAGTCATAAAAATATGACAAGTTTATTTTTTTAAAAATTTTCTTAACTCTTTAAGATCTGGGACTTAATGAAATTACTCTTTTCCAGAACAAAGCATGTTATTAAACAGAGACAAACATAAATGATAAAAAATGTACACAAAAGGGAAAATTAAAACAACAATTTTAAATCTAAAAAAGACACAACCAAAAGGGGAGGGGAGATAAAGTCATATTTTGTGAAATATATTAAATTATGATGAATAAGCACAGAAATAAAATTATAATTATACAAGAGTAAATGTTTACTCCACAAAATAATTTATATTCACAAAAAACACTGAAATCTCTTCGATATTGATAATAAGCATTTTATTTTAAAATGAATTCAAACTTTACAAATATCAATGTATTTGTTCTAGGAAAAGCAATTACATCATTCTGGTGAAATTCTGAATTATATTCATTACTCTAAGATAATAGTTTCCAAAGTCATTTATAGGTTCCCTTCGGGTGTACTCAGAGAGACACTTGGAGATACACTAAGTAGTATGTTCATAATTATTGATGAACAATTGTGTGCCATACGAATGTGGCGTTCTCTCATATGGTCACAGTGTCATGTTTAATAGTGTCTAGGAGCTCATAAATGTACTGGTATGAAGAAGCTAAACCTTTTGTGGGAAGAGACACCAAAACATTCAAGAAACTATTACACACTCTTGTTTTAAATTCTAATTGTAAAATGCACAAAATTGTAATTAAATTTTAAAATATAAATATTGATTGAATTTTTTTTTTGCTGTGGTACTCGCACACATATATTACATGAACTTATTACCATATTTACTCGAATCTAAACTGCCATCAATTCTAAGCCCTACCCTTAATTTTCAACAAGTTTTGGTGAAAAATGAAAAATAGTGTAAAATGGTTTATCGATATCCGATTTTACGAAACTAAAATAAATTTAAAATGTGAACTGATAAGAAGCGAGTAATTAGTTATTATACCCGTATTATAAACTTTTAAATACGTACATGAACCGACAATTGCTCAAATTGCCCATCCAACTAGTTTTTTTTCTTTTGATTTTACACCGCACCCAATTTTCAGTAATATTAACACTGGAAAAAAGTGCAGCTTAGATTTGAGTAAATACGGTATTTACATTTTAGATACACATGATAAAAACGTTTAGGAAATGCTGCACTAAGCTACAAAGATTATACACAATCAAATATTAAGTACTTCACAATTATGTCATAGTTGCAAAACATGACAAGGAAATAAAGCAGAAGACTTATTCTGAAAACTTTCATATTATATAACTTAAATACGTGAGATTTTATAGTGTTTTTTCATGGGATCAAGAACCAAATACATGATCTAAACCTCAGAATTAAGCTCAATCACTTTTACAAACACATTGAGCATCTAGGCATAAAAGAATAAAAATAGAAATAAAACTAATGTTTCTTACAAAATATTTTAAGATATCTTGTCTTAAATCTGGAAAGAAATATGATTAGTATATCAATTTTAAAAAATATCAAATAATTCCAATAAAAAAAATTTTAAATCTTCATTTACTTACATTTTATAGTATGAACCAAAAAAAATGAAGATATTGGGTACTTACAGATTTGAGTCACCACAGCAAAATTTGCTCCATGTGAATTGCACTATTTTCCACCAAAATCTAACTGTTTTTGTTTTTTTTTCCAAATAAAACACATTAGAATCCTTTTGTTGTCTTGATATCAAAGCACAATTCACATGGTGCCAATTGCTGCGGTGGCGCTAATATGCAAGTACCATATATTTTCATAGCTTCAAAAAAAGAAATATTAATTTACGATCTCTGCAATATCTAACAACTTATTTACTTAATTACAGGGATCACTATATCTAAAAAATTTTTTTATAAGATGCAAAAAATTGAAAAAAGTATGTTTTTATAAAAATATTACATTGATCATAGGAGACTTTAGATCCAGATATACCTATAACAGAATACTAAAAAGATATGGATAAACAGCTTTGGATTTTTCTTTTCACTAAAAAAAAAATTACCACAGTGAGAAAATATATATGCATTGGTTTAACTTTTTTTTTGAGCAAAAAGTACAATTTTATCGAAGAAAAACAAATTTGAAGGAAAATAAAATATTACATTAAGGCAATAATTTTAACCAGAATAACTCATTGATGATCTATAAAAACATTTAAATAATTCTGCAATTTAGGCCAAACACAGAATTAAGCAAAGAGACAAACATTGTACTGATTGTGACTTCACTTGAATTTAATTGATTGAAGTGATAATACACTTTGAAGTTGGTGACAATCATAATTCTGAATCTAAGTCAAGTAACAAGGACAACACCTGAGATGGCACTTGACTCTCCTAACTTCCACACCACACAAATATGAGGGGTTTAGCCTCAATAGATTACACGATAGGTCTTCAGAAGCATTAAGACTCAAACCCCAAATTTAACAAGAGCGACAAAAATTCACAGCCATAATTAATCATCTATTGTAGGCTCATCATACACAAAACTCTACTTAAGGTTCAAAGAGCAGGTAGAAAAATTTTCTAGAGTAAATAACACATAATTGGGAACTAACATATAACATCAACATAGCAAAATTAGTAGCTAGCAAATCATGCAAATTTTTATAGCAAAAAAGATGGTTGCACATTTTATTTGAGAGAAATCATTCAGTCACAGATTTTGGTGGAACTTAGCACAATTCACGTGGTGCAAATTTAGCTGTGGTGACGTTAATACGCAAGTACGTGTAATTATAGTTATAAAAAGATTACAATATCTATAATGAGAGAATATTTACAAAAAATACATTTACAATTAATGCATTGATGCTTATAGCATTAACCAGGATCAATAAAATCCTTTGAAGAAAATTTTGCTTCTAAAAAAACAATTTCATTTAAGAGCACATTTACATTTAGCAACCAATATATCAGAAGTACAATTTTTCAATAATCAGAAACAATTCTGATGTATAGTTTTAGACAAAATCAATTTTGCCACTTAATTATATCAATCATTATTTGAATATAATTCAGACATTGTAGAATACAGAGAACCACAAAAGTGTTCTTACACTTGCAGTTTCCAATAAAATTTTATATTTTTGACTAATAAAAATTAATACATTATATATATATATATATAAATAGAATTGTCATTTTTTTATGATATCTGCAACTTATTCTTAATGGAATGACAAAATTAATTTTTAAAAAAATTAGTATAACTATTTTTTTAAAAAATTAATAATCAAACAGCTACTAAAAATTACGTCACAAAAGTCTTCGTACACTTAACAAAAATCAAAAAAACTTTTAATATTGTATTTCTTTCTTAATTTAGTACTTAGTAGGACATCTTTTAGTGTCCACAACAACTTTTAAACGTCTTGGTATAGATTTAATCAGTTTTTTGTAATTTCTGCATCAACTTTCCTCCATTCTTCAAATGTTTTTACTTTACATTATGTGTTTATATGTCATTTTCTTTTATTTTTAAATAAAAATCTCACGAAATAAGTTTTACTGGGCTAAATAAAGTGATTGAGAAGGTGTTTTCAGAATTTGGAGTAGTTGTGGAGACACCAACGGCATACATTGAGAGCAGTGCACTTGGCGTCATTATCCTATGAAAAAATGTCTCATATCCAAATTTTGGTCTGCTAATATAAAATTTCTCTTTGAAATATTTAAATAGAGCTCACAATTCAGAATACCATAAAAAAATACCAAATTATCTAATTCTGAGGCCGGTTTACACACCCACGCAAGAACATTTCCACCTCCATGGTTCATTGACACAACTAGATTCTTGGGATTAAGTTTCAGAAACTTTAAAATTGACAGGGATGATAGAAAATTCAACATTTTTGGTTCCAATGGGCATATAATAGCTTGTAATTGAAAAAATGAGGAATTTAATACTATGAATTTATGTGGAACAGGAACTCCTCTTCCTCCATGCTGTTCTTGCATGGGGGTGTAAATCGTCCTCAGAATTAGGTAATTTTTTTATGGTATTCTGAACCATGAGCTCTATTTAAATATTTTACAGAGAAATTTTAAATTATCTGCCCAAAATTTGGATATTGGTGATGACTTCATTTTTTAATAGGAAAATAACACCAAGCGCACTGTTTTCAATGTACACCATTGGTATCACTATAACTGCCCCAAAATTCTGAAAATACCTCCTCAATCACTTTATTTAACCCAGTAGAACATATCTGGTGAGATTTTGATTTTAAAAAAGAAAACATGACATATAAACACAAAATGTGAAGTAAAATCAATGATAACAGAAGCATGGTGGAAAATCATTGCAAAAATTACAAAAAACTAACTAAATCTATACAAAGACGTTTAAAAATTGCTGTGGACACTAAAAAATATCTCACTAAGTACTCAATTAGGAAAGAAATACAATATTTAATGTTGAGTTGAGATTTTTGTTAAGTATACAAAGACTTTTGTGGCATAATTTTTTAGTAGGTTTTTGATTATTAATTCAGAAAAAAAAATAGTTGTGCTATTTTTAAAAAATTGATTACACCATTCCATCAAGAATAAGTTGCAGATATCATAAAAAAATGTGACAATTCCAATATATTAATTTTTATTAGTCGAAAATATAAAATTTTATTGGAAATTGCAAGTGTAGGAACACTTTTGGGGGCCACTGTATATATTTTTATGTCAATCAGGAATATAATAAATTTTGACAAAAAAAAATTTTTAATTGCTCTAACAGCAATTGTTTTAAAGTTTTCCTCAATTTGTGGGCATTTGTAAATATTCAAAATCAACCAAAAAATTACTTTCGCACATGATTCGCGAAACAGTGTACGAATATTGAATTACCACATTTTGGAATGTTGAGCATGGTAGAAATTTTTTGTTTCATAAACAACAAGGATTTGAAAGTTGAATTTTTAAAAATATGCAAACCAGCAAATTGTACGAAAATAAGAGTATGAAAGTCGAGGGTCACCTGTTACTTCCATAACAATTTTGGCGCCATTTTCACCCGCCTCAACAACAAATTTAATATGCTTATGTTCTATTTTGTGTCCATCCTAAATTAGAAATCAATTCACAACTATAGTTCAATAAAAAGAAAAACCTGTTCATTGAAAAAATAAAACTTTAATTGTTACATTATATATATAGTAAAAGCCGCTATAAGGAAAAAATTAAATTCTATAGCTACAATTGGACATCAAATTTAACCTGAAGTTCTGCATCAATAATTATCCATGAAAATTTTTTTCGATATTTTGCAACTGAGCGTATAACTTGGGTTTCTCTTGAACTCATTAAAAGCAAATAGCGCAAAATCCAGCATAAGAATCAACCTACGATAAATAAAATAAACCGCGATCAGCTGACCTCCGCAGTAATTCCTCTTTTTACTTCAGTTTGTATATTTATTCAAAAGATTTCAAAAAAAAAATTTATTGGAATAACACCAGCTTTAACAGATAACCCGACGAAAATATACAAAATTTGAGAGGTATTGGAAGGAGGAAACATGATGAAAAGACAGAAAACTTATTTAATTGTATTTTTCCTGGTCCATCTTATGAAAAACTTTATTTAAAAAAGAAATGCATTCAATAGACCATCTAGGTTATTTGGCACCAGAACTCGCACCTTCAATATGTAGCACACGACAGCACCAAGTCGAGAAAGTGCTAAGAGGGAGGTTTATACTAACATCACACTATAAAGCGGCATGAGGGCTATTAGTGACAAACCTCATAATTTTGAACAATTGTCAAGTAACAAGGATGCCACCCACTGGCGTAGCTAACTCTGAGGGGGCCATGTATCAAAATTCTTTCGGGCCCTTTTTTAGATATTGACTAAAATAACTAAATGGACAGTAAATTTGACAATTTTTAATAAGCGAAACGGATCCCAACCATATGGGATCGCTACACTTTTCGAACTGTTTACAAAAAGGTTACAACAATTGGCTCGGAGCAATCTATACGAAGAATTTTCGCCAACTGGAGCCAACATCCTGCCCCACCTTACAATGACGAAGGCATTCAACAAGTTTACATTATAGTAATATTACTAAAGTTACAATAATACAATAAGAATACATGGAAATAACAATTACAATTCAATATAATATATATAAAGATACACAATAATATTTATAAATACAATTACGATGACAAATTCAATTTACATATGGTAAATTGGCAATTTTAGTAACGAGTCTTTTATAAATTCCCTGTTTATACTTTAAAGTTACTACTCTAACTATATTATCTTTACCAGGGTGCAATTTTAAAATTCGTGCCAAATGCTATTTTAAACCATCTGAATTCTCTGAAGGTTTGACTAATACCAAGTCCCCTTCTTTGAAACCTACATTGCCCTTACACCATTTGGTTCTCTGTTGCAGTCTATTTAAATATTCTGAAGACCATTTGCGCCAAAAATGTTGGTTCATCTTTTGTACCAACTGCCATCGGTAAAATCCTAGGAGGACCCACTGCTGTTTTTGGCGCCAAAAATTTTTCGCCAAAAAGAGCCAAATTGAAGGTTTTCAAAAAGGCGTCAATGACGAAAAACTCTTGGGAAGCGCATGCGTCAGCGGGGGATGAAATGGGCGTTTCGCAAAGATGAAAACGAATAAATACATTAAATTAATCATTATATAAAGAAAAAAAACGGAGAAAGCAATGAAATTCATTTTAAAAAAGCATTCTAAAACCAGTGTGTACAACATGATTTACATTTTTAAAAAAGGACGAAAGGGGCGTTTCACAAATATAAAATTGAAGAAATACATGAAATCAATCATTTTAAAAAATTTTAAAAGGCACTTACCTTACGCTTGCATTTCGTCATGTTCCGTTGGTGGATACACCCTTGCGATAGATGCAAGGAATTCATGAAAATTGTCATCCACCAACTTGTGACCTATTCTTATTAACTTTCAAGTCATTCACCACGAACGCATTCATGCTCTTGCCAAACCAATATCTGGTCAAACGCAAGATAATTATTATAGCAAGTTTGCTTTCGCTAAACCAAGTGCTCTTTCTCACACTCCGAACAACGTCGTGGCGATTATCTTTCGACTGGTTGCGGCAACGCCATTCGTAGCCGTCAACCGTTCCCTTTCGTTCTTACAAACGCATATTTTTTTAAACCTCGGACATTCATAACGAGAAGCAATTAAATTAGCTTTCATACACCATTCTAATGTCTCTTTCTTCCCCTTTGTGCCCAGGAGCACAAAGAAACCTGTCGTAGCCTCACTTTCAATTAATTTCCTTTCACTCGCCATTCTTAACCGCTGGAGAGCAAACGAAGTCAAATGTCAAAATGACGTTTTTTCGGAAAAGGCGAAAAGCGTTGTACTTTTTTAGGGTTGCCATTTTTTAGGTGATTTGAAAATCCAAATTTTTCGATGAAATGGAAGGGTTACCATATTGTAACCTTTATCGCTCAAAATTTAGCGACAAAAAAATTTGGCGACCAAAAGTGGGTCCTCCTAGGATTCAACCTAAAGGTGCAAGAAAGGCTTCTGTAGTTAAGTCGCTAACTATTTCTAAATGGATAGCCTTAACTGTAAAACAAATAAAAACACAAACATAGACTTTCCTAATCTGCCTGCATTTTCCTGAAAAAGTTTTCAACTGGAAGGGTCCACAATAATCAATACCTACCTGACTGAAAATTCTGCAAGCAGTGACTCTCGCAGCTGGCAAATCAGCTATTAATTCCTGCGAAACTTTAGCACTCACCTTCCTACAGGTGATGAATGTTCTAAGAATTTTTCTAACTACATTTCTTGCGGATGGTATCCAAAAACTATTCCTAATATTTGCTAAGGTAGCTTCAGCACCTGTATGAAAATAGAGAATATGAAAATGATTAATAACAATATAAGTAAAATTATGGTTGGTGGGAATTATCATGGGATGTTTCTGATTTCTTGGAATAGGGGAGTTTCTTAACCGTCCTCCAACTCGAAGTAATCCACTATCATCTAAAAAGGGGTGCAAGTTTAACAATTTACATGAGTTTGGAAGAGGAATTCCCTTTTCTAAATATTGAATTTCATTACAAAATGAAGTCCTTTGAATATTTTTTATGATACACTTCAAAGATTCTGATAGTTCTGTACTCTTTAAAAGTCCCATAGTTCGGCTCATTGGATGTCTTGCATTTTCAATAAATTGCTTACACCAGGCAATTACTATCTGCAACTTAGTAAATGATGAACAATTACTAATTATATCCAGTGGTTCAAAGTTCTTTAATAAGGCACATAGAGGAAAGTCCGAAGTTTCTTTCAATTCTTGTAGGAAAAGATCATCTCCTTCTACGGCAGTAATATCGTAAGGTTCCAGTTCTTTATACTGATGTAAGAAAGGTGGGCCAAACCACCGAAGTTCACAATGTTGAATTTTATCTGGACTAACACCTCTTGAAAGGATGTCAGCAGGGTTGTTTTCAGAATTCACGTGTTTCCAAAAATCACTTTCTGTGAGTTCCTGAATTATGCTGACCTGATTTCTCAAATGTTTTAAGTTGAGCAAGCGGCTTTTTGATCCAAGCCAGTCCAATGCTGGAATCAGTCCAAAGGTAAATTTGACTGATATTAACTTTAAAGGCATCGAGGGTTCTTTTAAGAAGCTTTGATAAAAGCACTGCACCACAAAGTTCCAATTGGGGTATAGTAATACTTTTCAGTGGGGTTACCTTTGATTTGGAGCACAGGAGCCTAACAGATTTCTCCACTTTATTAATGCATCGTAGGTAAAGTGCAGCACCGTAAGCCTTTTCAGACGAGTCAGAGAAGTCATGCAACTCTGTTCTGATAGACTTATCTTATAGACAATAACGTGGGATGTCGAGACAGTTTATAGATTCCAAAGCATCTATGAAGGATTTCCAATAGGAAACTAAGTTCGAAGGCAACGGATCATTCTAATCAAGTTTCAACTGCCACAAAGACTGGAGTAAGATTTTGGCCCTGGTTATTACAGGTCCAATTAGTCCAAGCGGATCAAATATTCTGGCGATTGTAGAAATTACTGATTTCTTTGTGACTATGAGATTGTCACAGTTTGAGGTCATGGGAGAAATCTTGAAAGTAAAGGAATCAGAATGTGGCTGCCACAAAAGTCCTAGGGTCTTGGTTGAAGATTAAGAGAGGTCCTAAACTTGACACATTGAGTCTGGTAATAGTAATGGATTACTAGCTGACCACTTGTGGAGTTCCATTCCAGCACCCTTTAGCATTGAAACTAGTTGCACTTGGAGTTTTCTTCCAGATTCTAAATCATCTGAACCAGTAAGATCGTCCATATAGACATCAGACATTATAACTTCGGCAGCTAATGGATATTTATCACCGTCATCTATGGCAAGCTGTTTCAATGATCTTGTCGCAAGGTATGGTGAACTCTTGGTGCCGTAAGTAACCGTAGTTAATCGAAAAATCTTCCCAGGACTGTCAATTTTATCCTTCCAAACAATGCGTAATAAATCTCTCTCACACTGGGATTCATCGATCAAAATCATCCTAAACATTTTTTTAATGTCTGCTGTTACCACAAATTTGCGAGTTCTAAAGTTTTATAAAATTGAAAAGAGATCCCTTTGTATAACACCACCATTCAATTGTAAAGAATTTAACGATTCCCCTGAAGTAGTAATTGAGGATGCATTAAAAACTACACGTAAAGGAGTTGTTTTGCTTTATTGGCGGTACACACCATGATGAGGGAGATAATATACAATAGCAGAATCCTCATCTTCCACTACTTTCCATATGTCCCATTTCTAAATATTCATGTATAAAATTTCTATATAATTCCAATATCCTTGGATCTTGAACTAATCTTCTCCACAATGAATTAAGTCTACGCAATGCCATTTGTTTTGAATCTCCCAAGCAACTTGGATCCCTTGACAAAGGCATTTTCACGATAAAACGACCAGTTTCATCTCTATTATAAGTACTTGTAAAGTGTTCCTCACATTATTTTTTTTTCTTCTCTACTCATTGAAAGGATTTCAAAATCAGGACAATTTTCAATTTTCCAAAAGCGTTTGATACTGTTATTAAGCTCGTTTGCATTAGTAACTAGTCCACAATAGCTTTTATTAGTGTAATTATGTGACATGTCGCCGCTAGCTACGTAACCGAATACTGTGTCTTGCAATATCAACTTCCCATCTGCTAGTTTTATTTTCCCATTATTTAGAATTTCATAGAAAATCTGATTTGATAAGAGTAAATCGATTCTTCCAGGCGAATAGAAATTCTCATCCGATAATTTAATATACTCGGGAATTTTTATCCCACTAATATCTAATTTATTTGTTGGAGTCAAACCCGTAATTTTCAGTACAACAAGAAATTCCATTAATTTCTGAAACTTTCTGTTTTTACTTGAAACAGTAGACACTTTGTTTTTTATAAATTGAAAAGTCCCGTTAACACAGCAAATAGTGGTGTTTACTCCTTCACACTTCAACCCCAAAGTCAAGGCAGCTTCGTGGGTAATCAGATTACTTTGACTCCCTGAATCCAGTAGGGCACGCAGAGGAAAGACTTCCCCGCGACTGTTCTGGGAATATACTAAAGCTGTGCTTAAGAGCATAGTTGAATGATCCTTAGAATGTCCCACAAATTCCCCTCCGTTTTCAAACGAATGGTCTGCTTCGGTTGGAAACATTCGCTGTTTACATTTAAAGTAGGGGTGGTGATTTTAGGTTCCATATTTGGCAGAGTTTCGCTACATGGACTCCTTTGGCTATTCACATTTCTCTCAAAATTTTTACACAAAAGTGAATTGTGACGCTTAGAACAATTAGGACAATTCCTCGAACTTTTGCATAGAACCACTTTATGAGAAGAGCTGAAACAATTGATACAAAGATAGTTCCTTTTCACTGAATTAAATCTTTCATTAACGCGCGCGCGCTCAAACCGTTAAATTTTTTGCATCTAAATACAGGATGAGATTGTTGTTTACAAATTACACAGTTAGCCGGATCTAATTTAGCAAGGAAAGACTATGTTTTATAAATTCGTTCCGATGGAAAAGCTGTTGCATTATTTGTTTGAATATTTTCTAGATTTAAACAACGTTTTAAAAAAAAGTTCATAAAATCCTCCCACTTAGGCAGTTCAGTAGAGGCTAAGTTGAGCTCATAATTCTTTCTTGTTTCCTTATCTAATTTTCTTAAAATTAAATTTATCAATAGAACTTCTGAAAATTCGTTTAATTCTAATCCTACCATTTTTAATCCTCTTAAATGGTTTTAACAACAATCTATTAAAGTTCTTAAATTTTTAGCTGATTCGTGAGTAAATTTTTTTCCAATGACAATATTTCACTGAAATGACTATTTATTATCAATTTTTTATTCTCAAATCTCCTTTTCAAGCATTCAAATAATGAAGTATATGAATCCTCAATCGTTATAACATCTTTAGCAATTCCAGTAAGTGTAGATTTTAAATAATACAACTTTTGAGAATCATTTTAACTATTGTAAGAATCAATTAAAGAAACAAATTGTTCTTTAAAATTAAACCACTCATGGTAAGAACCATTAAATCGTGGAAATTGAATATCTGGTAATTTAATGTTCTTAAAACTATTTTCCCAAGATGTAACAGCATTATTCTTCAGATCAATATTTGAAAGAATATTTTTAATTCTTACCTGGATATCTTCGCAATCATCTTCTAAATCCAGGATTTCTGATTCAAGGCTTTCCAAATCACTATCATCTGCTACTACTTCATAATATTCATCCCGAATATCACTTAGCTTAATTCGTAAGCTTTTCAAGGTATCCAATTTGGATTCTAAATGCGTTTTGTCCTTTTCATACGGATTGTTCATGAAGTCCTTAATTCTTGTTAGCTGAGCTTTTACAGCTCCACGCTTTCTATTCAACGCTTTTACTGCTTCTTTAGACATACTACTATAAATTCTAACGATACTACAAAGGTTCCACAACTCCAGCTCGACGGACCAAATGTTAACTAAAATAACTAAATGGACTGTAAATTTGACAATTTTTAATAAGCGAAACGGATCCCAACCATATGGGATCGCTACACTTTTTGAACTGTTTACAAAAAGGTTACAACAGTTGGTTCGGAGCAGTCTACACAAAGAATTCTCGCCAACTGGAGCCAACAGATATGTAAGCCTTGCTAGTGGACCGTAGTTACACATGTTGGGGCCCCTGTAGCTTGGGGTCCCGTATCATTAATACGGCTGATACAGTGGTAGCTACGCCCCTGAGCTGTCACCTCTCCCTTCCTAGAAAGCTCTAATTTTTACTCCAAACGTGAAAAAAAAATTCTGTATTAAAAATTAAATTTAAATCATCATTATACGAAATTATTACCGAAGGAATCTAGCAAAAGGAAAGAGTAACTGTTTTGATCCAGGAATTACCTTCAATTTCAATTGAATCGATCGAGTGAGTGAGTGAGTTTGGGGTTTTTTGGCGCAAGAGCCAATTCTGGCTATCCTGCGCCAAATAATTGTTAAAAATATTAGAAACGTATTATGATATTTAAAATACAGTAACAAAGTAAAAGGTAAAATATTATAAAATATGAAATTTATTTTCATAGGATAAAAGCATTTAATTTTTGGTAGGGTATATCCGACCAATTTAAACAAGTTTAAAACAGATGAATTAAGTGAGTGAAGGTAACAAAAAAAAATATTAAGAATTAGACAACGGTTTAAAAGCGATATATGTTTTTTTTTAAAAAGTAATGGTGTAAAGGAATAAAATTACTTTTTACGTTTTTGTAACAGGTTGGGGTTATATAGCACTTTTATATTCCCCAATATTATAATACTTCTGTACACATTCATCCGGGTCGAATTCGTCCGGGTTGTAGTCAATTATGTCCTCGTCTTCGGAATCTTGTTCAGGTGTACTTTTTCGCGGTTTGTGAGGTGTCATCTTTATTTCTATTATAGCATCATTTATTTTCTTAAGTAGCTCTTTTTTCCTTTTTCTTGCTCGGGTTTTTGCTTTTTGTTTAGTATCCTGTATTGACGTAGAAGCAGAAGTGGGTTGAACACTAGAGTTTGATGGGAAAGCGGAAATATCGGATGTGTAAGGGACGTTGTTGGGTATAAGATTCACTGGTTCAGATTCTGATATAGCTGCTATTGGGGATGTGGATGTCAAGAGATCTGCTGTTGAAGGAATAGATGGAGATACATTTGGTTTTGGAAAAGAAGGTTGAAGTAATTTTAATGGCGGACATTATAATTTTTGTGATGTTTTCATCTGTCTGAGTAGTAGCGGAGAGAGCCGGACCATGACATTTGGGGCCCTGGGCTAACGATATCTGGGGGCGCCCTAAATAATTAAACTTTTGCCATTTTCCTAAAAAAAAATTTGTGCGGGTACATTTAAAATATATGAAATTTAAGGGTTTTTTTTAAAATTTTTCTTTTAAACAATTTAAATACATTATAAACAATAACATAATTTACAAAAAAACTTTTCTACATTTTTGTGCAGCAAATTCTTTTATTTGCTCGTCACATTTTAAGTCTTGGGTGAGATCAGTATTAATAGAAAGAAGTGATAAATAATTAAGCCTAGTATTTGTCATTGATGCCCTATATTTGTTTTCTATGTAAATCATTTTAGAGAAAGCACGTTCTGCTTCACAACGGTGCTTCTGCTTCTATAGGGAGCGTTAAAAAATCTTTAAATGGTTTAAAAGTTTGTAAAAATGGCAACAAGTTTCTTTTCAAAAATTATAAATTGAATATATCTCTACAAGCATAGGACTCTAGCTCAGTTTCTTTTAGATAAGTTTTGCATCGAATACCTTCTTTTACTAAATGTTGGTCTACGTCATCTGAATAGATATCAATAATAGCGCGTGCACTCCAGGTCGATGTTCTCCTTACTTTGACCTTGCAAATCCATCACAAAAATTTACATTTCTTACTTTATTCTGCATATACTTGACTTCTATTTAAATTAAAAATTAGCTTATATAGAGCAACAATAAGCGTGTCTCTTGAGTTTTTCTGTCCCATACACAGCTTTTTCTGAGGATTTACCTGCAAATTTTGAAATAACCCGTCTCTTGTTCACATCGCTATATTCCGTTTCTACACTAGGACTTAATCTTTTGGCTGCGTCTTGACACTCCTTTAGTTTTTATGTGATTCACGTCATACATTGCTTACAAACATTTTTAATGACATAATAAACTTATTACCTTCACAGAGTTATTACCAAACCAGGAGTCTGTAACTTTTTGTTAACTGAATTAAATCTTTCTAATATTTCTTAACAAAATATAATTAAAATGGCAGTTTCGAATTTTGTTAATTTATTACATAAATTTACTGCCTCTCTCTTTTCGAAAATCAATTTCCTCATTTTCATTGTCACTAAATGTCTTAAGAATATTCTTGATATTATCATAATTATCTTTCAAGGCTTCAACAGCATAGTAGTGACAAGATCATCTGGTCTGACTTAAACTTTTTAAGGTAAATTTCAGTTTAGTTTCACGATTTAGAAGCTCCCACCTATGGGTCGAAGCAGAACAGAAAACATATTTGTTGCACTAATCCAAAGTTCACGATTTCAGTTGCAATCTTAACTAATTCTACCCAAACCCCAGATTAAGAGAATGTGCAGCACACGGCACATAATTAGCGAATTTGTTTTTTTCTTTTAGAAGAGCTTGCACACCATTATATTGACCGGACATATTAGCAGAGTTGACAAATGACTATCCCCTACAATTATCCAATAGTCCATTTGTTTCTAAAAATTCTTGTAGAGAATTAAATAAGTATTAGCCAATGTGACTATTAATCTTAATTAATGGGACACACCTTTCCTATTATTTGCTCATATATTGTTTTTGATTACGGTATTAACGATTTTGGTCGTAAATCTCACTGTTCAACAAGTTCACAAATGAATGGATCGAACTCTTCTTGCAGTTTCAGGACATCCATAAAATTACCATTATGAGGAGAACCAAAAACTTCCTCAGTACCTCTAAATGCTAAACCTATTATAGCCAAATACTTTACTACCGCAATAACACGTTTGAGGACATTGTGGTAGTATTCTGTATCTTTTCTTAGTTGCTCCTGTAACTGTTTATCTAAAACAGACACTTTCTTTTCGTGTCAACCAAACTAACATTGAATTTTTATGTTCAATAGAATTTTCATGATTTTCTAAACTTGTAAATTGTTTCCAATCAGAAAAACCAGTTGTGTATTGAGAATTTGTTTTAGAAAAACAATTTGCACGTCAAACAAAAAACACTACTAATACTGGCCAGCACTTGGACATTTTTAAGTTTTTTATTGAAATGATTGTTCGAAAATGATCTCTTTCGATCTTTGTATTCTCTTACCGAAGTAGAATATATATTATTTGGATCTTTATTTTGAAAATAACTCATTTCATGGGAAAGGATATAATCAATAAAATTTATTACTTAGCGATTAAGGCCACGAACCCACGTCAACGTATTTCTTCAACTCAACATTTTCTAAACACTTTTCTGTCAGGGCATTACTGATGCCCTCTGGCTGAACAATATCTTTTTTCAGAAGGTTGCTGGTCATCGAGATCTTGCATATTTTCATCCTTAATATTTATTTGTTGTGTTTCTCCGTTTTCTTTGGCTAAGTTCCTTTCCCTTTCGCTTGCTAATGTATCAGCGTTTGTTATATTCTTGTTACTTTACTCCATTGTAAGAAAATTTAAAATTTTGACACATTTAATTTTTTCTTTTTCTCGATTTAACAGTAATTTTCTTTTTTCCACTACACTTTTATATTTTTTGCCAGACATATTTATATTGTTAACTAAGAACTTGATTTTACTGAAAATAAATTTAAAAGTTCAGAACATAAAATTACAATAACTCAACCAACTGTGTGCTTAAACTAAAAATATAAAAAAATTTTACAAAACAATATAGCATATTTCTGAGATAATTTTTTTAAAAAAGCGTCTAATTTATTTAAAAAAATAAAAAAAATCATTGTCTATACTCGCTAAATACTAAAACGCTGATGATAACTATTTATTGGCCCATCAGTTTAAAGGGATTTTTTATAAGAATAAATTCCTTTTTTTTATAAAATAAATTTTTTCCTAAGATCAATTCCTTTTCTCCTGTTAAATTCTGATCTTTTCTGTCCAAATGAATCATTCAATGTATCCTTCTGATGACAGTAATCGTTTTGTTGTACAGTAAAAGCTAAAAAAAATACTGATTCCTTTGAAATCCCACCTAACAGATAGCATCACCTTTTTTTGATGAATATTGACTCGAGAAATTTTGCCACCTGGGACAAAAATGCATAATGCCACCCCCTCCACAAAATAAAAAAAAATATTATGGTAATGGATAAATTGTTCATAGATACACACCTACAAAATCTGAATAGCTCGCACCAACAGAAATTACAAACCTTCCTTTTCTGCGTATAATTCTAAAATCTTGTAACGGCGTGGCACATAGTACACTAGGAGGCTTGACACATAGCACACGATAGACTAGAAAGAGGGCGCTGCTGTGAACTGTTTTGCCCTTTGAGCGGGAAGGAGAGAAGAAGAAGTCTCGAACGTAAAATGGACGAAGCTGCCTGTAGTTCCCGATGTGACTTTTAATTGTAAATGAAATTATTAATATAGTGATGTGTTTTGAAGGAAATAATAAAAACGGTAAATCCGGTTAATTAGAGCTGATTAATTCAACTACAAGACGATGTTACAATCTTTCTGATCAATTTCTTAAAATCCATTTGTTCAGTTAATTCATGTTCGATAGTCAATACAGCTAAATCATTTATTCTCTTCAAGTTGTGAATGGTAAGAATTTGTTAATGAATTTTAATATCGAAGAACTCATCTCTCCATTTACTACACTTATTTACAAACAAAGCAAAAATTTTAATGCAATACCAAAATTTGGTGAAAATTCTAAAGTTGAAAATAAGTTTTATAACTTCAATTGGGTTTTCTTTTTTGCCTAATAAAATAGAAACTGACACTACCTTATTTGCAAGATCAAGCGTGTTTATACCTACTGATTCCTTATTGGCCAAAATTATTTCTAAATTTTTACAGTTTTTAGTTACTAAATTTTTGAAGGTTTCTTTTAAATCATATGTATTGTATAAAAATTGAAAACAATATCTGTGGGTACTCATTTAATTAAATCTACAGTCTAAGGTATTAATTGCTTGATCAATTGTGCAAAAATAAAAAATAAAAACTATCTTGAATTTTAATTCAGGTTCGTCTACTGGATCAGCTTGTGCTTCATAATAAAAATTAATATTTATTTGTCGAATTCAGTAATGTAGCTGCGTCATCTCAAAGTTAGCAGGGATCACCTCAAAGTCAAAGTTAGTCCCGTCGAACAGTTCTTTTTAAATCAGAGCATTTCATCAAAAGCCACATCCGATTAAAGATTCTTAAAAAATCATTACGACTTAAGAATTTGATGAGATTTTTCAAAATTCTATCGTAAATTTGAAACAAAGAATAAGAAGCCCATATTTTTTTGCATTCATTGAAATACTGTACTTACGCATACTTAATATATTTGGAAATGATAATTACATGACAATACATTCTAACAAAGTAGCTCTTTCAAATTAAAATTATGCCGTCTGAAAATATAACATTTAACTTTTTTTCCAACAAACCCAAATATAAATCTGTATACAGCGCGCACAAAAGATTGCATGGGTTTAAATAAATTTGAATTTAAAAAAGGTGTTTTACTTTTTCAATTTCCAAAGAAAAAATACTTTCTCAAATCTCATTCATATAGAACTAGAAATAAATGACCATAGTAAATCAATCTTAAAAGAACTAACACTAATAAAAATACTTAAAAAGTAGACTGTGATACTTAAATAATAATAATAAATACATTATAGTTCTCAGTCCAATAAAGTTCCGTTTTTGGCTTCCCAAAAAATATTGTGTCATTTTGAAATATTTTTAATACTATATATTAAAAATATATTTTATAATAACACAAGCAATTATTAAAAAAATATATTTAAAATAATAACAAAATAATATTACTAAGTTTATCTCATTTTAGAGTAAAAGAAGAAAACACATTGAAATATCACATTAACTACTTATCTAATTCAAACTTTGAACATTCAAGAATAGTTTTAAAAAATGCCTTTCGGATACTTTAATCAACGACAACACAATGGCTTATAAAAATGTTCTAATAATAACAAAAATATTTCAAAATTTTTCACTTAATGTAAGAAAAAAGGAGAAAAAATCTGCAGATACATATTCTATATTGATTTCGCATTCAGTGATTCAGGGGAAAAAAATCGAAATTTATACTATAAGCAACAGACAAATGAACTGCAATTTTTTTTAATACTGAAAACAATAATGATGGTTGTACATACAATGATTCGTTCCAAAAATAAAGTTATCTTACGAGAGAAGATTCGTGCCAACAATATTATTTCAATTAGAACCAAAGAAAAGATTTTAAAATCCATATACTGTTACAATTGACGCATATATGCAAAATAATTTCATTGACAATAAAATAGCCTAGTTTTCATTTAACTCAGTAAGCTTTTTAATTAAAATCGCTGAACAAAGTATTTTATTTTTATAGATTGATTTTTTTTTCATAAAAGCACACGCACGCACAAATACAATAAGTTTTTCCTCCACACTTTATCTTAATATCGTAAAAATACAGTTGTATCTCCCAATAAGGGACTTAGTGTTTGACACAGTATGTCTTAGTGCCATAAATTTAACCCAACCAATTTAATGCAGACATTGCATATTTTGTCCTTTAATAATAAGAAATGTAATTTAATTAGAAATTTCAGCTGCATCAGGCTTTAAATAAATTATACATATGTAAGTACCAATAAGTAAGTAGTCAGATATTTTTTTTAAAAATTTGATGCTATGTAAAAGGAAAATTCTTAATTGAAAAAGTTTAATCATCACACGTTTGAAATAATCAATTGAATTTTGTACTTATAGAAATTTATTGAAAGTAATCAGTTGCACAGATTTTTTTTTGAAAGCCTATGTATTGTGTCAGCTTTAGACCGCATTTTTATTTCTAATGTAAATTCAAAGAAAAAGCGCACCACCACAAGGTGCAATCACTTTATTTGTTTTGTCTATAAATTGAAGAGTCTAACCAAAATTGCGTTGCATTTATTTGTTTCTATTTCTTTTCTCTTTAGAAGTTACTTTGATTTATCAGGCCGTCAATATATTTGATTTATTTAAAGAAAAACGCAAACTTGTCTTTGAAATCTTTAAAATATTACCATTAAAAATTCAAAATAGTTAAAAATTAAAAACATAATTACCTACGGTTATTTCAAGCAATTAAATTGTAAAAGATGGAACTATGTGCTTTTTATTTCAGCTTGCCAATCTTTTTGAAAATGAGTCTTTTGATGGTATAAATCACAACCGCTTATTTTAAAGTAACCCTCAGTAGTAAAATGAAACATCTATCTTCCAAAAAAAGCTCCCCGTATCTTTTTAGTTATATGACACCGACATCCTGTGGGCGTTAGGAATGTCCATTGTGACTCCACTATAGGAATGGGAGAAAGTTGCGAAAAAAAGTGTTAACACATAAAGCAGAAACATTTCAATGTCCATGTAAAAACGACGAAAAAAGAATCCTGAAGATGCTGTCGTAGACCCATATTTACGCTTCATGTACCCCCCCCAATTTTTTTTCACTGTCGTCGACCCCTGGGGGTCTATATAGACCACTTAGGGAATCACTGGTATAAATGCTGGGTGACGTCGGTGCCACTTTTTGATAGAGAGAGCCTCTATTTATAAATTATTAATTTCCGCATATTTGGTGGTAGGGAGGAACAAAAGTAAATTGCTCTTGCTCGCGAAAATAAAAATAAATTTGATATGGCATTTCGGGTATTTTATTTCTGATTTGCACTTTTTTACTGGTTTATTATTTCATTACTATTTTGAGTGTAAGCATCTTTATCTGTTTGTTATCTCCAACGAGGAGCGGTGGCCCCTGGGCTGTAGCCCATTTAGCCCATACGCAGATCCAGCCTTGGTAGCGGGTACTTTTGAATATTTAGTAGCCTGGGCGTATGATTGTGATATAGATGGGGCTTCTAAGTAAGTTATATTTCTATTAGTTTTATTTTCTTGGATTTGTTCTTCAGTTTTCCATTTTGGACAATGTTTGGAGTCAGCGGAATGAGGCTGTGAACAGTTGATGCATTTTGGTTCTAGGGTACAATCTGTAGAAAAATGCCCTACAGCTGCACACCTAGAGTATGTTAGTTGGCCAAGGCGTGAAGTTTGCGAATGTCCGAACCTTTGGCACTTAAAGCAGCGCAGAGGATTCGGAATGTATGGGTGAATTTTGCACTTAAGGTATCCGGCTTTAATTGTTGAAGACAATTTAGGAGTATTGAAAGTTAATATTAAATGTTTTGTCGGAATAACTGTTGTGTGTGAATCTTTTTATTGTTATTCTTCTGACCTGAATAACAGCCTGATCAGAAAATCCTTCAAACATTTCCACATCAGGGATTGTCAACAGGTCAAGCTCGGAAATAACACCGCGGCAAGTGTTTAGTGATTTATTAGATATGGATACTGGTGAATCAAGAAAACTTTTCGCGAGAAGAAAAGACTTTGTTTGTAGGGCAGATATAGTTTCGATAAGAAGATCCCCGAAACGAAAACGTTTCACAGATTTCGGTTCGGCCCACACCCGCCCACAGCGAAGCGTGGGCCAAAGGTACTCCCAGGACACCCCCCTCCTCCTCATGGGACGCCGCACACGGCAAACATGCGGGCCGGCCAACCAACGGTGTCAGTCGAAAAAAAAGCAAAGCAACACAATCAAAGCATTTAAAGAAATATACGAAAAAGAAACCAAACCAACGCAATACAGAATGCAAATCAAAATATGCCAATTAATAAATGTAAATTTTCTCATTAGAAAAAATTTATATTTATAGTATGTTCATTTTGAATTAGTTGTCTGTGGTCTAGACGGGAAAAGAGGAGAAATGGGATGACAAGAAGAGGGTCGAAAATAGAGAAGGATCACTAGGGTATCTCGGGTTCGTGAAGCCCATGTTTACCAAATATAGTAAACCCCTTGGGAAAAGGAAAAGATGACTAGGGTACCTCGTGATTGTGACACCCGTACTCACTTAAAGGTGAGCCCCCTGAGGGGATCGAAATACTCAGATTGATTGAATATTAATGTCGCACTGTTCAGCTACACGAGGGCTTTTGGCGACGGACCACGTAATTTTGAACCATGGTCAAGTGACATGGACGACACCTGAGCTGGCACCCCCCTCTCCTTACTACTACACCACACCAATCGAAATACTCAGATATAATTGCAAAACCTACAATTGCTGCAGTTGGAGCGTATGTGCCAGTTCCTGATGATTCTAGTTTATAACAAAGTTCTTTATTACTATCCCATGTACAGGTTTTAGTAGAAAATGGTCCTGGACTCACATTATTAAAATCTGGTTTATTATATCAGTTTCCTAAAAGGTAACAGATGTAAATTTGAGATTTATATAGTTTAGCAAGATGACAAAAATATGAAATCAGAGGAAGTTGGTTACATTCTATTAAAAGAAAACATTTTTATTACAAAATTTGCAACGATTATTGGGATTTATTGGTCATATTTAAAAAACTTAATTTATTACTTTGATTTTGGTATATAATTTCATTCAGAACAGTCTTAAAGTTACTTACCATTCAACTATCCAACAATACTAGCTGAAAGAAATATATTTATCTGGGGAGAAATATAGAGAAATATGTCCACCATAAAAGATCACCCGGCCTTCAAACGGATTTTCTAGAAGACATAAAAATTCAAATGTGACTACTCTACCTATTCAATAACCCATATTTTTAAAAATTCTCAAAACTCAGTTGCTTCCACATCCTGTCTTTTAGAAAATTTTGAAAATTATTAAATGTGAGAGGGCTGTATCTGAGACTCAGGATTATGTCTAAATAAAAAAAAATTAAGGAGAATAAATCCCTATTAATATAATCTTTGGTACGTATAATTTGCCTGAGAAGATATTACTTACACATATTAAAGCAGAATAGAAAAATGAGTTGTTTTGAATACTGAAACAATTATTTTCATGAAAGCATCTAATTTGTATGTGGGATATGATCTCATTTATGCAGAAGTGTCAAATGCGAAAAATCTAAATCGTTCCTGCGCATTTTTTATATCCACCTGCCGCAAAAGTCGGACTGATACAGGCACAAAATTTTATCTTTCAAGATCAAGATCACGGCGTTATATCCATTTTTAACTGAATGATCAAAAGTTAAAATTTTACTTCGACAGTACAATTTCCTCCCTATATCCATGATTTTAAAATAGTTTCATACATCAAAACCAATGCGAATTTTTATTTAAGTAGATTGTTTGAAATTTTAAAAATTTCGAACATTCTATAAAATTAGAACATGAACAGAAAAACATTTTAAACACCCGAACCATCAGTAAAAGAATCATCTCTCCAGAATCCTATCGTAAATCAATTTACTGCATTACGCAATGGTCAGTACTTGCACTCATCTTAATGATCTATAATACGTTTTTGTTGATCTACAGAATTCACATACCTTCAAATATTTCTTCAAAACAATTCCTGAAATAAATTCGAGAAAGATCCAAGATGCAATAAAACTTTCAAAGATCCTTTGGATAAAATATTGACTTATAAACAAATATTTAAAATATTCCTTCAACAAAATAAATAATTTCAATATTTATTAAATTGAAAGAGACAGTATTTGTGGCTCAATATCCTAAGTAACTTGTAAATCAAATATCAAAGAGAATATCCAAATGATCATGCATCGAATCATGACTGGTGATATTTCTGATGAGCCACGTGGTGACCGCCGTAGCCTAATGGTCAAGTTAACGGACTCGTGGCTGGCATGTCAGGAGTTCGAGCTTAGTACCGCTGAAGACCCGCTGTGTTGGGGCACGATGCGCATTAAATCTGTCGAGAGCTCAAACGTCCTCCCGTTAGTTTGGTGTGGTAGTTAGGAGAGGGTGGTGCCAGCTCAAGTATCGTCTTCGTCACTTGACCATAGTTGAAAATTGCGAGATCCGTCACCAAAAGCCCTCGAGTAGCTAAATAGTGCGACGTTAATATTCCTCTTTCTGATCAGCCACGTTTTTGAATCCCACTTTTATTGCTGACTTATATAAAGGCGTAATTTCAAAAATAAATCTGTTTGGCACTCAAATTCTCCCACTATCATAAGATGAATGCACGGGGTAAGATACCATTTCAGATATCCTCATTGTAGCTAAAAATTATGTTAGTAATAAGTGTTTAGTGAATTTTGTTTGGGGTAAAAATAAGTAGCTAATATCGCTTATTATGACGAATTATACGGAAATAATAGGTGTTCATTCACGTACACAACCTTTACTTTGATTGAATCTTTATTAAAGACGCTCTTTAAAACTGCATAAGAGGAGGGGGGAGGCTATTGGTTATAGTTGCAAACTCGTGGCCGGCGTGTCACGGGTTCGAGTCCTTGTGCCACTGAAGACCCACTGTTAGAGGAAGCTGATGCGCGTTAAATCTGTCTAGGCTTAATGTCCTCTCATTGGCGTAATGCAGAAGTTTGGAGAGGGTTGCTTGCTCAGGTATCATCCTCAGCATTTGAATGAGGCTCAAAATTACACGGTCAGTAGTCAATAGCCATGTAGCTTTCTAGTGTAACGTTAATATAACTCTCGCTCACCAAGTTGCATAAGGACAACTAGTAACGGACCTTACAGCTAATTTTGAGCTCCAAGTGACGAATACGACACCTGAGTTGCACCTCTTCATCAAACTACCTCACCACGTTAAAGGGAGAATTTTGAGCCTCGACTGGAACGCACGACTCGGTAAAAACTACTCCGACCACTGTGCTCGTGACCATTTGGTTGCAATGGTCCCAACGTATTTTCGAGTGTTTGAAGAAATAAATTGCATTTATCTATTGCGTAGTAGACAAGTCCAGAATTGCTAATCGAGTTATTATTTTATAAATTTTCATTTTTTCCCTTTAATATGGCACTATGATTTGTTGAGCTCTGAGACTTTTCGAAAGAATTCTCCCCTCAACAACATATACAGGCAGTTTATTAGCAGTTTTATCCAGGATTCCATTACACGAATACCAATCAACATAGAACGCCGTAGAGTGGTTAAGGAGGCAGAGTCATTCCTTTCAACTTCCCCAACAAGTATTTAGAGCTTTTTACAGAGAATATAAATACTTTATAAGTGAGTAAGTGTTTATTAACGTTACACTGTAAAGCAACGCGAGAGGCTCTCGTGTTGCCAATAGCTCTTGTGAAGCCAATAGCTCTTGTCGAGAGCTATTGGCAATTGACCTAATAATTTTGATCCTCGGTTAAGGGACGAGGATGACATCTTGAGCTAGCACTACTTCAAATTAGCACACTAAGCTAACGAAAGCACTTTGAGCTTTAACAGATTTGAAGTGCCTCAGCTTTTCTACACGTTGCGCTGTCAGTGGCATCAGAACTCGAACCTTCCACACGCCGGTCATAAATTGGTGACTCTAACCACTACACTACTGCGATTTTCGTGAAATCCTTTATTATCTACTGTCAATTTAACAATCAACCAATCATTGTTTTGTTGCATTTTATTTCCGCGAACTGGGGGCATTCTAACATGTGAAAACAGACAGAATTGGAGATTAAATATGTCATGACAATAAATCTTTTGGTTAGATCAGTATAAAGATTTTGTTTTGTTTGACAAAATATTTGGGTAGTTGGCGCCAAATTATTTCTTCTGTGCAAGGTTCTGCCAAGAATTTATTATTTTTCGAACATAATCTCAATGCTGTGGCGTTTCCATTTTTTTTTCCAGCAAAGATATTCTGAATTGCTTCAGGCTTGATAAGTTAACTGAACGTGGATAAATGGGAAACATTGTTCACTTCAATAACAGTCTGGAATTAATTCAAAAGAAATCCATTGCGCAAAATCACTTTCAAAGAAATCTTGAATAATGCAGTGAAAAATAAACTAGAGCTTAAAATGCTTCCTCTGACAATGTAATGTTTTGATATTTATTTAATACAAAAACACTTTTCAGCGCCTTAGGTGCTAAATTTTCCATACAACCCAGTCAATAAATAAGCCTTTTGAAAAGAGGCTATGGCAAAATGCACAACCAACATATATCACTATTAATCCCTTTTCAAGATATACTTAATTGTAAAATCTGTGAATCAAACCAAAAGTAGTTTTACTCTGCATTGAGAATTGATCGAATAGTTTTTTTTTTTTCCATTTATAAGGAGTATAATACCCTGAGAATTAGTCTGACTCTACTTCGAGAAAATGTTCTCACAATGTTTTTTTAAATTTAAGGGGAAAAAATATAAGATTGGTGTATTTAACATTAGATCCTAGTTAATTATGTGTGCGTAGGATTTCCCTGAATCGGAATATGTATCTATTACATAATTTACATTAATTTTTGCATAATTTAAAATATTGCTAAAAATGAGTTATCTACAGTTTCGATTAGGAGGCCACAATAGCCTAGTGGTTATGATTATGAGTTCAGAGCCAACATATCACATATTGGAGTCCGGGTTCCAACGAAGACCCGTTGTGTAGAGGAGGCTGATGCACATTAAACCTGTCGAGCTCTAAGTCCTACCAATGGTATGGTGTGGTAATTTGAAGAGGGAGGGGGGGGGGTGCCAGCTCAAGTGTCATCCTCATCACTTGACCAAGGTTTTAAATTATGAGGTTCTTTGCCAATAGTCCTGTTTCTTTATAGTGGAATGTTTGTTTCTCTCACTCACAGCCTCAGTTTAATATTACCAAAAGAAGCACATTACCATTTATTTTGCTTTTTGAACTTTGACAGTTATCAAAAATTGAAAATCTCCTTCATTTTTATAATATTTGAACAAAAATTAAAATATTGTCTATTTTATTGATTTTGTTTAGCTTTAAATTAAAATTTTATATTAGCTTTTTAAAAATGCTTTATTGAAACTATTCTTGCTAGGCTTTGCAGAGGACACTCTCAAATTCAATGGCATGTGGCGGATCTTAAAGTTTACCCTCCTTGTCTGAATTGCAATGTGACCCAAGCCGTTCCTGCTCGCATCTTGGCTTATATTGGATGCCATAAGAGCGAGCTGCTCTCTAATCCTGCTACAGTTCTTCATTGTTTAAAAATGCACAGGTTCATGGACTTGATTTAGATATTTCTGTTGATCAAGAGGAATAAGAAACAACAAAAGGCTTTTTTATTAGTAGTAGTAGTTCTGAAGGATTTATCATCAATGTATTGTAATTGTAACATGTTTTGAGTATTGTATGGTTATATAACTTATCAGTGTTGTATGAATATATAACTTTTATCATTTCAGTTTCTTAAAATTGAGTTCCACAAAAACATTTCAAATTTTTTTTAAAAAAATGTAGAATTCTTTTTAACTGTAATAGAATATTCGTGTTTCAATTTTATGAAGATTATGTATTATTTGGTTTTTTCAGACCAGTAAAATTCAAAAATAGTTGTTCTTTTCTTTAAATTTTGCATGTTAATTTGTGATAAAAGTACATAAAACAGTAGACAGAGGAACTGGAAACAACATTTAAATTACAGAAAAGTTTGCTGTCTCTAACAAAAAGCAACAAAACTTTGAAGCCATGAACCTTATTTTGAATTATATTCAAGTGATATAAGGACAACATTTGAGCTGGCATCCTATTCTTTACGTTAATGTCACACTGAAATGAGATCTTTGAACCTATTATAAAATATTTTCTTTGTAAGTATGGAACTCAAACCTAATAGATTTCAGCTACAACTCTTACTCAATCTATCACAATGCCTCACCTTCCAAAAAAGCTTGCATATATGCATAATCTTGAATATGCAATGCACAACTTTAAAAACTTTTTCCACTTTTGTGTCAAGAAATCGTATACTGTTATCTGTATTATTCTTAATAGTAAACTAGCTTGCTATGCATTGTTTTTTAAAGAACAATTTTTGTAAGAAGTCATCTTTTATATATCTATAAGTGACTTTGAAACTTTTATTTATTACTTCAACTCTGGATGTCTGAGAGCCACAGCTAGACTAACAAGTGGCCACCTTAAATGTCTTTCCTTTGGTGGCAGAAAACTCCATCCCACTTAGAAAAAGTTCTGTGACCATCCAGTTTGATCAAATCACATTCTGGGTTGCTTAAGATTTTCTAAAGGGGTCTCACACACAGCATCCAATCCCCTTATTACTATTGACATTTTGGCAGCCAACGACCAACTTGACCTTATCTCTGTGTCAGAGATCTTTCGACAACAACAACAACTCTGGATGTACTTGAGTTAAAGGAACTTTAAATTTTAAAAGGCTATCTCTTAAGTATTTTGTTAAGAATTGCAAACTTGGTTGCTTGGATTAATCCAGATTTTTACTTAATCATAATTTAAGCAGTTATTTCCATTTAGAATTTGTCAAAATATCCTCTTTCCAATTACTAAATAAATGATTATATCACCCAGATATAAAATTATTACAAATTAAAACATGGATGTGATCACTTTTCATATTAATCAGAAATTGAAAATAAACAGGAAATGCTACAGATATTTAAGTTAAGTAAACTTGAGATAGATGTTAAATTAAAAAATGTAATATATTGTAGTGTTTAGGAAAATTTGGCTATTTTCCTGAATAATTTTATGGCAATTTATTAGTAAACAGAAACAAGCTTCTAAGACTCATTTACATTTGTATAATAAATACAATACTCCCTTTTTTCTGTAAGCAATCCTGAATATTGCTCTCTATATAAACTAATATCAATAAAGAAGTTTGTTGTCTACTTTTCATACTGGAAAATTAAATGAAATTGGCTTTACTGTCCAATTGTAAACTGGTATGAATTGAAACAAATGGTATCAATTAGGAAAAAATAACTCAATATTTGAACAACTATAGAAATCAATAGTTTGTTATTATTTAACTAAGATTTAAAAATTAATTGTAGTATTTTTAATTTTTCAGATTCATAAAGATGATCAATATTTTCTAGCTTTTTTACAAAAGAATTTCAGTCAGAAACATAAAGAACATCACATTGTTTCAGTTTTATTTAATAAGCATCTCCATTATTTTCTAAAAATATGTATCACATATACAGGCTTTCTCAACATCACTAATGTATTGTTTATCCATATCATCTAGTATACCCTTATATTATATAAAGAATTATTTTATTGGGTTTTCATCACATTAAAGAATTTATTTTCTGATCTTTACTTAATTCACCCCATTTACTTAAAAATGTGTGAGTGGGGCTATAGATATCTTTTAATTTACAATTCTAAAAAAAATCGGGTTATTGTTGCTATGCTTCATGGATAGATAAATGAGTGACTCTTAAAAAATGTTACATTTTTATTTTGATTTACATTTTGAAATCATGTGTAAAATCGTACCATTATTTGGAATTGTTATGCATATAATTTTTATTTGAAAACATTAATAATTTTGTATTCTAATTTTAAAATAAATGGTTTATGTATGTGTTGAAGTTAGGCTATTGTCTAATGTTTGGATAATGATTTTATTACAATACTAAATTTATATATAAATCTTTAAAATGTCTCCATCTTTATTAAAAAAATTCCTTTTGCTAGTTTAAAACTAATATAATTATATTTAACTGTAATCTGATAATTATGTTAAAATTCCCAACTGAAATATTTCTTATTAGTTTAATTATTTCTTATGTTTATAATTTTAAAATTTTCAATATTTTCAGATTAAGAAGAAATTGAAAGAATCAAATGAAAGGACATCAAAATATAATTGGTTATTGTTGCAATTTGCCTGGAAATTTCAATATAAATTATATTCTGATAGTTTGTTTAATAAATTTTTGTCTTTATTTTTGACTTTTTCTTGTGTATGCATAAGATAAAGTACATATACCTTAAGATTTAATTTGGCTTTTGCATGCTTAAATCTTCTAGTTAAAGTTAATGTTTGTGCTGTAATAGCAAATATGTTAATTTTAGTATGAATGCATGTCTTTCTTTGATGTATTGTAACTGTTTTATATTTCATGGTCATCAAATTACGTAAAATAGTAGCCTTTTTATTTGTATAACTCTGAGCATTACTTTGTGAATATTTTTTATCTGTATAAAATATTTTTCTTGTTTTTTTAGGTTTTGGTACTCTTGAAAAAAACAGTAAAGATTTATACAAAGCTGTGGGGAAACACTATTATTGTTTATTATGTTCATATACTTCTTTGGTAAAAGGCAACATGATAAGGCATCTTAGAACCCATACCAATGAACGTCCACATTCTTGTCCCATTTGCAATAAAGGTTTTATTACCAAAGAAAGTTGTCAACTTCACATAAGAATTCATTCTGGAGAGCAACCACATGTTTGCAACATTTGTGGCAAAGCATTTTCACAACGTGGAAATTATAAGAGACACTGTATATTTGTTCATCATCAAAATGCTTCTTAATCATATTAATTCAGAATTTAAAACATTTTTCTTATGATTTTGAATAAAATCTAATGGATTATTTATCATGTTTATTCTTTTATTTTTTTTCTTCTTCACTTCTGAGCAACTTTTTTTTCTCTGGGTGTTATATCCTCTACTTTTTAAAAAGTGTTTGACAAAAAAAGTAATTAAATTGTGAAAAAATTGATGTAACTGTTATGTTTGAAAGTTTGCAAAACTAAACTAATTTAAAAACTAAATTTCATTTATTTTTACTGAGTAATAGATAATTGAGAAAAGTAAAAATAAAGAAATACACTCATAATGTGTGTTTCATATATTTTTAACAAATAGTTAATTTATAATTTTCATGCTTTAAGTTAGAAAGAATGTTTAGAATTTTGTGAATTGTGTGTAATGCAAAAAGAAAAGTATTGAACTAATTTTTTCTCTCTAAAATATGAAATATTATTGTTTATTTATTCATTTTTTTCTACAAATTCAGTTATGATGTGTAAAAATGCACTTTTGTTTTAGTAATTGATGAAAAGCATATTTTGTAATGTTAAACCTAAAAACTGATATTGCTGTGAGAAAGCTATTAGAATAATGAAAATGTATTGATTTAAAGTAATTATTGAAATCATTGAAAAAATCATTGTTTTCATTGAGAAATTACTTAACAAGGAAATAGAAAATTCCGCTGTTAATTAATTAGTAAAGACAAATTAAATTTTTGTTTAATGACATGCATTTTTAATATATTATGTATGTTCAAGTTAATAAGTTCATTCTCAAATTCTGTGATTACTTAAAAAAGTTATCAAACAAAGGTTTGGAATTATATTTTGGTTATAAATTTTTTAATATGTCAGAGCTTTATATGATTTTTCATAAATTTGACTTTTTTCCCAAAATGTGCTGTTTTTTTTTAAAATTAAATTATAAAATTTGGATCATATATAAAAATTCAATTTATTTATATTTTGTATCAATGTTATTTATCAATATAATGTTATTTTTGTGATAATATATATTTATCTCATTGATATTCATTTTAGTTATACTTTTTCTGAAAGTTAATTTCATCAGATTACTTGGTCTTTCCACTGAAGTCGATTGAGTACTAGCCATACAAATGTTGACATATTATATGTTTAAAAAAAAAAAAAAAATTATATTGGTTACATAAATTTTTTTTCAATATTAATGGAGAAGACCATCAAAATATGTACAAACATTTGTTATGTTTTTCTTCTATGCATAAAAGTTTGCAAATGCATTTCATATATATACAAGTTATTGTTGGCAATTTTAATTTTTCAGATTTCCAAAAGTTTTGACAAAATACTAATGTAGACATGAATTGTTTTTAATTTAATTTTTTACTATTCATGATTATTTATTTTTGTTTGTATTAAGATGAATTTTATGTATTTTTATATATATTTAAATTGTATTGGCTTAATTATTAAATTTGAAGGAAAGTTCAATAATATTTTATCTTAATGTTATATTTCTTACAACCAAAAATGTAATTATTTGTACTTAAATTACAAGGGTTAGAAAGTGCTTTAGAACTGCTTAAAAAGTTTTATGGTTTACATGATGTAAAAAATGTCTTATTTGTTGTCTCCTGTATGAATAAAATGTAAAATATATATATATATAGTTATGGATATTATATATCTCTTTTAAATAATCTCGACTTTTGATTTCTTTTAAAGATTTTTTTATTTCCTTTGATATTTTTTAATTAATTATCCTAATATATTGTAACTTATTTAATATTACACATTTCAGTTACAGTAATACCCCAAACTTATAGGATAGGTGGGACTGAGTGATAACCGCGTAAGTCGAATTTGCATAAGTCGGTATAATTTAATGCAAATTATTTTAGTTGGGACCAGAGACAAAAAAAAAAAAACACAAGAATTTAGAAAAAGAAAATGTTTAGTAAAATCTTAGATAACACAAATGCATAATAACAAACCGAAGTTATTTTGATGTAGAAGGCTTCATCTAACAAAGTAGGCATGGTAATAATTTTTGTATTCCTTGTTTTGGTAAAAAAATATGCTCTTCGTTAGAGTCTATATTTTCTAAAATTTTTAACTCTATTTCAATTAAACTGAGGCTTTCTGTCAAATTCCCAACTGTCATTTGATCTTCTACTTGAACTGTGTTTAAAGACTCAAATTCTTCAATATCTTGTTCATGCATTTCTCTGAGCTCATGAATTTTCAGCTCCTGATTATGGGAATCCAGCAGCTTTGCTTAGATGAAATGTTTTTACTAAAATATAGTATTGTTTTGTAATCATAGTAATTTTTTATTAATTGAAAAATATTGATTCTAATTGAATATTAAATGCATTTATATTCAATATGAATAAATTAGATTTCTTTTGGTTGTTCCATTCTTTTCCTAAGCGTTATAATTTAATACTTTGAAAAATTATTTGTATTATATTTATTTTTTATATGTTTTATTGCATTAATTTAAATGTATATTAGTCAATATTATCTAATAATCTGTTAATGAAATATAGGATACATTCACATATTTTAAACTGCTGATCAAAGCATGATAGTGTTTCTTCAATAGTATAAAATCTTCTTTTGCTTGCGCAGAAAATTTTATTATATCGATTATTCAAAAATTAATCTTGTGGAAATATATTGTATTCAGATTTACAAATACTCTTGATGTGCAATATAAACTTTGGAAATCAAATCTGTTGTGAATATCATTTCATTTTTAAGCATATTAGAGGGTGTTGTGGGAGGGAGGGGAGTTTTAATTTTTTTTAAAAAAAATTATATAAAAAGGATTTTTCCTTTTCTTATTTCACTGAATATTGTGTTTATAGAAATAATATCTGTGCATTTTAAACTGCTGATAAAACAATGTTCTTTTTTTAATATTGATTTGTACTTTCATAATTTTTTGTGCTCCTTACATTATAAGACAAGTTAATTCATGGTGGTAAAAGATTTAGTAAAAATAAAAATCAATGCATATAGTTTATTTTAATGAACAATCTTTTCAATTTCTTTTACATTCAAAAAGATTAAACGAAAATCGTTACTTGCTGTGTTATTTTGGTATTCATACATAAAGAAAGAATCGTTTCTCAAAGCTTTCATTGGTGAAAGAGTGATTGTGATCTATTTTGATTCTTTAATTTTATTTTGTTATTTAAGTTTTCTTATTTTTAAACCATTGTTGAATGTCTTGAATTTTTACATTCTCTTTTAAATGTATATTTTTACTAGTTAACATTAACAAGAGATTTGTTGTATACAAAAAAATAATACTGACAAAGGAAATATTTTAAACAAAGGCAACTAATTATGCATTTTAGTTATATTTAGATATCAGTTATTGATTAATTTATAAACTTATTGTAGATAGTACTTTTAATTAATTATTATAAGAAAGGATTTTTATTGTTGTATTCTTATTTGTGTAATAACTTTCATATGAATTCATTTATTGTATTGTAGCAATTTCTTTATAAAATAATGGTTCCCATATAGATGCCATTATTTGTGCATTATTTTTATGTTGCATTTATGTATTGCTTATGAATTTCACACTGAGAACTCTATCACAAGGGTAATTAGTGAACAACTTGGAATTTTGAACCATGATTAAGTGACCAGACCTATACCCGAGTTGGTATCTCTCTTTAGACTTCCATATTATGTGAATTTGAAGACTTTGAGCTCTGATAGATTTAATGGGCATAAACCCAGCTACATGATACATTTTTGGTAGAATCAGGACTCTGGAAGTTTTATTTTGGAAAATTTGACTGATCTTTACATGGAATTCTAATTAAAAAAGGTCATAACATATGCATTTTTTTTGTTATGTATACTTCCTTACCAGGGGCATCTTAAGACTTTTGAGGCTCTGGGCCCAGATAAATCTTAAGATTTTTTGAGGCGCTGGGTCCCTATACAAAAGTAGGCCCTACCTGAGATCTTCAAAAGTAGACAATATATAGCATGCATTGTAAAATACTCGTTCAAACAGTAATTTGGTACAAATGAATGTGCAAGACTCACCATCTCGGAAACCTTGACACAAACTAGCTCAACTGATAGCCGCATTTCAACTAAATGAGTTTAATGATTGTTTATGGTATTAGGCCCAGACATGGACTACGGTTATCACATAATAATACAGTCTTATACCACTTTTACCAATTGACATGCAGTTTGAAATTCCCTGTTTTTCGAAAAATATGTACATGAATACTATTTAGCCATTATAAGATTATCCGGATCATGATCTTATTAAGACAGAGTCGAGAACAAAACAAGGCTCCCTCCGAAGGGGAGACCCATGCCTTAAGATGTCCCTGTTCCATATTTATTTAAACTATCGATATTAACCATCTCATTAAAAAAAAGGTGAGAGAGAGATTTAGCCTTTTTGTAACAGGCAAAGGAAAATTTAATAGTTGTTGGTTATATACCAAAAGGTCTCTTATGTGGATGAAACATTATAATTTTTTGTTTTCGTTTTGTAGAAAATAAACATAAATTGAACTAATCAAAAACTTTATGCATTTCAAACTTTCAATACACAGTGTACCACATTATATTTATATTTATATATATCTTTTTGTAGGTTTAAAAAAAGAAATAGAAGTAAGAAAAGTTGCACACTACCACTGGCCTGATCATAAAAAAGTTCAAAGACGTTGTGTTGTATGTAAAGTAAAAGGCATTGCAAAACGCACTTCTGTATCATGCAAAACTTGTGATGTTGGATTATGTGTGAATTGCTTTGAAGAATATCACACTAGAATAATGGGATTTATGTAGTACTGGAAAGTAGAAAATATTCAATGGTATTGTGATCTTTCAATAATGTATTGTCTGAGCAATGTGAATTTCATATAGCATACGATTTCTCATGCCCTAGATTTTAGCTTTTTATTGATCTGACATGAAACTTATTTTCTTCTTTCTGAATTTATTTTCTGTCTGTTTAAAATATATTATGAAACGAATTAATCTAGGGAAGAATTTTATACTATATTGATTACCTTTTAATACTTAATGAATTATTGGATTGCCATCATGAGAAAATATAAAATTATATTTTCAAATAAGATACTTACAAGATGAAAAAGAAAAGGGGAGGGGGCTTATTTAGTTTGAAAACAATATTGAATAAAACTGAAACAAATAACTTTTATAGGTTTATGAAGTTTAATTTTAAAAAATGAAAATTATTTCTAAAAGAAATTTTTCATAAGAGTTTTCTTTTGTAAGAGAGATAATTTTTTTAATACAATCAGTGCAATTAATTTTAAAATATTTTGAAAACAAATTTAATATTAATTCAAATTCAATCTTGTCTTCATTTTGTTATTAAAAATTCTGTCATTATAAATGTTTTTTTAAATTTGTATTTTTGAAAATTATGTTGTATGTTTTTTAAAAACAAATGAAAATTAAATTTTCAAAATATATACCAAAAAAATTTTAATTAGTTAAAAACTCTATTGTTATCTCATTTTTTAAAAAAAAATAGTGTCTTAATTTTAAAAATTCAAATAAAAAGTATTTGCTTACTGCATGCATTTCCTAGCGCAACTTTTCAGTCAGATTATTTAATGCACTTGCTATTTCATAAGCAACATAAGAGAGAATATATTTTCTTTAGAGGGTTTATTTTATGTATTTTCTCTGTGTGGTACTATTTATTATTTCTAGACACCATTTGCACTAGAGCCATATAAAAGATCTCATAAAGTTTTGAGATTTTATCTTTCTCATTATTTTCTCTATAAATACCTTTTATTGATACATTTTATTTTATTTTAGTATTTTTATAATTAGATATTTTGCTGTAATGTTCCTATGCATTTATCTTGTTATGAATAAAATCCATTTTGATACTTAAAATTTTTTGAATAAAGGAATTATTTTTTGTGCCAGTTTTGACTCTCTAAATTAAAAATTATTAATTAAGATATTAATGGTGAATTGTTTTATTTCAGATATTATGTTTTAAAATAATACATTTAATCGAAAATTCGAAATGTTTAATGTTGATGTAACATTGCTTAAATGTTTAATTATACGCTAACTATTAAAATTCTGGCAACAAAAAATTAAAATAATTAGTATTCTCTCAGCTGCGGTGTACACAAGGGGGATGTGGGGGTTCACCCCACCCCACAGATCAACAAATTATAATTTTTTTTTACAATGGAGATTACCCCTTGATGCTTTCTTATACTTGTCTTATAGAATGTAACCCCCCTTTAAGAAAGGTCTGTGCACACCAGTACTCAGATAGGTATTAAGATTTACTGTGTGACTACCAAACAGGGAAGTAGCTACCGCCGTATCAATAATACGGACCCCCAAGCTACAGGAGCCCCAACTCATGTAAGCAAAAAGTCGTACAATGTTATCATTAGTCTTATTAACATAGTTCCTTTTTATTCTTAAAAAAACGTCTATCACTGGTTTCAAACGATTAAAATTTTTTCATGTGAACTTTACATTTTTGTTCCCACAATAAGAAATCCAGATGTCGTTTTACTCAAAATATTCAGAAAACAAGGAGATGTATAGACTCGGAAAGGCGACTGAAAAATTCCTATTTAAAGTCCTCGTCAAAAAGATCCGTTGAAGTAAAATGCAGATAACGTTTAGAATGGAAAAGAATGTTGGTTGCTTGTAAATGACAAGATCCCTTCGTCTGTTGATTGATTTACTGTAGATAAAAAAGCAACAGGAAGACTTAGCACATATTCAGAAGTTTGTCTACAGTGCAATGAAAGTGAATAATAGATTTTGTTTATCTTGGCTCTTTTTTTATTTGTATAACTTCCAAAAAACCGAGTGTGCATTCATGGTCAAAAAGAGTTCGAAAGCTGTCTTTCCTTCTGAAAAAAGGTAGGGCTAGGGGCTTTGTCACTCTCCCAGTTGCCTTTTAATTTCCCATATAATAGCTAGCCCATGGTGCGGAATTATTTGACCAAAATACAATGCTTTCTAAAACGAGTCATTCTAACAGCCTGCTGATATATGAGAGGTTTAAATACTGCTTTTCATTTCACTCTGTTAAATCCATTTCTTTCGTTGTGATTATTTCAGCGGGGTCCTGGGGTCCGGACCCTCCTCCCAAAGTCCTTGATTTTTTTTCCGATTCATTATAATTCTAAGTATATAGTACGTAAAATTTAATTAATTACTTGCTATTAATGATTAATTTTATTAATTAATGCTAATTATTTATTCAAAAACTAGTTTTTTTCTGTGTTTTGTTCCCGAAAATCGACAAAATCAAACGGAGTAGGATACAAGAATGGTGAACTTTCGACCCCGGACACCCCCTTGAAAAATTCCTGTGTGTGCCACTGGTTCAAGCTATGATCGAAAATAGAGTATACCCTAGTGGCGCTTTAAAACGAAAAATTAAAAAACACAAAGAAAACGCTTTTAAGAAAAATATTATCTTTTTTTCAACAATCAACAAGTACGACTTATTTGAATTGTAAAGGTAAGATTTTTTTTTTCATTATTTGCTAACACTGTATATAATAGAGTTTATTATTTATCTGACTTTATAGTCTTACACGGTTGAAACGTCTCATGAAACGCCGTGTAAAAACACACGCAAATTAGATACCATATTTGTAAGGTAAAAAAGGAGTTATATTCCAAGTTCTTTCAAGCCATGTTTATGAAATAAAGAACGTATTTTACAAATTGCATACATTTATCATGAATCTTAAATTTATACCTGTTTCAGTAATTAAAATAAAATCAAGAGCGTATACATATTGTTTCAGCATAGGATAAGATATGATAATATTTGAAATAATAAATTATTCGCCTCTACTTGTGTATATAAAGCATTTGTTAGTACGAGATAAGTAGAAATTGCTATCTTCAGTTTCAAGACCTATCATACTTGCAATGCTAAAATCCAATAAAGGTTCTTAATTTATAATAGCCTTTTGAGAAATATATTGTGGTTTTCATTTTTCTTTAATCAGAGAAACATTTTTTTATTTATATAGCTGTTTTGGTTTTTTTCCCCCAAACTTTTTTTTATACAACTTGAAAAGTAACATGTTAAAAAAAATTAGAGCCTTGCAGGTATTAGTTATAGTTTTATGTTTTTTCAAACTATAAAATAACTTTTTTGAAAATGTGTTAAAAAATGTGTTTTCTATTCCATTTTGCCTTTTTTTTTTGTTCAAGGTAGAACCTTGAAACTTTTGTGGATACTTCCCTTTAAAAATTAGCATATGGAAAAGGTGATGTAACAGTATAGAAGTTAGTTGATAGAATTAGGTCTGAAAGCTCTAGTTATTTTTTTTCAATGTTAAAGTTTATATTTTTAAATTTTTCGCGTTTTTTTCAGGTTAAGATATAAAAATAATTATTGAGAAATCCAACAAGGAAAAACCGATTTTGAATTACATACTAACTTTTGTTCCTAATAATTTAAAAAAAATCACTTAAAATAAATAAATTTAGGAATTGAGTACTTTATAAAGGATTTAAAAACTACATTATGTTTTTAAAATAATGGTTTGACAAACTGACTTCTTATTTTGAGAATCAATTTAATATTATAATCTGAAAATAAACCATAAATTACTTTCAATATTACTGCCTCCAAAAAGTTTGTTGAAAAAGAGTTCTGTGTAGCTTTTAGACAATATAGTGTAATTTGTAATATTTTTATATATTGTAATATATAAAGTAATGTAATATATATATATGTAAGAATTGTAAAATATGTAAGAAAGTATATATAATATGTAAGAATATTCATTAATGAATAAGAGCATTTATTGATGTCTTTCAAATGGTTTTATTTTAACAATAGATGTAAAAAAAAGTATCGCTAACATAGAGCGACTGGCCCGTACAGCCTCCTTCCAATCGCTCCCTTTTCATTCTCCCGCGTAAACAATATTACACACCTTATAATTTAAATAGCGCCATCTAGTGGCCTACATGAATCCTAACATACCCCCTCTATCAAGAATAACTTCTTGATGTAGAGGAAGTTTGCAAAGTTTATGCACGGAGGAAAAAGACTTACTCAAAAATGAGTACGTAGATGCACTCAATTTGAAATGACTATATGATTGCATCAGATTTGACCGCATGCCTTGATTGAATTTGATTCCTTACATGAACTCAACCCCCCAAATGCTAATTAATGCTTTCGGACAAATTAAAAAAGATATTCAGGATTGCAGAAACTCTTTTAATATATCGGCTACATATTTTGATAATTGGGGCTCAACAACAAATTTAATTTTCTTAAATCTTCCGAACTATATTTGGTATCTACCACGCTACACGCGGAGGAACACATATTAAAATGAGTACTTGATTCTTTGCTGTTATATTTTACTTAACTGATTTTCTCTTATTTGTAAAATTTAAAAGTACATGATTTGTGTTTAATATAAGATAAGTTTAATATGTTGGTAAAATTATCAATTACACTCTCTGTATGGCTGAATGCCAATTTCGCGATATGGTAAATGTTTACATTATTTGCGCGTATTATTTACAAAGCAATTTACTTAATTCGTAAGTCATATTGTTTGATTTTGTCAAGTCAAAACTAAATTAATTTGCAAGCAACATTCTGAAGAAACTCACCCTGGGTTTCAGTATAGAATAGGGGAGAGGGGGGTCCTTGGCGAAGTTAATTTTTCAGCAACCGGAATTAGCGCCAAGCAACTTAATTTAGCGATAGGTGTTAATAGAAATCACAGTGAAATTTTACAATGCAAATAAAGAAAAATAAATGAGAAATAAAAAAATATTTATTAAGTTATCAGCAATGCATTTAAATTAAGTTGCTTGGCGATTGATTCCGGATCCAAAGGACCCCTCTACACGTTAACCCAAAAGTGAAAAGCTTTATTTATGTCATGACACATAGGCAACTACTAAAACCCCATTTTAAATTCTGCTTTGAAAGGTGGCCAACTATTGACCATTATGTTACCTAAATAAAACTATTGTTTTGCAGTAAAATGTGCTTGTATGAATTGTAGCATTAACATGTTTCAGTATGCAATATGGTTTTACCAATTTACTGAACATGGTATTAAGCTATTATCAATTAGCCCTGTTAGTAGAAGGTGCCTTGAATGTAGTTTCTTGAAAAATTTTTAAGTACTTTTTTAGCTTATTAATTAAGTTATGGAATTCATGAGTGACCAATTCATGAATTGGTCTTTTAAATAGACCTTTAACAGTTTTAAGAGTTACTACTCTTACCACACCATCCTTACCTGGATGCGTTTCAATTAGTTTACCTGAAGGCCAGGTTGCTGGAGGAAAATTATCCTCCTTCATAATTACAATTTCTCCAACCTTAAAATTATTGTTAGGAGCTTTCCATTTAGTTCTGTTTGTAAATTACTCAAATAATCAATTTTCCACTTTCTCCAAAAACCTAACTTCATTTTTTGGACGATATCCCAACGGTTGCGAAGAGAAAGTTCATCATCTTTGGTATGCTCAGGGGAAGAGGTAATAACCTCACCTATGAGAAAATGAGTTAAAATATTTAAACTGGCTGGATCATTGTCACAATCCAAAGGGACTAGAGGTCTTGAGTTCAGAATTGCCTCTACTTGTGTTAAGAAAGGGCTGAACTCCTCATAAGTTAAATTTGTGTTTCCAATTACCCTTTTTAAATGGTTCTTAATACTCGTAACTCCTGTTTCTCATAATCCTCCAAAATGAAGACTCACTGGAGGGCTAAAAAAGGCCACTCTATATTCACTTGAGATAGAAAATAGTGATGCAACGCTATTTTAACTTCTTCAATTTCTAAATTGTGAACCCAGTTTCCTAATTTCACGTCGCATCATAACCATAGTTAAAATAAACAAGAATCCATAAATTAACAGTAAAATAAACAAAAATCAATAATTTAACAGAACGAACTTTTAGCGTTTAAGATAAATTTATTTTAAACACACGCATAGAGAAATTTACTTTTACAACAAGAAGATCAAAAATAATTAAACTTAGCTTGAGAGGGAGAGGGTGCTGGGGGATGGACATGGTTGACGCCCGAAATCTCGGAGTACGGTTCTTCTGTAGCTCTGGGATCGGCTCTCTGTCTAAATTCGGGTGCGTGCCCTTTTTATTCAGCACCTCGTCACCCAAAAATCCTAGAGCTGGACTATTTGTCTTGTCCAGTATAATTTCTCTGATTGGTCCCGAGGCCGGCGTAGTGTTACAACACCTCAAAACTTATGGGTTTAGTGAACTTTTTAACGCGGGAACTTTTTTTTTGACACACCCCACCAAAAAGAATTTCACCACATCCGGTCAAGGGGGGGGGGACACGTATGAAAATTCCAAGCCGTTTCAGGGGCGAATTCTAAAACAGGAACAAATCTGGCCTCCCATCACTCCTCCCACAGGATCACCGAATTTTCTTCTCATCGTGGAGAAATGTCAGACTTTTGGATGTGTTGCCTCCCCAGATCACCGAATTTTTTTTCTCAGTATCGATACATCAACTATTTTTGCTAATCGGAACCCACAGGATCACCGAATTTCTTTTCATCGTGTAGAAATGTCAGACTTTTTGATGTGTTGCCCCACCAGATCACCGAACTTTCTTCTCAGTATCGATACATCAACTATTTTTGCTAATCGGAATCCACAGGATCACCGAACTTTCTTCTCATTATGGAACATTAACTTTTTTTTACTAGTTATGTTTTCTCCATGATAGACGCATTTACAAAGTACATTCATATTGTTCTACTTCCTGATATTAAGTCCAGCATGATTTCTAAGGCTTTCTTTGATAATTATATTGTGCACAGGGGCTGCCCCCACAAATTAGTTGTTGATAATGCTACGTACTTTAAAGGTTCTGAATTTTTGGAATTTTGCAGAGTTATGGGTATTCAAAAAAGACATATATCAAATTATTCAGCTCACGTCAATGGGAGAGTAGAGAAACAGAATCAATCACTAGCCAATATCCTTGCATCAATTACGCAAAATACAAACGATTGGGACGAACAACTTCCACACACAATGTTAGCATTAAACTCCGCGATTCATGTGGCTACATACACGTCGCCCTTTTCTTAGAACATGGCAGAGATATTCGATTGTCTTACACTTACCAGAAAAACTCTGACACACCACAAAATAAGTACGAATATGTTGAGAAACTTTTACCCTCTTTAGAACAAATTTTTCAGAAAGTTTTGCAAAATCTAAAAGAACACGAGGCATCGCACATTAATCTAAGTACGAGGACGATAAAGCCACATCATTATGATTACAAAATCGGGTCTTTGTGTTTCATTAAGACGCCTAATATTAAATCTAATTTATCTCCAAAGCTTAGACCTAAGTTCGAAGGTCCCTACAGAGTAGTAGAGCGTTTTTCTAACGTCAATTATAGAGTTCAACATGTTGAACAATTGAGGAAGAGATTTAACACACATGTCAATCGGAGGATTCCCTTTATTAAGAGATTCTCATATTTGCACTTAAACAATTTAGACAACTCACTACCAGGCGATACGGAGGTTAAAAGTATTGTTTCAAGTCCGTGGTATAATTTAAGGACTCGTGCAAGCAATTTGGTTAATTAGTTTTATTAGGTGCTTGTTTCATAGCACTCTAATAAATACTCAAGTGTTGAGTTTTCATTTAATTCAAACTTTAGACTTTATCAATATCTACTGAAATTTTATTCTGCGTGTTCGTTCAACACCGGCGGCAAAGCTATATCTACACGTTGTACACACAGAAATGCAACGTTTTCAGTATTTTATACAGTTATGTTGCAGTTAAGCCTAATATAATCGATACGACTACACAAGTAAAAATATAAAAACAGAAATATAAATTATGAAGATCATTTTAAAAACTAACAGAAATTAAATGCATTTATATAAAATAAGTTTAACAATTATTATTTAAGTTTAACATTTATTTGAACAGAATTAATTTGCTATCTTGCCCATACCACGTTTCGCGGATTCGAAAAACAGTTGACAGGTGCAGCCATCTAGCGAGAGAAAATCTCTACAAAAACTGTCCTTTACATTACTCCCTTGCCAGTAACAAAGTTACGATACAAGAAAAAAATATATGGCAGGGACAGTTTCAGACTTATTGAACAGATTATAATTTCATTTTTTTTTACAAGTTAAACTTATACAAACCGCTTTTAACACAATCATTACTAATCATTACATTACACGACACAAAATTACTACTACAGGATTGCTACAGAAGTCTTAGTGCACAAAATATGCTACAAGTTTAAAAATATTTAAACACGGCTACCTTCCTGTTTCATGAAAAATACATGGAAAAATACAACTAAAATGTTCAGCAATTCTTTAAATGTATATTTATACTGAACAACAATCAAATTTAAACAAAAAGTAAAAAAAAAAAAAAAAAAAAAAGTACATATAAGATATTCAATAACTCAAAAAAGAATAAACTACAGAATGCTTTTGCAAATACACAAAACTCAGTCAATATTTGAACGTGGGAAACTAAGAAGTACATAAATATTTTGCGAAAAAAAATCATTCATATTCCAATGAAAGTTAATATGCCATTAAAAAAACATTTCCAGTTACTCTGCAATGACAACACCTTAATTTTTTGGACTATTATGAAACATATCAAATCCAACAGTGTTAAAAAAATCAATTTTCATATTTACATACACAATGGGTAATTTTATAATATATAACATATAGAAAACTTCCTATTTACAAGAAAGAATATCAGAAAACTTTAGTTTCAATTCACCACATAATTATAACTCATTTAATCACTAATACAATCCATTTACCACAATTGAGCATTTTTATGCAAAACAATATCTATTTATACACATTTTATTTGATGCTAACCATATTTATTTATACACATAGAATTTGATGCCAACACATATCTATTTATAAACATAGAATTTGATGCTAACACATATCTATTTATAAACATAGAATTTGATGCTAACACATCTATTTATATTGATATCCTGAAAACTTTATGTTCATTATTAAATACATAATAGATAATTTTGTTAAAATACATACTTTCCAATGAAAAAAAAATACATTCTGTAACACATTTAAGAGATGAGATGCCCACAAATTGTAATACTAGTGAGAGAATTTCTGTCGACAATGTAAAAAACAGTAGTAATGAATAATTATTTGTGACATAAAGTTGAACTTTGTATAACATATATTAATTTGAATGCGAGAATATATATGGAAAATTTTACATTATGCTCTTTAATTTCTTTTTATTTACAAAGCTTTTGTTTGATTTAGATTCTCGCTGTTATGAAATTACACACAATTCTACTTTTGTTTACAACTTACTGATGAGGTTATATCAGGATAGTGGAAGAATAATTATTTAAATTTCACAATACTAGCATAAAAATCATACATGTATATATAACCAATTAAGAGTCAATTTTCAATTCTAAAATCCAGGAATAAACATACATTGTCATTTTATAAGAATATCTACAACATTTAAAGCAGTGTTTACTATAACCTTTTCACTATATGTACATGAATTGTATTACCAAAAGAAATATATTTAATCAATTAGATACATTTTTATAAATGGTGATTTTCAAATTTACTAATTTTTAATAACTGTTTACTAGTAATAAGTGAAAGGAATTTCAAACTTTAACACTTACATACATAATAGTTGCTATTTTGTTTATTCTCTAAATCTTACTGGTTTTTTTATCTTTCTGACACAGCTGGTAGTAGGTTGTTCATCAGGCAATGGGGAAAGTTCTTTCCAATTTGAAATCTCATTTTTTTTCCCAACACTAGTTTGTTCATTTTGATTGTCCACTGCTAACAAATAGGCAGGTTTCAGTCTATCTACAGAGATATTAACTGCTTTATCTTTGATTAAGATTGTGAAATACTTATACTTTTTTTGTACAGTATATGGTCCTTCATATGGTGGTTCTAATGCTTTTTTAACTCTGTCGATACGAATAAACACATGGGAACAGGATTTCAAATTTTATGCACAAAGATATTTTGCTTCCTGTTGCTAGGAGACTTCAGTGGCTTTAGCTCTGCCATGTGTTGCTGTAATTTGGCAACAAAATTCTGTGGATCCATGTTAATAGTAGGGGAATCAAAAAATTCACCAGGTAATTTAATGGAAGTACCATAGACCATCTGTGCAATTGCGTAACTAATGTCAGGTCTTATGGCAGCTCTTAAACCTAACAACACAGTGGGTAATGACTCTGTCCACCTAATATTGTTGTGAGCTTTTATAGCACCTTTCAAGGTCCTATGCAAACGTTCTACTTTCCCATTACATTGAGGGTGGTAAGATGTTGTGTGGGCTACTTTAGCACCACATATTGCAGCTATGCTTCTAAATAGTTCTACCTCAAACTGTCGACCTTGGTCTGTGACTAATTTGGCAGGTACTCCAAACCTGCAAATCCATTTCTCATAAAATACTCTCTCAACTATTTCAGCTGTTATTTCAGGTATAGGAATTGCTTCCATCCAGTAAGAGAATCGGTCAATGCAGGTTAAGCAATACTGCATCCCTTCTGAAGGTGGTAGTTTTCCAATGAGATCTATATGAACTACACTAAACCTTTCATCTGGTTGTTCGAATTCTCCTAATTTAGATTTTGTATGTCTGCTGACTTTACATTTTTGGCATCTAATGCAAGCTTTTGCCCATTCTCTTACTTGCTTTTTAATATCTGACCAGACATATTTTTCAGTCATCAGTTTTACTGTAGATTTAATACCAGGGAGAGCTAAGCCATGAATTAGTTGGAATATTTGAAACCTAAATTTCTGTGGAATGTAAGGCCTAATTTTTTGCGTTGAGGTGTCACACCAAAGTTTTTTCCTAGATGGCAATGTCGAAGGTTTAAATTTTAGAGAATTGTTAAGCAATAATTGTTGCAACTCTTCGTCAGTAGTTTGCTCTTCTGCAATTGCCTCAAAGTTGATTTCAGAAATTGAATCAATTCTGGATAAGGCATCTGCAACAACATTATCTTTACCCAATACATGTTGAATGTTACAACTAAATTCTGAAATGTATTGAAGTTGTCGTTGTTGTCTTGGTGATGCTTTTTCATTTTTTTTTTTGCTTAAATGCAAATTCAGAGGCTTGTGGTCAGTATATATAACAAAATCATTCCCTTCCAGCAGGTGTTTGAAATGTTTCACTGAAAGGTATATTCCCGATAGTTCTCAGTCATAGGTACTATACCTTGTTTGTGCTTCATTTAGCTTCTTTGAGTAAAACGCTATTGGTTTCCAACCCTCGTTTTCTAACTGCTGGAGTACTGCGCCCACAGCAAAATCTGATGCATCTGTGCAAAGTGATAGGGGTAGTCCAGATCTTGGAAAGGATAAAAGAGCAGCTTCGGCAAGGTCAGTTTTGCATTTTTCGAAGCTTCTCCTGGTGTCATCAGTCCAATGCACTTTTTCTGCGGTATTTCTTCTTCGCTCCTTTCAACAGTTCATGTAGAGGTGCTTGAGTCTTAGAAGCATCCTTTAGGTATCTTCGGTAAAAATTTATCATGCCCAGAAACGTCCACAGGTCATAAATAGTTTCTGGTAGTTTGTAGTTTATAATAGCTTGAACTTTTTCTGGCAATGGCCGAGAACCTTCTGCTGTGATCAGAAATCCCAAATATATTCAACTTGGGCAGCTCCCATCACTGATTTGGAAACATTTATTCGAAGTCCATATATTGCTGGAATCTTTCAAATACCATTTTTAGGTGTTCACTGTGTTCCTCTTCCGTAGATGAGGCAATAAGTACATCATCAAGATACGGGAAAACAAAGTCGAGTCCATACAGTACTTCAGTAATGAAACGTTGGAAGGTTGAAGGAGCATTCCTCAGTCCAAAACTCATAGTATTGAACTCGTACAAGCCAATTGGGTTGTGATGGCAGTTTTTTCTTTGTCTTCCTCAGCAATAGGTATCTGATAATAAGCCTTTACACGATCTATCTTTGAAAATATTTTTTTTATCCTTCAGGATGTGATTAAAGTCATCAATTCTAGGAATTGGATATCGATCTGGTATTGTCTGTGCGTTGAGTCGCCTGTAATCGCCACATGGTCTTAATGTGCCATCCTTCTTATTAACCAAGTGCAATGAACTTGCCCATTGAGATTTTGAGGGTCTAATAATGTCGTTTCCAGCATAAACTGGAACTCCTGCTTCGACAGCTTCAACTTATCAGGGGGTAGTTGTCTTGCCTTCGAATAAACCGGTTGGCCAGTTGTTAGGATGTGGTGCTTTACTCCATGTTTAACAACTCTGTTAACCAAGTTTGGCTTGGTTAAATCAGGATACGACTTAAGCAGGAAACTTGGAGGCTCTATTGACTGTGCTGAGATCATTATTTTCTTGGATGGTAGCAACTTCTCCTTTAATTGAAAGATTTGTTACTCCATCGATTAATTTCCTGTTGTGCAGATCTATCAGCAACTGGAATTTTTGAAGGAAATCAGCACCTATGATTCCTCGCTTAACTTTGGCAATAATAAACGGCCACTGAAATGAGCGTCTTAGGCCTAGATCCAGCGTGAGAATTTTTAGATCATATGTTGGAATTTCAGTGCCATTAGCAGCATACAGTTTATATTGGGAGGCTTGGCACTCACCTTTCTTTTTTTGTCCAAGGGAGGATCGAGACGTCTGCTCCGCTATCCACAAGGAATTGACATCCGGTTTCTCTGTCCTTGACAAATAATCGTTGTAGCTTCAAAGAGGCAAGTTGTTCTTCCAGACTTACTAATTTAGACAGGAGTTTATCCACTCTTAAGGAATCTTTCTGAACCACTGCAGCATCAATTGTTCTTGGCGCCATTTCCACGATCTTGTTAGCCAATGCGCTATTTTGTCATTTTCCAGTTAACAATCAATAAATCCAGGGTCACCAGTTATTAGGTGCTTGTTTCATAGCACTCTAATAAATACTCAAGTGTTGAGTTTTCATTTAATTCAAACTTTAGACTTTATCAATATCTACTGGAATTTTATTCTGCGTGTTCGTTCAACACCGGCGTCAAAGCTATATCTACACGTTGTACACAGAAATGCCACGTTTTCAGTATTTTATACAGTTATGTTGCAGTTAAGCATAATATAATCGATACGACTACACAAGTAAAAATATAAATCAGAAATATAAATTATGAAGATCATTTAAAAAATTAACAGAAATTAAATGCATTTATATAAAATAAGTTTAACAATTATTATTTAAGTTTAACATTTATTTGAACAGAATTAATTTGCTATCTTGCCCATACCACGTTTCGCGGATTTGAAAAACAGTTGACAGGTGCAGCCATCTAGCGAGAGAAAATCTCTACAAAAACTGTCCTTTACAGTTTAATTCTTATTGCGCTAAATTGTTTTTTTTTGGAGAGCGAGAGTTTTGTTTGTTTGTTTACATTATTGAGAGAGAGAGAGAGAGATGTTCCGTTACTGAGAGAGAGTCCACACCTATAGAAACGGTACCCTGTATTCATTGTTTACCTTTGACAATGTAAAATTTTTTCTGTTGCTTGTGATAAGATGGAGATTTACTTTTGCTATGTAAAATATGTATACACGTCAATTTTTAATTTTATATTTTTAAGATATAATAAATGTTGTTTGCAACAGAAATCAAATTTTGTCGTCTTTTGGACACCTGTCAAGAAATTTGAGATGTTGTTAATGTTTGCATAATAGGCATTTTCATTAATCAAGTAATTTTTGTTGTTGTGGTTGTTACCTATTTATTTACATGTTATCCATTGTCTCCTGCTGGAATATTTTTAGTTCATGTTTATTTGAGTGTGTTATTATTAATGTACTTTTCTTGTTAATTCTTTTAGTTTGCATAAATTTTCTTTTTTTTTTTAATGAAGGTATTTTGTAAAATGCATTTTTAGTGAAACGTTGATGATAGTTAATTAATTTTGAGTTGCTGTTTATTTACTGAAAAATGATATCTTTGGAACTTGTGCTTGTATATGGATGTTGATAGAGATGGTTGTTTAATATTTTTTTTTAATTATTTCGATACTTTAATCTGTTCTACTTATGTTAATTTTGTTTTGTCATTTAATTGCTAATTTTTTTTTTATCTAAACTTGTATAATCTGTCGGTTAGGCGTTTCAATTCTATTTTGGTTTGTGTTTTTGCTATCGATTTGGAATTTTTTTTAAAGTTCTCGAGTTAAATTATTGTTTAGGTAGGGGAGAGTATAGTCAATAATTTTGTCTCGCTTGTGTACTAATTTGTAATATGTATTGAATGTTTTGTTTAGGGTTGTTGTATTATGCCTGTTGGTTTAGATTAAATTTTTTTTATATATAGCAGCGTTTGGTTAGATTGTTGAGTTGAGTACTGATATTAATTGAGTATTTTTTTTTAGTTTTTTGGATTTTAATTGTAGTTTTGGTTTGTAATTTGGAAATAGGTATATGCTCAGATAATGGAATTATTAAATTAGAGATTTTGTGTACGCGTAGTTAGGTTAGCTTTGAATTATTTGGTATTGGTGAAAAGAAATTTTGATACAGAGGCTAATTAGGATTGTTTCAGTTTGTAGACATTGAATTTCGATTTAATTTTTTTTTGGTGGTGTAAAAATGTTGAAATGATTATGTGATAAATTTGAATTAATAATTGGAAGAATATAGATATTTCGGAGTTAATGATTTTTGGTATATTTGAAAAAGTTGTTTGAATGAGATAGATTATTTTGAGTTAATGATTATGTGGTATATTTGAGAAAGTTGTTTGAAGGACAGAGATAATGTTGAATTAATGATTATGTGGTATATTTGAGAAAGTTGTTTGATGGAGAAGGAAAAATTTGAGTTAAGAATTATGTGAGGTATTTGAGTAAATAATTTGAAGGACATAGCTAATTTTGAGTTAATGGTATTGTGGAAAATTTGATTAGTTATTTGAAGGTCACCGATAAGTCTGAGTTAGTGCTATTGAAGTATAGAATATAGATGATTTTGAGTTAACGGTATTGTGGAAAATTGAGGATGTTTTTTAGAGGAATAGAGAATCATTTTGATAAGTTTGTGAATTACTTTAAATCAATACGTTGAATTAATTGGAACGTTCAGAAGTGATGTTGACTAGTTAAGTGATTTTTTTTTGTAGGGAATTGTTGAATTATGTGAAGAAGTTGCTAAATTTTTTTGGGTTTAATTTACTTTACTCCAAATGTGTTTGCACTCAGGTCATAGGTTGCATTAACAGTTTTATGTTTACAATTTTTTTTCTTACATTTTCAACTGCATTTGGGATATCTGGAATTCATTTCTCAATATGGAAATTCGCATCTATTAAATGTAGAATTTTTTTTCTTTCTCTAAACTTTTTTTATGTATTAATCAAATAGTTCAATTCTTTAAATTCGGATTTGCATCGTTTTTTGTTTCAATTGTACATTCTGTTTCTTGTGTTGGAGGTTGCGGGCATGCAGCATATAGTTTACACAGGGAATGGCATGTGCACTTTTTCAGCCTTTATAAACACTGGGGGTGCATCCTGGTGATGGCACCAAATAATGTAACGCTATTTTAACTTTTTCAATTTCTAAATTGTGAACCCAGTTTCCTAATTTCACGTCGCATCATAACCATAGTTAAAATAAACAAGAATCCATAAATTAACAGTAAAATAAACAAAAATCAATAATTTAACAGAACGAACTTTTAGCGTTTAAGATAAATTTATTTTAAGCACACGCATAGAGAAATTTACTTTTACAACAAGAAGATCAAAAATAATTAAACTTAGCTTGAGAGGGAGAGGGTGCTGGGGGATGGACATGGTTGACGCCCGAAATCTCGGAGTACGGTTCTTCTGTAGCTCTGGGATCGGCTCTCTGTCTAAATTCGGGTGCGTGCCCTTTTTATTCAGCACCTCGTCACCCAAAAATCCTAGAGCTGGACTATTTGTCTTGTCCAGTATAATTTCTCTGATTGGTCCCGAGGACGGCGTAGTGTTACACCACCTCAAAACTTATGGGTTTAGTGAACTTTTTAACGCGGGAACTTTTTTTTTTTGACACACCCCACCAAAAAGAATTTCACCACATCCGGTCAAGGGGGGGGAGGACACGTATGAAAATTCTAAGCCGTTTCAGGGGCGAATTCTAAAACAGGAACAAATCTGCCCCCCCCCCATCAATAGAAAAGGGTTCATTTCCATTAAGTTATGATACAAAGTTAAATATTTCTAACAATTTTCTCCTGGCACCAACAAAAGTGGTACCATTATCACAATAAATGTGCTTAGGTTCTCCTCTTCTAGCACAAAAGCGTTTCAAGGAGGCAATAAAAGCCTCAGAAGTTAGATCACTCACTAGTTCTAAATGTAGAGCTTTGGTAGCAAAACATGCAAAAAGAGCTATATATCCCTTAGTAGTCTTTGCTCCTCTACCTCTATATTTTAAAATATTGATGGGGCCAGCATAATCTATGCCACAAACAGAAAATGGCATACTGGAAATTACCCTATGAGTTGGCAGATCACCCATCAATTGCTTGTGTGGTTGCACTTGCTTTATACCTACAACATACTATATATTTATGAATACATTTTTTACAATATTTTTTAAACCAATAATCTAATAAGTCTGCTTAATTTCTAAGATAAAACCACTTGGAAATCAGTCCATGCATAGAAGTGAACATCATACTCCTTCAAGGTGTTCTTGCAGGTTGCATATCATGCAAATAACACTGCACCGTTGAGCTCCAATTTTGGAATTGATGCAGGCTTTAGAGGTGCCACCCTCGATTTAGCCACCAAAAGAGTCACCTTGGGACTACCATCGGCTTGCAGCTTAACAGCATAGATGACCGATGCATAGGCCAACTCAGACGCATCACAAAAACCATGCAAAATTATTTTTTGACTAGCAGTGTGGATCCACCTGGAAATGTGGATTGAACAAACTTCTTCAAACTCCTTCTGGAATGTTTTCCATTTCGTTGCAAGCGCTTCTGGAAGAGGACTGTCCCAATCTAATTTCAACAGCCATAACTGTTGATAAAAAATCTTAATAGACACGGTACAGGAAGTCAGGAAACCAAGAGGATCGAACAATCTTGCCGATTGCGACAGGAAAGAACGCTTAGTAATATTGTCCGGAAAATTTATTTTTAAATTGAAAATGAAGGTATCCTTCATAGAATTCCAGGTAAGTCCTAGGGCCTTGGAGCATTCATAAGAGTGGATTTCCAAATTAGAACTATTTCTTACCCAGTTTGAGGAAATACGGGAAAGTACTTCAGATGAATTGGCCACTTCCTTAAGTGGAATCCTCTTGCTTCTAGTATGTTAGAAAGTGTTTTTATCGAGGAGATTGCTTCCTCGCTCGAAGGGGCTCCTGCCATTAAGTCATCGATGTACACTGCTGGCCACCGCAAATGCAACACCAAGAAAGAAAGAGATAGCACAACAAACTTTATTTTGTAGATAACATGTTGACCAAGTACCAAATGATTAAATTTATAGACTTCTGTGAAATGTGGTTCCTGGCAGAATCAGTAGCCAGAGAAGCCGCCATTGTTGGAGATCATCGCTGCCACACGCCTCGGCATTGATTCAAAGAGACTTTGGATGTGTTCTTGGGGAACAGCAGACCAGGCCGCTTCCACACGTTGCCAAAGTTGATCTGGTGGGGCAGCTGGGGGTGAAATCTGGGTCAATCGTTGAGCAACCATGGATCACATGCTTTCTATCGGCGAAAGATCCGGAGAGCGAGCCGGTTAGGGAAGCAATTCAATCTGGTGATTGACGAAGAACATTTGGACAGTGCGTGCCACGTGTGGTCGTGTATTATCCTGTTGAAATATGGCTGTGGCCAAGCCCTGAAGGTAATGAAAGACAACTGGCTCCAACAGCTCGCAGATGTAGCACTGGCTGTTTAAAGTACCGGCAATGCGTACTAGAGGAGTGCGAGAGTGATATCCAATACCGCCCTACACCAGTGTTTCTCAAAGTGTGGAGCGCGCCCCCTGGAGGGGCACGATAACACTACAAGGGAGGCGCAAGCATATAGAAAATTTAAAGCTTTTTTAAAAAAATAACCGGAAAGAGAAGTTAAACAAAATACTTTCTTCCATAGTAAAAAAATACTACACAACACTTATATAATTTTTTGTTTATCATCTGACGTTTTTCCGTCTTCCAATAGCTATCTTTGATCCCAAAACCAAATTAAAGGGGGAAGCATTTTGTTTAATTTGCTGTATTTCCTCAATGTGAGAGATTTTTTTATTACGTTTTCTTTTTAAACATAAAATGTTACTCGTTAAAAGAAAAAAGGAAACCCAGACCCTGGGAAAAATTCTAAGAAAATAAACAATTCATCACTGTAATTGTTATTGAAATACTGTACATTAGTTGTAGAAAGAAAAGGAAGACATGAGTCACTTTTCAGCCAGGCATAATACATTTGCTGAACATTTGATTGACCTTCAAAATTACTGGCATGGTTAGTTCTACATTAGTTCCGTCCCATCTTTTATGTGTTTGTTTTTCGCTTAGGGAAATTATAAATAATAAAGAATTTTACGATATTTGGAAAATAATTGATTGATTTGAAGGATTATTTGTCCAAGATTTATTTTTATGAGTATTCTCAAACATATAAAGCATAGTGAAAAACGTCATAATCCTTTTTAGAACATTTGTATTTTTTCTCAATACACTTTTAACCCGGGAGCTGTGGCGCGGGGCATCTGTGATCTCTATTGAAGGAAGTTGAAACTGATCAAACAAAAGAAGAACCTGCTGAAGAAATGCATATTATTCATGATTGAGAAACGCGATGAACATGAAACAAAAGGAACATTTTCAAATGCTTCCTAAAGAACTCCATCAACTAAAATATGATGCCATAAGTGTACCACAATGTTCAGTTCGCCTTGTCAAAAAGACACAAGAAAGAAAAATTCAACTTGCAATTTGTTGATCACCAAAGGTGTCGCGAGTTCGAGCCCAGTACCACTAAAGATCCGCCGTGTAGGGGAGAGAGGCACGTTAAATCTGTCGAGAGCTCAAACATCCTCTTGTTGGAGTGGTGTGGTAGTTAAAAGAGGCCAGCTCAAGTATCGTCCTCGTCACTTGCCCATGGTTCAAAATTACGAGGTTCGTCTCCAAAAGCCCTCGTGTAGCTGAACAGTGCGACGTTAATATTCGCTCACTCGATCATGAAAGCTCATTAAAACTACAATATCTTGAACAAAATATGACAGCTTTGCCAGCAAATAATATTTCTGTAATATTAGTGAAAAGTGTCTCTGATTTGCGTCCTTTATTAAGGTCTTGCACTTTTGAATCATTTTAGCTCAGTTTTATTGGATTTTTTCTCAAATCATCAAAGAAAAATTGTATAGTTCTTGAAAGCCGGTAAGTATACTTTCTTTTAATTAAATTATTCACTGGAATTCTGATTTGTATCTCGTGTACAGTAAAAATAATTATAAACAAATGATTAAGATGACTGAGTCACCTCCGCACTACCATTAGCGTTAGTATCGAGTGCGCGCCTGCTCCCGAGTTAAAACATTTTGAAGTCTTCTCGCTTTAAATATTAAAACGTTGCACAATTATTCTTTATCGGAATTTTATATTCATTTTCATTATTTAACAGTTTTAAATGCTAATTCTGTGAGGTTTAAAATTACAGTTCTTTTAAAACTATTTACAATATAAACATTCATCCAAAAAAAATCATTTTACATTTTTGTATACTATGTTGTGGGATATTATATCAAGAATAATGTTTTATTTTTTTTAAAAAATGAGCTCGTGTGAAGAGAGCCGATACTTCAGCCAGTATACGTTTAATATATGAGTACTGAAGAAGGTATTTTATAAATAATTTCTTAATACTAAATTAAGAACAAGTTTAATAATTATTAGTGACTTCCATGGGCTTGTCTTGTAAAGCAAAGTTTTTCAAAGGAAGGTTTAATATCAGAAATTGACACTCTGAACTATTTTTCTATATTTAGCTGAGATCTATATTTTGTCTTCAAAGCAGCCACCGCAGAAAATCCGGTTTAACAAAGGTAGGATGTTGAAAATGGTAATAGTATACGAAGTGCTTTTGTTTTCAGTGCAGAAAATTCATCCACCTCTACCCAAAATTCAAAGAGCGATTTATTGCAAAATTGCCTTTTAATTTTTACTGGATGTGAAATCTATGAAGATTTCTTCTTCGGAAGTTAAGAACCCTTCTGGAGTATCTTGAAATAGATCCCTAATCCCCTCGTAACATTCTACCAAGTTGTCCTCATCAAAAAAATACTTTTTAAAATTCTTTGCCAACATGGCTAAATGATTTTACATGGTTTTAAAAACAACTTTCACATGTTGTTCTTCAGATTTGTAAGTTTTAACACATAACGAGCTGGGGCTTTTTTCCCATAATTTACTTCAGTAGTGGTAAATCCAAAATTTAAGTATTTTTGAGAATATGTCCTTGATTTAATTTTCGGAACCATACTCGTCTGTGTACTTGTTGTTCCTTAATTATCGTCGAATGTTCGCTTACGACTTAAAAATGTATGTATGATTTTGTTTTAATCTAGTGCCGTAAATTCTTAATTACCGTGAATTATAATTAACGTGCAAATTAAAAAATGTGCATTCAAGCTAGATTCGGTAGCTATAGAAATATCGAGTCGAGCAAAATTGACTGGAATTGTACGAGAAAAAGCATTTTTACATGTTTTGCGCAGACGTCCGATATGTTGCCCAGACTTACGCAAACGTACCTGATAATGCCAGATGCGATGGATATGATAGACTAGACTATTTTTCTAATTACATTTGTACTTTGAGAAATGGATGCTGAAGGAAATAAATCTTTAACCCTCTGACTGGATGACCCGCTAATTGAATTTTACTTCGAAAGCGATCTACTTTTCCAAAGCTAGCTTATCCGAAAATGTTCCGATAAATTTTGCGAACTGCTTCAAAAACGAATGGCAGTTTAATGCCTTCCCCTGTTAAAGCCGCAGGAGGTCTTGATTGGTTTTGCAGGGGATGGTTTTATGGCTTTTCGGTCTCTGTGTTCTTCGAAACGGGAGGTTTCTCATTCACAGCTGTGGCCTAAGGCGAGGATTGTGAAATGGACATTTTCTACACTTCACGGCCAACAGAGAGTTCACCCAATTTATTGCAAATATATATTTCATATATTTGGAAAACTTGCTCAATTTCTGATCTAAAAACCAATTAGGTTTTAAGAAATTTTAATTTTCTGAGTTTTGATTTTAAATTCGGTTTCATTTTAAAGCATTTTTGCATTCCTAGATTGAATTAATTAAAAATATTTTTTAACACAATCCAATATTTCGTGTGAAACGGCAATTAACTATAATTTTAGTTTCTAAAATCATTTCTGTTTGCTCATGTTTTTAAGTTTTTTTTTCAGTTTTTCTCACATTTACTTAATTAAGATTGATTTAAAGACCAATATTTTTTTTGACACATAGTTTATATAATTTAAAAGCTCTTTACTTTGTTTTCATTATTTTTTTTTCCTTTTGAAAAATGCCATGACCAAAATGTACGCAGGCTACTGTGATAAATAATACTTGAAAGGGATGGAATATGACTGAAAATGGTAAATCTAAAATGCAGCTTTTTCAGGTAATATTACAATTAGACTACAAAATACAAATGTTGCAGAATGAACTAAATATTTCCCTGATGTACCACAAACTACATTATAATAAATCTATTGTAGTACTACACTGCAGTATTTTAAAGTCATGCAGCAAAAACTTAAACTTGCTTAACTGCCACGATGAGGAACTGAGAAAAAAATAGATATTGTTTACAAACTTGGTGATTTCTGGATTACGTTTGTATAACTACTAATTTCTATATAAATATTTTGCATTTAAAACTCTTGTGAATATATAAGGTTCTGATAAAAGTGAATAATTGATCAAATTAACAGTTGTTATCAATGTTATGTCTTAGAATATTTTGAATTAAAAAAGATATTTCAGTCATATTTATTTCAAGTAGAATTTTCATGTAGAGCATAAGTTGGATAGTAACAGATTGAAAAATTAAAGCTTTACAGGAAATTGAATTTTTTTTATGCCTTTACAAATTTTAAATATGTTTTTCTCAGATTTTTAATTTTGAAGATGAGAGAGTGTTTTATAATCCCTAAGGCGTTTTTCCTGTTCAAGATAGAGTCTTGAAATATCTTGTAAATGTTCCCTTACATATGTTCAATAAAAGTTCATGTGGATTTAGGTCTGAGAGCTCTAGTTATTTTTTAAAAATATCTTAATGTTAATATTTAAAAAAAGTTGGGTTTTTTCCAGGTTTAGCCATAAAAATAATTATTAAAATTCAACAAAGAGATATATTTTAAATTTTATACTTTTTGTTTCCAATAATCTAAGAAATATTAATCACTTACAATAATTAAATATTTTTAATAATGTAACATTTTAGAAAAGTTTTAAAAATTTCAAAACTGTTGAATGTTTTAAAATTGTGAAATAATGGCTTGTCAAACTAACCTATTATTTTCAGAATCAATATAATAGTATAATTTGAATATAAAACAAAAATTAATTTTACTGTGACAAACTGTTTACGACTTCTACTCATATTGTAAAAAGAATGAAAGATAAATATATAACATAGTGGCAGTAAAAAAACACATTCATAATATGTTAAAATCCTGTCCCAATACAAATTTCAATGCATTTTCCAAACTGTAGCTAAAAACAATTATATGTTTATTAGGACAGAAATTATTTATATTTAGATATATTTTTCCTTATTAAGTACATAATGAATAATGGCAAGATAATTTGTAAAATCCTGAAAGATTTTAATGAAGAAAAAAGCCAGACATAATTTTAGATAGTTAGAAATTTAATTATATAATACACAAATATGCATGTTTTAAAAGAAATAAGTTGGCTAAGAAAATGAAATTTACTAAAATTCATCCTTAAATATATATAATTGTAAGAGAAAAGGTTTTATTCAATTTACAATTAGTTACAAAAAACCCTTTATAAAAAATAATTTTAACAGGTATAAATAGCAAAAAATATCAAAGAAGTATGAGAAAGACACATACATGTCGTTTACAGAAATGTCACAGTGTGATATTTTTCGAAACACGGCACTGCACACAGTCCAACATTACAGTCTTTACATTGAAAACGAGTTTTTGATGTTTAACGACTAAATCGTAAATATAAGAAACAACAGTCAAATATCACTAGTGCAGACGGCGCTCGCTGATATTTGAGTGAGAAAATTACAGCAGCATAAAATGCAACCTCGTTTGAATTATATCTAATGTGCATATTTGGAACTGTTTAGCGTACTCGAATTAACTCAAGTGCACACGTCAAGGGTTTATATTGCATTCTAAGTCAACACGGTGGCTACTGACGAGCGACTACGTATAATTTTGAACCGCGGTTAAGTGACGAGGACGATACCTGAGCTGATAACTCTCCTTCCAAACTTCCACATCACACCAACGTGAGGACTTTTGACTTCGTGTTTAACGTGCATCAGCTCCTCTTCAACGCTAAACTTTTGTGATACCAGGGCTCGAACACTGGACACGAGTTCATAACCATGACCATCAGGCTACCGTGGCCGCAAAAGAAAATAGCAAGTTTGAAAGAAATGTAACGGAGAAGTATATTTGAAGAAATAACTTCAAAACTTAACGAAAAACCAAAATATCAAAATTTATTTTAGGAATAATAGTGAATATAACTTCGTACACCTAAAACCACTTTACGCAGTGTATTTTGAAAGTGAACGTTTCCCCTTTTAGAGAAACTTACTATAATTATGTCAAATTCCTTTCATTTTGCTCTAAGGGGATCCCCGAAACAACGTAATTTATTTGAAACACAAAATTACTTATGGTTGAATCTAATACAATTCCCTACAAAATGAATGAAAACCCTTTTTTTATCATATAAATTGTGTTTGAATAGAAGATGGTTAGTTAATAAGAACATTTAAAATGTGTCGGCAATCTATGGACCTGTGGCACGTGGTACAATTCTTAGTGGCACTCAGCACTACTCTACAAATTTGTCAATTCTTGAGTGGATGGAAGTTGATAATAGACCTTATTTGACAAACATCTTCTGAGTTATGGACATTTATGGAACTACAAAATAATCTGAAAGATAATTCTAAGGATAAATTTACAGCTATTTTGTAAATAATTGAGTGTTATTGCTAGGGGATTTAATTGTTGAAAAAAGAAAATTGCATGTACTCTGCTTTCCACTTATGATTCGGCATATCAAAGTAAAAAATCTTTCCTAATATGAAAAATATTTCGACTCCGCAATGAAATTGTTTAACAACTGAATGCTCAGAATCGTGTCATGCATTATACCCCTGGTTTTGCGATATGAAAGAAGAGTCGTGAAAGAGTTAATTCGCATTACAATTTTTATTTAACTGTAATGAAGGGAATCATTTATATTTCACTTTGTGTATTTCTTATTTAAGTAAATATGTTGGAAACATTCATTTTTTAATTTTTTTTATTTTTGTTGAAGAAATAGTAACATTTTATATTGTTTATTTTTATGTTAATAAATGTATTTTATTGATCCATAACTAATATAAAATATTAAACTGTAAATTTAAATTATTTACCTCTATTCTTTAAATCTGCAAATATTACCGTAAGAATCGAAGGATTTCAAAAATTTCCTACTATGTGGCACGCTGAATGATACTGACAGATTGGTTTGGCACGTCTTAGCTACACAATTGCCGCCCCTGATTTAAAATGTTGGGTAAGATAACCATTATATTTTTAAAATTTTATAAATATACAAAAGGAGAGTATTTTGTCAATACATGTTTTAAAAGGAGTTCCTTACTGAGAGAGAAAGCAACAAATGGGAGTTCATTACCTGCCAAAACTGCAGAGGCCTGGTTGTTTACTCCACAAGCTCCTACCTTATGCTTAGGCGCAGTTTAGCCAAAATTGGCTCTTGCGCCAATAACCCCCAAATTCACTCACTCACCCTACCTTATGCTTACTCTGCCCTACTCAGTAAAAATGCTGTCTTCTGCTCGTCAAGATCAGGGAATTGCAGATATTGTTTTCCATATATTTTAAATATTAGTTTTCTAACTTCTACATCAGCCTTTTAATAGTCTACACTCCTGCAAAGAAGTCTGAATTCAAAACTATAAAAACATATTATTCCCAACAATGTCATTTATACCTTTATTTTTTATAATCTATGAATTCGTTAAACTATTAATTTGTTATCGCGACTATTTAATATTAAATGCGAAAAAAAAACGAATAAGTTTCAAACTGAAACTTAAATTGAATTTTTCAAAAATTGTCATCGATATTCTCATAACTTTTACATATTGTCATTTTAGCATATCACACATCTATCTTCTATGCAAAAATCTATTATAAGTTCATCAAATGTTTCAGCATATTTTTACTCATAACATGCAGTTTTCAACCACATTTTGAGGCCGCGGTAGCCTAATGGTCAAAGTAACGGACTCGTAGCTGACGTGTCATGAGTTCGACCCCAGCACCACTGAAGATCCGCCGTGTAAGGGAGCGATGCTCAAGCGTCATCCTCGTCATTTGACCATGGTTTAAAATTACGAGGTCCGTCGCCAAGTGAGTGAATATTAACGTCGCACTGTTCAGCTACACGAGGGCTTTTAGTGATGGACCTCGTAATTTTGAAAAATGGTCAAATGACAAGGGCGACACCTGAGCTGGCACCCCCTCTCCTAACTACCACACCACACCAACGAGAGGACATTTCAGCTCTAGATAGATTTAACGTACATCGCTGCCCTACACGGCGGGTCTTTTGTGGCACTGGCCTCGAACTCGAGACATGCCAACCATGATTCGATACCTTGACCACCTGATACCCCGGACACAGGTCCGTCGCCAAAAGCCCTCAAGTAGTTGAGTAGAGAAGAGAGAGAGTGCGACTTTAATATCCCCTCACTTAATTAAATTATATGAAATTTAAGGAATACTCGAAAAAAAATATTAGAAGTCGAATATATATATATATATATATATATATATATATATATATATATATTAAAAAATTATTCTAATGATAATTTTAAATATCAAAGAATTATTAGTATTTATGGTAAATATATGTTTTCAACTGAGTATGTGAGACACGCATAAATATCTTTTTCGAAATTCCAATGCAGAATTTTAGTGGAGCTAATACAAAATTCTAGTTTTGCATGGTTAAGATTATAAAAATGTCCAAATTTTTTAATAACCTTTTCTTCAGTCAACCACTAATGGAACATGAATGATGAGGGATTATGCATAAATATATATTTTTAAACTTGAATTTAAAAAGGATCTTTATATTTATTTATATGCGCAAATGTTAACTGTAAATTTGTCAGATGCTTTTAAATACTCTTTATTTGAAGATTCAAGTTAAAAAAATATAAACTTGAAGTTAAAGTTCTCTTTGAATGAAATTAATGTTCAGACATTCAAAATTCAAATATAATGTGTTATCTGAACAATACAAAACAAGGGATTCTATGTAAGATGCCCTGAATATCTGGCTTTAAAATTATGAAAAACTAAAAGATTTAAATAGGGTTTTTAACAATACATATAAATTTTTTGCAAATAATGTAATACAGAAGCTTAAAAAATTATTCATGTTTAGAAGTGTCCGAAATTTTAAAAGATTTTAAATTTTGAACCTTTTTTTTTTTTTTTTATTTTTGACACAAAACAAAATAATCATTTTTAAAAAATCCCTGAAAGTATTGATTAAAATAAGAAAAATGAAACAGTAAATTATCCTCAATGTTTTAATATATAATTTGAATTTAAATACTACAGATATTTTTTAAAAACTTAGACATACATTATAAAAACTTAATTCCATTTGAGAATTTTAAGGTAAAGTAAAAAATTGATAATTCTCAACACGTTGACTTGCAATTTATTTCCGTACACTTTAGGGTTTAAAGAAATTCTTCCGAGATTTTACGATTGCTAAAGAAACCGGTCTCCCCGTGACCATAAAATTTCCCCCTCAATGCCCATTGTGTCTCCCCGACCGTCTCTAATTATCTTTCAAGATCGTAAACCTTTAAAGGGGGAAAAGAATTCGGAAAAATACCACCTTACCGGTTTTGAACACATTACTTGAAGGGGAAAAAATCTGTTTGGTTCATTTTTGGTGAGTCCCTGGCCTTAGGAAAAATTCAGTGTGGTCCGTTTTCGAAGCCTCTCTAGTAGGGCGGAAAAATCCGTGCTGTCCAATTGGAGGGTTAATTAAATATTTCATTTTGCAATCTGTTCCTTTACCGCCGACTTTGTCGGTAGGCACTGAGTCACTCCCCCTGGTTTTCTTACTGACAATTTTTCATTTTACTGCAATTTTCTTAATTTTCTTAAATGATTTAAAACCAAAAAAAGGGCAAATTACTGATCTAAAGTCGCTCCCCAATTCTGACTGATAGGAGATTTAGGTTTCCCTAGGAAATCAGGCGCTCCGTCAACCCTCCAACCATCTATTCCAATTTAAAAATTAGAGAAAGAAAATAACATAATAATAAGTAAGTAATATATGTTTTAAGTAGTTTTCTTAAAATATATCTTACTTAAAAGTAACATATACAAAATTTAATACTTATACAGTTTATAATTTGCATTGTAGTTTGGTGTATTCTCTAAAATAATACGATCAGCTCCTTCTGAAGCTTTTTGAGCTGTAAGGGGTTGAATACTTGCAAGGATGGATTGCACATTAGGTGGTAACTGCTGTAAAAATAATTCCAAAAGAAGTGAATCAGTCACATTGTGCGATTCTGATCGCCGTCGCATCACTCGAAATAATTCCGATGGCTTTCTGTCTCCTAGCTGCTCTCCGGCTAAAAGTTGGCGAATTTCGGCTGACTTTTGCTTTCACCGCATCGGGCAATAACTTCATCTTTCAATTTTCAATATGGATTTATGCTCCCAGGTGAAAGAATTACGTCTCGAACTGCCATTGCCGCATCGGGAGATAAATGAGCTACGCAATAATTATATTTAGTGCGGTCGTCGGTTATCGGCTTCTGAACTGCCAATTCGAAGGTCGATTCAAGCATCCCGAACCATAGCGCAGGAACTGATGAAACAAAAGCTGGAATTTTAACCGCTGAAATATCCTCCATATTTACGGAAGGCACAGGCAACGTTGGAAAAAAACTTATTTATTAGAAGTTTTTAAATTTTATATTCAAAGAAGGGGTCACCATTTTTGGTGTATTGTGTTGAGTGGCAAAGTAAAATTGCAGTGATTTTACAAAAATAAACTTTATTTTCCAACATAACAAATAATTAATTTCGAGTTTATATATTCCCTTGGTCAGAGTGGAATTCTGGGAAGATAGAAGAAATGCCAGAGGACATTTCTTCTGACCAATGAAATTCAATAGTAGGTTTCAACCGCCAATAAGACGTAAGGATCAAGAATCCGTTACTATGAGTAAGGATGATCCGTTATTATGAGTAATGATGATCCAATATTATGAAAGTACACTACAGTAGCTTTAGCGTCAAGGTGCATTTTTACTGCAATAAATACATTATTGTTGTACAGGGGGAGGGCGAAAAAAATTATGATTGAAAATTGGGTCGCCAGTATTGAAAGTTTGAGAAGCACTTCCCTACACCATAATATCAGGTGCAGGACCAGTGTGGAGGTGCATAACGCAGCTGTTCAGCATCCTCTCTCCACGGTGTCTCCAGACTCGAATCCGACCATCGTGGTGTTGCAAACAGATGCGGGACTCGTCAGTAAAGACAACTTCATTCCATTCTGCCGCCCACATCCTTCTTTCATCGCACCATTGGCGGCGGAGACGTCTGTGGTTGTGCGTCAAGGGTAGACCAAGCAATGGACGTCTTGCGGACAGACCACTCTGCTGCAAATGGTGTCGAATGGTACGCGCAGACACTGAATGATGCGTTACAGACTCAATGTGCTGTGCTACGGTTCATGATGTGACTGAGCGATCCGTCACTGCCATGCGCACAATTTGCCTGTCCTCACGTGAAGTGGTGCACTGAGGTGTATGCGATCGACAACGTCGGTTAGTCGTACCCTCCTGCATCCAACGGTCACAAATCCGCATTACAGCTGTTTGGTTTCGTCCAACACAACTATCTATTTCCCTGAAAGATAATCCACAACCTCGGTAGGCCACTATCCTTCCTCTGTCGAACTCGGATACTTGATGAAAAGCTGATCGCTGTTTTCTACGAGACACAACTGATCGTTTTTTAAAAAACCACAAGAAAAACACAATTACCGAACTTGAAATCGTCGAAAACTCCAAGCCTTAAATAGCGCTTTGAGGTGGCGCCACAGGCACGCGTGATGTGTGTCTGCGCTGTAATTCTAACCATTTGCATATCTCACTTCCGCTAATGCATGTTGTAAATTTCATGTTATTTGCAAGCTTCCTTCAGGATGTTGCATTTACGGTGGCCAGCAGTGTAGATTTTTTTATAAGGGATGAAACAGCAGGATCATCTCTTTCTAGATCTAATTTCGTTTGAAACAAGCAGCGAGTAGCTAAATACGATTCTGATGCTGTGCCGTATGTTACCGTGCACAGTTTATATTCCCGTATGGGAGAGTCCTTTGATTCTCTTCACACAATGTGCTGAAAATTTTGATCTTCTTGATCAATTAGTATTTGCCTATACATCTGTTGGATGTTGGCGGAAAAAGCAATTTCATTCAATCTAAATTTCACTAAAATCGTGAAGAGGTCAGGCTGTAATATTTTACCTATTCCCAAAATTGAATTAAGAGAGTTTCCATTTGAAGGTTTACAAGTGCTATCAAATACAACGCTTAATTTCGTTGAAACACTGTCACTTTTCATAACAGCATGATGAGGAAGAAAATAAATTTTTGAGTCCATAGATTTCACATTGTTTTCCACGGGTTTCATATGCCCCAATGTTTCGTATTCTATCATAACATTTTTATACTGTCTTTCAAAGTCCTTATCAATTTCAAATCTTCTCTCCATCGCAAGCAACCGAGAAATTGCTACTCCCTTAGTATTACCCAACCATGAGGTGTCTCCGTATATCGGTAATTTTACGACAAATCAACCCTCATCATTATATTTAAAATTTAAATTAAAATGATTTTCACAAAATTGTTCCCTATCGGATAGAAATTGTTTTTTAGCGGATAATTCCTCCGTTTCCCAAAACCTCTGAAGAAGAGAATCGGTATTTAATTCGTTTTCAGTGCTTAAAAAATGAGAATATAGTTCATGTGGTTCCATATTTTTAACATTAAGTTTTCCTGCAACAACCCATCTAAACATAGTTATTTGTGCAATGGGCTCATTTTTAGAACCAACAATTTTTCCACTGCGAAAAATATCAAAAAAACTATCAGATCCTAAAATTGCATCACATTCTTTAGAACACATAAAATTCTCATCTGAAAGAGGAATAGATTTCAAATAATCTAAATCCTTCACATCCAAAAACTCCGAAGGTATTTGTGAAGTGACCTTATTTTAAATGAAAGCGTTCACTTCCAAACGCTCATTCAAAAACTGTGATCCGATAACCACACATCCAAAAACTCCGAAGGTATTTGTGAAGTGACCTTATTTTAAAGGTATTTGTGAAGTGACCTTATTTTAAATGAAAGCGTTCACTTCCAAACGCTCATTCAAAAACTGTGATCCGATAACCAAATCAACACAGCCTTTAGTTTGACCTGCAGTAACCCCACGAAGAGAAAACTGCTTTTTCTTTTTAAACCTAAAATATTTACAACTCTTTCTGAAATAAAACAAAACTCAGACCCAGAATCTAATAATGCTCGGTAGATAAATGATTCATTAGAATTATTACTATAAAATATTTTACATTTGGTGTGGGGAGAAAAGAAAGACTTAGTTCACTGTTCACCGAAGCCCCAGAATAAATGATCGTTGATGAACTGGATGGAGTGCCTAGGCCTGTCGGCCTCTAACCTCCTATCAGGTAATTTTGAGATGCCTTTGACGAGTTCTACCATTGCCCAGTTTTAGGAATAAATCAGTTTAGTAATAAGAAAGTTCCGTAGATTTTAAAAATATAAATTACTTGGATGTGAGATTAAAATAACTATTAAAAATTTAACTTTAAAAACAGTGAAAAAATCATTGAAAAATGCGAGAAAAGAGGACGGAGTTATCCTAGCCAATCCGAGTGCAGCAAAAACTGACTACCAGAAAGCGCGGGAAAGTGATCTTGGTTTTTGATCCAAGTCAGAAAATAAAAGAGGAGGTGATCTGATTGGCCGAGCAAAAAGTTCGGCTGTGATATAGGGGGAATAGCCAATCAGAGAGCATCTGCAGTTCAACGAAGTTGGACTGCAGTGAGAAAGAAAATGAAAATTAAAGAATAAAATAAAAAGGGAAAAAATAAATAAAGTAAATAAATTAATTGAAATCTGGATTGACCAAGATGTCTCTTGGTCTTTTTACAGAAAAGTGAGAGAAGTAGGGGGAGATTTCATTAATAGAAGCATTATCTGAGTCGTCTATATTATTGAAAAAGTTGATAGCAAGTTTTCGTATGGTCTGTCGAATAGTTGGTATATTGCAAGCTATTCTTAGATCTTTATTTCGCATATACCAATGAGCATTGCAAATTTGTCTTATTATTAAATTTTGAGCAGTTTCGAGTAAATTTATATTAGTTTTTGCTGCATGTCCCCATACAGGGGAGGCATAGGTAAGTAATGGTTTCATGATCAGAGTGTAGATAAGCAGTTTGTTATGTCTATTCAATTTAGACTTTCTGCAGATAAGGGAGTAAAGTTTACGCGTAGTATTTTTAAATTTATCTCTAATATATGTTATGTGTTGTCGGAAAGTGAGGTTTTTATCAACGATTACACCAAGATACTTGGTGTGTTGAGACCAGGGTATTCTTTGATTTTGTAGAGTAATTTCAGGGGGAGGTTTCCTTTTTGAAAAGAAAACCGCTTCCGTTTTGGAAGAGTTTAAAGCAATCTTCCACACGGAGAACCAGGTCTCCAGGTGAGCTAGGTGTTCATTGATATTTTCGACTAGTGTGTCGAGGTTTCTGTGTCTGCTGAGTATGGCTGTATCATCTGCATACATGCATATTATGGTATTAGAATTTTTAATAATATCATTAACGTAGAGGTTAAAGAGAGTTGGTGCCAGAATTGACCCTTGGGCCACCCCAGCGTTAATCTTTTTAAGTTGCGAGAAGGTACGATTAATTTTTACAGTAAAGGAGCGATCAGAGATATAGGAATTTAACAGGTAAATAAGAGGGGGTGGGATTTTATAGGTGATTAATTTAAAGAGTAGACCAGTATGCCATACTCTATCAAAGGCTTTTTGAATATCAAGGAAGACCGCGGCCGTGCATTCATCTTTGTTGTTCCCTTCCTTAATAAATTCAACGACTCTGAGAAGTTGATGAGAGGTGGAGAGACGAGGTCGGAACCCGTGCTGCTCCGGAATCAGGATATTTTCTCTTTCGAGATGGTCGTTGAGTCTGGCTAAAATCACTTTTTCAGCCAGTTTACTAAGGACAGGAAGTAGACTTATTGGTCTGTAGGATTCGGCCAAAGCCGAATTTTTACCTGGTTTTAGGATCGGAATAACAACCGCAGTCTTCCAAGACATAGGAAAGTATCTTAAAGTTAGCATATTATTAATAATGTTAGTAATCTTGAAAATAGTGAGGCGTTGTAGTTTTTTAAGCATTTTGTTAGTAATCCCATCTCTCCCCGGACACTTTTTGATTTTAATCTTTTTAATTATCTGAATAATTTCAGATGGGAGAGTGGGGGGGATGATATCAGTATTGTTAATATTCGAGTCTATGTATGCATCTACAACGCTGGTGATGTGATCTCGTCTTTGCGTGGGTTGTGAATGTCATTGAGGTGAAATTGCTCCTCGAGCGAATGAGCAATTACTTCAGTTTTGTTTGTATCGCTGAGAGCAATACCAGTGGGGCCATTAAGGGCGGAAATCGGGGAGGTTTTCTTCCTGAACGCTTTCGCAATTCCCCAAAGGGAATTGTCCTCAGCATTCAGGGTAGAAAGATTATCCTCCCATGCCTGTTGTCTGTAATGATAAATTTTTCTTTTAATAGCATTTTGTAATCTGTTTAATACTGTTTTATGTTGTGGGTGTCTTGTATGTTGCCAGGTTTTCCTGGCTTTGTTTCGTTCCTTGAATAGCTCTTTTAGCTCACCCTGCACGTACGGTTGTTCCGTGTGGTAGAAAGGACGAGAGGCACTTGCGTGCGCATTTAGGATCTCATCAGTGAGGTTGCTGACTTGGGAGTCGAACTCGTGGGTAGAATTTGCAGTCGGGAGAAAAAAGTTATCAGAATTTGCGAGTATTTTAGTGAAGATGCTCCAGGTAGTATTTAATTGGGGAGGGGGGGATAGCAAAATTGGAAGTTCTTGGAAAGTGAAATCTGACCGGATTATGGTCAGAACTGAGTTCCGGAATGGAATCAGCAGTACAGGGCCAAATTAAATTTTTAATCAGAGCATAGTCTAGAGTGGAAGCGGAGTCCGTTCCATATCTAGTTGGGGTGGGGGGAGCAATTAGATCTAAGTTATTATTTGTTATATATCTTAGTAGATAATTACCTCTGGGATCGCTGTAATTACAGCCCCAAGAGGTGTGCTTAGCATTGTAGTCACCGGCTAAAAATGCCGATTTAAAAATTTTGAAAATACCGTCGAGGTCGGCTCCCAAGTTTCTGTAATTTGGATTAGGTGGGGCATAGATAGAGGCAACCAAGAAAGGTTCCTGATCTGAGGGGGTGAGCGCAACGAGAGTTGCTTCAACACCAGTAAGGGGAGGGGAACATGAAAATGGGGAATCGATCTTTTAATGAGGATCGCAGTACCGCCCCAACCTCTGGTTGAGCCGGTCCTGTCGTTCCTGTAACAAATATAGTTCGGAATATTGAAAGAGTATTCTGGTCTCAGATGAGTTTCTTGTATCAAAAATAAATCAGGGGAGTGCTTATCAATGAAATCGCGCATCTCAACAATGCGCGATCTCACTCCGTCAGCGTTCCAGGAGAATATTGATAGGCCGAAAAAAGAATTAGACATTATTAAGATCTATTGAGGATATTGAGGTACAGATACCTTTAAGCAGACATTGGAGTTTTTCTGTGGGGTCAGTGCATTTTGAAGATTTCTTCATCTCCGAGATAAGATTAGGAAAAAGATCAAAGATCTTTTTCATTTCAAATATTGCCTCGAGGAAGGAGAAATCTCCGCCCTGGCAATAGATATGATTAAGAGTTTCCGAGTTAAAACTCTTATTTTTGTTTTTACTATCTGAGTTGGACGTCGAGGAGTCACTTCCTCGTGCTGCCCTCTGTTGAGAATTTTGGCCCGAAGTAACTTGAGCGAAGCTCAAGCCGGGGGTAATAAAAGCGGAATTTTCCTGGGTGTTTTCGTTCCGTTTTTTATTTTCTTTTTGCGATTGACCCTTTCCCAGAATAAATCCGCGGTTCTCCCGTTTGACCTTTGAACTCATTCGCTTCGTTGCAAGTCCTTGCGTTAGCTACCTCCCCCTGTGAAGTTTCATTACCCTGTAACGAATAAGTAAACAACGCGTTTCCGTTAGGCCTTTTTTCATGTAAAAAAGTATTGTGGAACTTAAAAGTGCAGAGAGAACATTTTAAATGATTATTTGGGCAAGATTTATATTTATGATTATTTAAACATAAAAAGCACAATGAAAAACGTTTTAGAAATTTTTTTCTAGAATTAACATCCATGTTCTTAAATTGAATACACTTAAATACGCGCGCGCGTGGTGTGTTCCTTTACATTTCAAACACCATTTTAAGATCTTATCATTTTCAATATTAGAATTTGCATAATTATTCCGTATTGGAATTTTACATTCAGATTCATTATTTAGCATTAATTCTAAAGAAGAATACCTCACGTTTAGGAAATCAAGGAAAGCTTTCATGTTTGGAAATTCTTCTTCAGATGATTTAATAGCCCATAAACGTCTACTTTCTGGATCAATTTTTTGTAAGAATAAATAAATTAACCAGCAGTCTTTACTAGAGAAGCTTGCTCACCTAAAGCATTAAGACCTCTTAGACATTCATCACTTGTGTCCAGTAACTTACGCAAATTAAAGCAATTAGCTTCGGAAATAGGTTTTTGATCCAAAAACGTTTTATTTAATGACTGAACAATTTGTTTTTTGTTGTCATACCTATCTAACAATTTTTGACAAGTTTCTTCATACGAATCATTAGATATTGGAATATGCTTAATTAACGAAGCTGGCTCATTATTAAGTAGGCCTTTCAAATACTGGAATTTTTCAATGTTCGATATTGACACTTGTGAATGCACCGTAGAAACAAATATATCCTTAAAATTACCACTAAACTGTGGTATACTCAATTTTGGTAACCTAAAATTACTAACATTTGAGTTCGAAGTAATTGAACTCGCTACTGAATTTTGTGTTCTACCTAGATTCCGAGCATTTAATTCATCTAATTTATCATTAAATTTTGCTTTCAAATTAAAATATCTTTCTTCGAACTCTTGGAGTTCAGATTCCTCTAAACTCAAAGTCGAATCTAATCGTTCGAATTCTTTTAATAAGTCATCCAATCTGGATAACCGAATAGAAATTTCATTTCGAGTATTTATCGCATCAAAAGTATTTTCTAGCCTGGTCAAAGATGTATTTACGCGACCTCTGGCTGCTCGAATTTCAGCCATTTGAGCTTTCTCTGTTTCGCTCATACCAAAAATTTATTCACCAAAATATCCAAATCAATAATAAAAAATATGCAGTAAAATAATGAAATCAAAGATAATTCAGTTCTTTCATTCAAATTAGTTCTAGGCACTGAAATGCTCTATAAGTCCTAATAACAATTTGAAATATCAATTATTATTAGAAATATTATTCAAAATAATGACTTATCTCTTTATATCTCTTACCGGTGCCTCCATTATTCTATATTGATGTCTTTCAAATGGTTTTATTTTAACAATAGATATAAAAAAAAGTATCGATAACATTTTGAGCGAATGGCCCGTACAACCTCTTTCAATTCTTTGTTTTTACATTCTCATAAAACACTATAAAAAAAGTATCGCTAACATAGAGCGATTGGCCCATACAGCCTCCTTCCAATCGTTCCCTTTTCATTCTCCCACGTGAACAATATTACACACAATATAATTTAAATAGCGCCATCTAGTGGCCTACATGAACCCTAACAGCATTCATGTTATATATAAGAATGTTTCACAATATATAAAATCCATCTGCATGAAAGACACTTGAGTTATATGTGTATTTGCAACGTTTGTTAATTGTGTTCGAAGGAACTTACAATGCCAGTTAACAAATAACAGAAAGATAATTTAAGAATAAAAATGTATTAATTACAATATTTGTGCATATTAGAACATTCGCATTAAAAATATGAATATTTATCGAGACTTCTATATTTAATTTCTCACAATGTCTTAATTTCAATAAGAAACAATTAGAGATTTAATAGGACTCGGATGATTATTTTTGTATGTTGGCTGATGAACCAGAATATAAAGCAATTCAATTCTATTATATTTTTAGAATCTTCTGAAACACATGGTCTATCAGAGTTTTCAAAAGTAGAATATAACAAATATTCTAAGGAATGTGTGTGAAGAATTAATTAATATATCTTCTTCAGATAGAGGTAATTTTGGTGACATCCTTACGGAATCCGAAAGAAAAATAATTTTCAAACCTGGCCCATTTAAGCTTGAAGGACCATTTCCAAAGGATCCAGTATCAAACCGATGCTTTTCACATTTTCATTATTCATATTTGAACAAGGCCGGAATAAAAATATTAAGACCATGGTTGTGTTATTATTGCCTCTTCTGTTGATTGTTAACAGATCGTCAATGCAAATCGAATTCCTCAGCATGGGTTAATGGTGTTTCCGTTAGAAGCAATTTTACGCAAACTATTACTGATCATGAGAATTCACTTCAGCATATTAATTCGGCTCTGTCTTGTAACAATTGACATTCAATTAGATAGTGAAATCAATAGTAAATTTATTTTTTGGTGAAACGTATTGCATCGAATAATTAATGTTATTATTACTTTAGCGGCTTACAATTTACCTTTAAGAGGCCAACGATTCCAAATCTGGAAATTTCATACCAATTGTACACTTGCTATCTAATTATGATCCTGTTATAAAGGAAATAAGGAAATTCTCTTGAAGCCAAAGGGGGAAATAAATTATTTAAGTCCCACCATTCAAAATGAAATAATTAATTTGATTGGAACCAAAGTTGGAGAAAATATTCTTATGAAAATTAAAAAAGCCTCATTTCTGGCAATTATTATGGATACTATACAAGATCTTTCAAAAACTGATCAACTTTCTGTAGTGTTTCGAAGTATTAAGATAAAAGAAAAGGATGTGATATATATATATATATATATATATATATATATATATATATACTTAAAGAAATTAAAATCTGCGAGTCCTTTGGGAGATTTATGTCAGTAGCAAATTACACTACCCAAACTGAAATTTTAAATGCAATCGAAAAGTATGGAATTGATTTGTCTAAATGTAGGGGACAGGGTTATGATGGAGCAAATGTTATGTGGGGAGTATATGGAGGGTTACAAATCCCCTTATAAAAGAGCCAATTATCCTCATTGGGCAGCACATTCATTCAATTTAATTTTAAATTATTCTACAAAACACATTCCCAAAGTGTCATAAATTTTCGATTACTTAGAAGAAATATATACTTTTTTGGAAATAGCACAAAACGCTGGGCAATGTTAATTAATGATTCTTCCAAAAAATATATAATAACCTTTAAAAAAGTATGCCGTACTAGATGGTCATCAAAAAATGACACCTTATTCGGTATTCGAAAAAATTACTCTCTAGTAACGAAAACTTTAAGTAACCTAAGTTTAATTTCAACTAAAAAAGACGAATGTAAGAATATAATTACTATATTAGAGAGCTATGATTTTATAGTGTTTGTAGCCTTTTTTTATTGTTTATTTAAAATCATTGACCCCTTTCTAAAGCCCTACACCATGAGAAAAAAATGACCTACAACAAGCTAATATTCTGCTGAATAATCTTCCGAATGAACTGGTAGTAATTAGAAACTAAAATTCATTCAGCTCTTTGTTAAATGAATCTGAAGACATTGTCGTCTTATAAACGAAGATTGGAACGTTTAGCGGGTATATTGAAATTTCAAGAACTCTTGAAAATGTATCCTGTTCCAGTCAAGGTGGTAAATAATGAAAATGGATTTCACATTACGGACTGCGTCTGGAGTACGGAAAACTGCACTGAAGGTCCAGACACTTGTGAATGTTATTTTTTATTTAACGAACCCAAGAAGTATTTTATTGTGAAACAATTGGATCACGTCGTTGTACGGGATGGATCAATACATCACAAGGATTGTTTGACAAAAGCCATTTGTCAATGTGGGAGAATACCATCTCTTTTTTAAGAATCAATTCATTTTGAAATTTTATCCTGGACACCTCTGATTATTTATCTTGACAATTTATCGTACCACCATGCCAGTCGTTTTGGCTCCATGTTCTTGTCAACCAGATTGCTTAGTGTGTGGTCGGGGAGATGTACCACCCCATGATTGTGCCATCCACGTTTTATTGGAATCGATGGTGTTTCAAGAACGAATGTTGTACGGCGAGCCCACCGAAGCAAAATTGGAGGAAATTTTACAGAGTGGAAAGGAATATTTACCTCGAGCCATGCATATGACGGACCAAAATAGTGTACGTTGGCAGACAATGTATCACTATGTCAAAAGTGGCTTTCCACGACACTATGTAAATTCTTCGCAGAGTTAAACTTTTTTTCACTGTAAAATAAAACTGAAGGGAAAATAAAATCTGAACAAAAAATGAAATCTATGTATCATTTTGAATGCCTCCAATTTGTCGTCTTATAAACGAACCCCAATCCCACCCATGCGGGCGTGAGCTACAAATTATCTCCCGTCCATCGAAAAGGCCGTGGATGGAATTTTTTTTAGTGTCTTCCACCCCTCATGGTGACCCCCAACCTTGCTTTCCAACCCACACTATTTTGCTGGACCCTCTCCTGGGTGCAGAATGGTTCAACCCTGTTGTCTTTCATAGCCCCTCCAAAGTCCCTTTCTGCTTCTCTTTCGAGCCAATCAAAAGCCACTTCCTGCTTCTCTCTAGTATAAAAACAGGACTTGGAAGCCATTTGCTTCATAGACATGGAGGCAGAGCACGCCTTTCAAGTCTACCTGATCCAATACCTGGGAGTGTATCTCTCTGATTACATTACGTTTATGACGCAGTTTCGAATCATTGTCAATGGCTTGCAACTTCCGAGATTATTGACCTCCACACTGACACTGAACAGCGTATTGGGGAGCTGCTGACCAAAGTGCTCCCTGATCATCATTCTGTGGACATTCTTCGAGTCAGAGCCTTTGCTCGTTCAGAACCAAAGGACGTGTCCAGTGACTACGTGGAGCAGGAGGCTTCCAAAGGAAAAGGAGCCTTCATTCAAGCTCTGTGGACTCTGTATGCCAAATCCAGCTTATACCGTTTTGCATATAAGGCTTGGAAACGACATGGTCCGCAAAACTTGACCACGTGGACTCTATTGGCTCAAATGGTGTTGGATGGATGTTATGCAGAGAAATGGCCCGATACCGTGTTTCAAGTCCCCGACGTATGCTCCATCTGTCTGAGTCCGATGCACTGGCCAGAAAAGACACTGTGGCCATGGGTTTCACTTGCAATGTGTTTGTTGCAACACTTGGACGTGAGTAATACCTGTCCCCTCTGCAGGGCACCCAACCATTGAGAACATTCTAGAGACCGTGATGAGCCCCAGAAAAATGGGAGAACTGGAAAGGAGCATAGCTCTGGACCAGTTTTCCCATTTTTTTGGGCTGTTCTAGACGCCAAGGTTGGCTTCCAAAGCCTATTGGGAAGCACAAGAGTTGTCTCGCCATCAGGGTCAAAAATTGAAAGAATGAAATGTAAGAAAATTTAAAAAGGACTCGGGCAGAAAAGATGAAAGGTTTCACTAAAAAAAAAATTTAAATTTTTAGTATAGTTTTTAGTATAGTTTTTTTTTATATAGTTATAGTTTTTTTTCCACACTCAAGGTTTAACCACGCATCCATGGTGATCTTCCATCCATGTTGGTACTGTGACGTAGTATAGTTTAAAACTTTTTACTCTTCATCCCAAGATTTTCTCCACACTCAAGGTTTGACCGCTCATCCATGGTGATCGTCCATCCATGTTGGTACTGTGACGGACGCATTTAAAGACGCCACGGCTTCCTTTTGCAATCCTTGTTGAATCGCATCCTGTTTGGAACGTATAAAAGCGAGAGGTGCTTTAAATACTTTTCATTCGTCATGGACCCGATTGATGCCTTCCCCGAGCACCTTTCTACCACGGTGGTGCCCGTGACGCTGCCCGATAAACCCGATGCATTGGAATATGCTGCTCGGCAGGGCCAAGTCTGAGCTGGTATCATCTACCAAGAGTCCACCGCCAAACGGGTGTTTGTTCTGTTTTGTAAAGACCATTGGCATCAAAAAAAGACGTGGTTGGACAATTTCAAACGGGCCGTCATGGAGGCAAAGCATGTCAATGAATTTAGACCCAACGACGTGATGTGGAAAAAACATCCAAAGGCCTGTTGAGAAATCCAGACAGACTGCTCAAAAATACCGACAAGAGGATGGTTTACATTTACAACAACATATTTTTTGCCAAAAAAGACTTTACCTTTGGCTTGCGAACGGGGAAATCCGGAGAGATTCACTTGATTCAAACGACGCATGTACCCATGTTGATCTATGAATTGCCAGCCTCCAGTCTCAAGTGCCGAGCCCAACCCAATGTGATTCGGAGAAGTTTTGAGCCCCATGACCAAATGCTCTACCATCGAACCATCTTGGAGCCGCACACGGCATATCCGATCCAGGTTGGAACAAACTACATTGTGTTGACGGTTCAAAAAACCGCCTTTGGTTTGGACATTATCCCCGAATCCCTTCTCCCCAGCTCATTCAGAAGGGATTCCACGTGGGAGATTTCCGGAAAATGAAAAAGTTTAATCAAACTCCTTACAAGCTACCTCCACCTACCCCGATTCATGTACCGGCCGAAAAGCGACCTTTGGAGGAAAAATCTCTACCCAAGAAACGATTGCGCATCACTCCCGTCATGAGACGTGTGTCCAGACGATCTGAGCTATCGATGGCCCCTGTGCAGATTCCACAACCACCTGTGCAGATTCCAGATGTCCTAGAACCTGTGCAGATTCCAGATGTCCCACAATCACCTGTGCAGATTCCAGATGTCCTAGAACCTGTGCAGATTCCAGATGTCCCACAATCACCTGTGCAGATTCCAGTGTCACAAGTCCTAGAGCCATCTGTGCATATTCCACTTGTGCAGATTCCAAATGTTCCACAACATGTGCAGATTCCAGTGTCACAAGTCCCACAGCCACCTATGTAGATTCTCCCAGAACCTATGAACATTCTACATGTATCAGAACCTGTGCAGATTCCAGATGTTCCAGAACCTGTGCAGATTCCAGTGTCACAAGTCCCACAGCCACCTATGCAGATTCTCCCAGAACCTATGAACATTCTACATGTATCAGAACCTGTGCAGATTCCAGATGTTCCAGAACCTGTGCAGATTCCAGTGTCACAAGTCCCACAGCCACCTCTGCAGATTCTACATGTATCAGAACTTGTGCAGATTCCAGTGTCACAAGTCTCACAGCCACCTATGCAGATTCTACATGTATCAGAACCTGTGCAGATTCCAGTGTCACAAGTCCCACAGTCACCTGTGCAGATTCCACCTGTGCAGAGTCTCCCAGATCTTATGCAGCTTATCCCAGAGCTCGATATTTTGGACCCTTTGCAGTCGACAGATGCATTCGACCAGCTCATGTCGTTTGTATTTGGACCCCAAGAACTCCAGCTGCTTCACACGGTACCCTCTATTTTTGATGAGAATCTCTTCTTCTTCCTGGATGAATTTGAAAGGAAGCCTATGGACTTGACAATGCCCAGAGTAAACTCTTGTGTCAAAAAATCTATCGGATTTAAACCCATCCAACCCATGGATCTGTCTGTCAATAGTTGCCTGTAGCTCATTGTATATATATTTTTTGTATGTCCAGACTTGTGTCAAAAAATCTATCAGAGTCATCCAACCCATGGATCTGTCAATAGTGGCCTGTAGCTCATTGTATATATTTTTTCAATAAATAATGAATAAGTCTCATTTTTTTGTCAGAATGATTTCGGTACAAGACTTGTTGGACCACCACTATCGTATTTGGAAATCTGGGTCGAATCGAGTCACGCGTCAGAGTATCCTTTGAACCCAACTTTGGCGTTTCAATTTTGTAAAAAAAAAAATGGATAAGGGGGATCGAGTCGAGTTGACTCGGTCCCCCTTTTTTCGGGTATACCAAGTTTGGATCACTCAGCTAATGTGCGCTCATTTAGGCTGAATAATCTTTCTGGGCCAATCGAGTCAAATCGGTGTTTCAAGACAACGTTTGAAGGACCAGCCAATAGAAATTGTTTCACGTGACCTCATTAGAGTATAAAAGGCCAGCAGTCATACCTTCGGAGTGCTTTTGAATGGCTAAATGTTTTTTGTTAAGACTGTCAGGATTTGGAGTCTTGTTTCCATCTCAAATTCTGGCAGTCTTAACAGTAAATGTTTTTTAGCAAAAATCTTCAAGACCGAAAATAGGGGGGCAGTTCCCCCTCTCTTTTTTCGGGTCCATTCATACACCAAGATTGGAACCTGTGAATCGCCCCTTCTCATCTAGATGCATCACTGTGAATAATCCCCAAGATGGGAGGCCTTATCACCTAGTTGCATCACTGTGAATCGTCACCAAGATTGGAATGAGGTGGTCCCCCTAGATGCATCAAATTACCTGTGAATCGTCACCTAGATTGGAATGAGGTGGCCCTCTCACCAAATATGTCATTGGACCTGTCCAGCATGTCATTGGACCCGTCCAGCATGTCATTGGACCCGTCCAGCATGTCATTGGACCCGTCCAGCATGTCATTGGACCCCCGTGTTAAAACTATTTTTGGGAGACCTCTGTTTCATTGGACCTGTCCAGCATTTCATTGGACCCCTGTCCAGCATGTCATTGGACCTATCCAGCATGTCATTGGACCCCCGTGTTAAAACTATTTTTGGGAGACCTCTGTTTCATTGGACCTGTCGAGAATTTCATTTGTGGATGACCCCTGTCTCAATCGTCGCTCTGGGGTGGAATGAAAAATTTTCTCTCCGCCCTGAAAAATCTTTTGGTGGGAAATTTGAAAAATTTTGTTTTGTTCATACATGATTGTTCTCAGGAGAACATTGAAGGACAATTGAATCGAGACCCTAAACACAATTTTTTGATTAAAAAAGTAGACAAGAGTCATACAAAAGAGCCCTTTGAACGTTCTCAGAAGAACTTTGAAGGACAATGGAATCGAGACACTAAACACAACTTTTTGATTAAAAAGTAGACCATAGTCATACAAAAGAGCCCTTTGAACGTTCCTTTTGGATGGAAATCTTAAATGCAAAGTTTGGATAAAAAGTAGGTGAAAAATGGACAAGAGTCATATAAAAAGAGTCGTTTGAAAGGAAAAGGTGGAAACAAAAATACGGTGTGGAGAGAGGGTGTTTGATTCAAATGAGAGGGTGTTTGTTTCAAATGAGATGGTTTCATGATGAATATTTCAAATGATTTTCAATTCAAATGAGATGATTTTCAATTCAAATGAGAGGGTTTCAAATGAAATGATTTTCAATTCAAATGAGATGGGTTTCAATTTAAATGAAATAATTTTCAATTTAAATGAAATAATTTTCAATTCAAATGAGATTGTTTTCGTTTCAAATGAGATTGTTTTCGTTTCAAATGAGATGATTTTCAATTCAAATGAGATGGTTTTGAATTTAAATGAGATGATTTTCAATTCAAATGAGATGGTTTCAAATGAGATGGTGTTCAATTCAAATGAGATGATTTTCATGATTCATTTCAAGTGAGATGGTTTCAACAAAGGTCGTTTTCGTTCCAACAAAGATTGTTTTCGTTTCAAAAAAGGTCGTTTTCCATTTCCAATCATTTTTTGAAAGGGTCACGGTGCTCAACTATTTTTTCGACCGACTGTAATACATGTGATCCACGAAACGAATACGATATTGATTTATCGGTATTTTTTTAACACATGTTCTTATTTTCTCTTTTCTAAAAGCTCATTATGTAGTACCTACAGTTCTGTTAAGTGTTTTTTCTTTTTTTTTTTTTTTCGGCGAAAAATGGATTTTTTCTCTTGACATAAAGGTGAAATGAGTTAAATTGTATAATGCATTTTAGTAGCATATATCACGTGACTTTGAGTCGTTTGGCATCTACTGAACGATCAGTTGCCAAGGGAACGAAACTATCTGAACGTAAATATTTTTTGGCGTAGCGTTAAATAAAGAGCACTTTTTGAGTTCCTCACACTCTCGGGCATTCCTCTTCGGCACGGTCAAAGGAAAAGAGGTTGCTTGTCATTGGTAGATGTGCAATGACGTCATTATATCGGGTTGCCTGGTTTGGCAATATAGCATTTTTCTATGCCGTTGTGGTTCATTGAAACATAAAAGATTTGTCCCAATTTGGGAGATTGTTTTTCAGGCAGTTTTTTCTTCCGTGTCTTGAGTATAACAGCTAAATTCCCTTGCGTATGAAATTTTCACTGTAAAAATAACAATCGGTTCTTTTTTTCATTCACGTAAATCAAAATATTTTTAATGGATTCAATTTTGTAGAAGAAATATATATTTGAGCTTAGTAAATGAGGAACTCAATTACAAATAAAAAAAATTGTTATATAATTTTTAATAATCCATTTACTGTGATTAATAATACTTTGTAAATGAATTACATGTTTCGAGTTTTATCCTTATGTAAGAAAAAGAAGTCACTTATAAATAAAGAAAATTTATGTTTTTTTTTATAATATATATTTATTGGTAATATCAATGTACATTTTAAAGGTAAATGAATTCGTTCTTATATCAGAATGAATTTGTACAGGCAAGTGATATTTTTAATTATTAGCTTAAGTTCATTTTTGTAATTAGTGATTTGTTTTTTCTGTATGTGTGAAAGACTCATTTATTCACATTTCTAAAAAAATTCGTCTAATACTCTGTTTCCTTTTAAATTTTAGAATTAAATTTACTGCAAAAATTTTAGCTATTATAAACTTAACTATATAAATAAACTTATACATAAATTTTTATTTTCTATCTTTAGTAAAGTACTATAAATAAAGTGATTCGTGGCTATTGTATAAGAAACACCTCACTGTTCTAACTTCCATATCACATCCATATTATTCGCTCAAGTTATCATCAACACATTTATTCACATAATTCTCAATTTTTGCAATTATTTTAGAGGTTTCCTCTTCTAACATGCTCACACATACAAATCTTCATTCAGGGTTTAAATCAAAAGTCCTGAAATAGAGTACCACTTGAATCCCTTCATCAGGGGTTTGTTATAGAGAATAGTTTGTTTTTATAACAGGCAAGTATAATGAAGATATAGTCATTAATGGAATTTGGATTCATCTTAAGAAATATTTACTGATCGATGTTGTGTCACTCGAAGCACATCAATTTTCTCCTTTCCTAAAGTATGTTTCCTCCTGTAAAGCTACTGCTCGAGAATTAATACGAAAATATGACATAAAATAATACGTTTTCGAGCAAAAATAAAAATTAGCCATTAAATTATAATTTCCAAAAACTTATTTAGATTTTGCATATTATTTTACAAGAATTTTCACACACTAATTATTGACTTTCTTATGGTTACAATAAGAGATAATCAAGAAAGTATAAAACGTAGCAGAAATTATTTAAACGAAATCTCTCTCTCTCATTTAGAAAAATTTCTTTTTCCAACATTTTCATTCTTAGAATATATATATATATATATATAGTAGTAATTTAAAGTTTATTTTAAAATATCCAGAAATGGGCTTAATTTTCGAGAAATATATATCTTCATATTCACGTGTGTTCTGTGTATCGTTTTAAAATGTATCTGTACTTTCTTTCCATTTTATTTCGTTATTTATGAGCACAATGGCGTTGGAAGTATAAAGTACGCACTCAGTAAATTTTCGAAACGCCACTAATATTATACGAAAAAAAAAATGTAAGAATTTGTTTAAAAAAATGATTATTTGTCAGTTAACCCAACAAACTAAACATATATGTCTGAAATAAAATAACCGTAACAGTTATAGAAACAATTAATTACCGTAAAAGCCGGCGTATAACGCACTATTTGAACACAGAAAATAAGATCGAAATTCATGAGTGCGCATTATACTCTGGGGAAAAAATGTTAACTTTAAAAATAAGAAAAAAGCTCCTGGAAAAAAAAATTAGACTTCTACATATATCGAAATATTGTTCAGTTAAAAGAAATCAAATTCTTTATCCAAATGTATATCTGGAAGAGTACACTATTTTTTTTCTAATTTTTTTTCTTGGAATAATACCTTGAATAAGTGATTTCTAAATATATAGAGCCAGGACTTCGAACCGTAATTTTTTTTGTTCCAGTTCAACTATAAAAATATATATATCGTTTCTCTTCCGGTTTCCGTTCTGCCAAAAATAATGGTTTTCGGTTCAGATCTGAATGAATAATTTTACTTTACGTATATTCTTATATTTGTACTACAAATATAATTCTAAAAAACGGCAGATACCAAATATCTGATATTCAAAGGATTTGATATTTTATGCTAACGAAAGCAGTACATTACAGTTGGAAAAATTTTTAATTTTACATTTATTAACTTGTGTATTTAAAGGATTTATTTTTAAGAACATGCAAATAAATCGATAGTTTATTAATGTCTCATTCAGAGGAAACATGAGGGATATCGCAATGAGACGGACCTCATTATTTGAATAACAATCAAGTAACGAGGATGATATCCGACCTGGAACCCAGTCGATTATGTTATGACGGCAATGAAAGTACTTTAAGCATTTAGAAAGTTAACGTGTATTAGAGCCCTGCTAGATGATGGAATCCTCAATTGTGATCACTCGGCTACCACAGCTGTAAAAACATGTGGAATCTACAATGTGATACTGTTTAACAAGTGACATTTATTTATGATTTTGAGATAAAGTATTAAGTTAACGCCACATTCCTGCCATTTATCACATTTACCTGTCATTGTTAATCGATTATCATAATTTTCAGCATACATAGGAACAATTAGATCAAAGATGAACATTATCATATAATTTTAATCCTTGAAAAATGCTTGGTGTAAAAATGTAAACTTAATCTTAAGATTCAATAATTATTATGAAATCTAATGCATCAAAACAGAATGAATTATCGAGGCAATAAAAAATAGACATTTATCAATGTTTTTATTCTTTTAAGAAAGTAAGTATACAAAAATTCTTAACAGAGTGTTGTATAAATAACCAATTAATTCTCAGAGAATCAATTATAAATTGATTAACCACAATATAGCTTAGTTGAATATTAACATGTCTATAGGTATACAGATGTTCAATAGTTATAAGATTTTTTTAACTCACATATAGTTAATGTAATTTTGTTATTTGTTAAAGAATTATATATGCGTCTTAAAGCAAATATTTTCCATTATAAAAAAATAGAGAGCTTCAGAGTACTATATGATTATAAAATAGCCCATTATCGATTTGAGATTTTACATTATGACATAGAGAGACAGGCAAAAATTTTGCTTTTCCTTTCCATTTTTTAAATTCATTGTATGTATCTAAATGTTCAAATAATTATATTATTATTTGTTTTTCAAAATTAATTAATTTAAGAATTAACACGATAATTTGAGTTTGTATGTACGAAATTACTGCGTTTAACAGAATAAAAATAAATCTATAACATTTTCAACATTTACTGAAAATCAAAATATAAATAAATTTTACCTTGATAAATTAATTTAAATTTGCTTTAGGTTATTATACCTTTGACTGAAATGAAAT